>JAVTVY010002004.1:0-352307 GCA_036873755.1 Hanleya hanleyi
ATCCTGGCCCTTCTTTCTCTCAGTCCTCACTGGGGCGAACTTGTCTTCCACGACCCACCGCACCTCATCTAGACGACGCAGGAACTTTATCCTCATGATATATTCATCCCCAGGTAGGACCCTGAGGAGCCTTGCTGCTCTCTCGTCTGTCATAATGGCGTCCACGAACATACGGGCCCTGTCTTCGAAAACCTCGTCGATGCCCCGCGGCTCCTTAACGCACCATGTAGAGAAGACCGCGGTGGCGCCGTCGACTTCGAATTCGTCTTTGGCGTCAATAATTATGTCAACCCACAGCTCGTCGGCCGGGAGCTGCACCGGGGGAGGAACCTGAGTGTCCAGGTCGAGGAATGGCCTTTCGGGGGCTGGCATTTTTGCAAGAATCTCAGGACCTTCCCGGCCGATTCGACTGGCTAGAGACTTGGGCCACTTCCCCCAAGGGTGTAGTCTTTCCTTGATTCGCCGCAGGTGCGGGAGCCGCTCGGTAGGTTTCTTTTGCACCCGCTGCGCATAGGCTCTGGCTCGCAGCGAGGCCGTGACCTCGTCGTCGAGTTGCCGCAGCTCACGGGCGCGCTGTCCTTTCTTACGGAAGTCTTCCACATCACCTCGAAGGGCGGGAAGCCTTCCAGTTTTACGCGCTCGAACGACTCTCTTTAGAAACTCGGCGGCGCGGGCCTCAGCGATCGCCCAAATGAGGTCGGGTTTGTTACCCTTGGAAGGCAGACCATATTGCCTTGCTAATGCGCGGAGCTCTTTGACTGTCTTCATCTGTAGGGTATACTAGGGTATACTAGGTGATAACATATCTAAAAAAGCCAGGCGCCGACTCGGGTATACTAGGTCATAACAAATCTCTAAATGGAATTTACATGGGGTCTATCTTAGCCAGGCGTCGAAACTCGTCCTGAAAGACCCTTTGCTTCAGCCGCTTCAGCCGCCAGGCCTTAACCGTTTCTTTAACATATCCGCAGCCTCGGCACAGTGAGAGGCGGTTATAAACACCTACCCCGCACCTGAGGCAGGGCTTTGTGCCACTGCCCCTCCGGAGCCGAGCAAGGTGGACCTTACAGTGATCCCCCAGACAACTCCGACCACAGAGCTCCGTGGAGCTCAATGTAAGCCACTGACATGTGTGTTTACCCTTCATCGTATCTCTGGTATCTCCATTGATTCTGTATGTTTAATAGGTGGTTGCGGCGTAGAGCCTGGGCCGGCAAGGGTGGTGGGCCGTCCCGAGGCTCTACAGAGTATGCGCCCAGCATGCGACCGCGGCTCCGCGCCGGGCGGCCGAAGAGGCCTCAGCCTAAGCAAAAAAAGTCCATTCGCCCGGCACGGTGAAGGCTAAGCCGCATTATCGGTGTGGGAAAATAATATATAGTAAGACAGCCCGGGGAATCCCCGCGGTCATTCTTAAGGGACTCTGGTGACGTGGTGGAGTTTTGTAAAAATAGAACAGAAGGGGAGGGGAGGGGGGTGGTTCCCCCCCATTTTTTGGGTATGCTCACCCCCCCCTACTGAGAGCTTCATATGTTAACGGGAATTCACCCCCGCATAACAAACGAGCGGAACGCGGGGCCGCTCCCCCCTTGGGAAGCTCCCCGCCCCATTCTTTTTGGTATGCTCACCCCCCCTGCTGCTGGTTGACCTAGACAAAATGGAGCCCACAATATTTGCTGACTGTTTTTTTCTGACTTAGAATAAGGTTATTGACACGATCCGCCACATTGATAGAAATAGTTTCCCCTAAACAAAGCAAATACCGATATTGCGCTAAGTAAATCCGTTGTACTTCCAGCAGACAAAGTTCAAATATATTACCAGATGCTTATTGAGAAGTGAAGCATAACTACATCACCTGCGATTGTATCTACTTAATCCAAAAAGGCATTGAATTTGAAAATTCTATTCAACATGCCCAAAGTGTGTCTCAAAATAAGTATTTTACTTTCGACCACACATACCGATATGCCATAACTGTAATGGACATCCAAAATACATGAATAATCATGCAAAACAATCATGATACACAGCTGATCCCAGAAACAACCTATAGTCTAAATGTCTAAACATATGAAGAACTGGACCTCTATAAAGGTGGAAATGGTTTACTCTCGACCTTACGACAACAGACGATTTCAGGTTTGACTTGTCAACTGCATCTTTCTGGACACTAACATCCGCATAGAATCTACGTTTGGCGTATACATATCTGGCCTAGTATGGCACTGGGCATATTTGCAGAAACTATTTTAGGGCTATAGCAACAAGTGCAATCATTCAGAGTTTCTTTTAGTTTCTTTTAGTTTTACTAATTTTTCGCTCTTGAACTGAAAGTTTATAGCAAAGGTATACATCTTCACATTCGCAATTCTTTCATAACTCACAGAAGAATTTAACACGTCTTTGTTGAAAACGTCAACTGGTAACGAACCATTCGTATTGAGTGATTAAACGACACGATTTACAGAGATATTACGTAACCTCTATCACCTTTTACTCGTCGGCAACACTTCAACATTTCCTGGTTATATTAAATTTAACCAAGGTATATCCGTTCACTGGAACGCAAAATACGCACGAATTCATTAAGATCTCTACGCAATATATTATAGCCAGCGGAAAATGAGAAGTATAACTGGTGTTTAATTAACACTAATCCCACACGTCTGTGTGAGCGTTAACCAACTTCATCTGAACTGCACACGAGACGTTTTTGATAGAATAGTTCAGCGTCGACCTATGAAACTTATTATTATTATTATACGCCCGTCAAATTTGACGGGACGTATTATGGTATGGCGTCGTCCGTCCGTCCGTCCGTCCGTTAACTTTTTCTCGTCAACGCAACTCGTCCTAGAGTTTTTAGTGGATTCTTTTGATATTTGGTCCACGTGATCGGTACCATGTGTAGATGTGCATGAACTTTTTTCGGCCCGATTCGACGTTTTCTTGAGTTACTCCCCTTGATTTTGGTCTGAAATCCTTGTATTTGGCACCTACTGTCTTCGTCAACGCAACTCGTCCCAGAGTTTTCAATGGATTCTTCTGAAATTTGGTACACATGATCGGTACCATGTGTAGATATGATACTGTAGTAATCCCTATGCGATAACTGAGGCGTATGGTCTTGTATGAATCACCAGTAGATAGAAATCTGGAATAAAAAAACACACAAGTATTTATTGCCTTTTTCAGTACAAGAAGTGGAGAATCGGTGGAAAAATGTGCGGGACGGGCTGTCCAAGTATCGTCGAAAAGTCAAAACAAAGAGTGGTGACGGCGCCAAAACTATCAAGGAGTACAAGTATGCCAAGATGCTGGCTTTCCTCACCCCCTTCCTTGTCGATCGACCGTAAGTACACGAAGAAGCTTGTTCACGTCTAATTACATGTATATCGTATGTCCAAACGGAAGGAAGGAATGGCTCATTGAGCTGGCAGTTCATGCACAATTCCTCTCTACAGTCGCACCATATAGGGGCTACGTAAACCTCGACACCCCCGAGCTTGTGCAGCGCTGTCTTCTGGATATAGAGGCTGTCGGTGGCCACCCGGACAGCCTCCTCGGGTTCGAAACGCTGCAGCATAGCGACGAGGTTTATATGGGCATAGGCAAGCATGCTGGCCCTCAAGTGGGTGTACTGGGGCTGCGAGCCGTCGTAATATGTTAGAATGTGGCCTAATGGACATCTTTTGGGCGCGCAACCAGGGTGCCGCTTCGGTGGGTGTCTCTCACGAGGAAGTCCAGCTCACCCTGGTCGGTCACAAGCCTCCGGGTTAGTCTTTTGCCATCGGCTTTGCTACCCTGTGTAAATTTTCCTATAATGCTGCAGCCCTGGTCGCGGTCCTTTGGAAGCCAGACCTCAGTTTGTGTCTTGAATGCGATGATAGCTTCACAGACCTTGAGGTTTTTCAGGAGACCAGACTCTGTAAGAAAGGCAAGCAGGGGCGTTGGGGCCCAGCCCTGCTCTGCGAAATGCCTTCCGAACCAGGCAGGGATGACGGGGTGGATTTTTTCTTCGAACTCCCATTCCTGGACCTCGGCAAAGCCGGTGCCGATATCCTGAGGAAGGGGGCCGTTAATCGAAACACGGGTCATGCGGTGGGTGGGGTGCCCAAACCCCTCGAAATATGGCTTAGCCTCACCTTTCCCTCGGCAGCTGGCGGGGTAACAGGCTTTCATGTCAATGCTGACGATGTCCCTCGTATCGTAGTCCATTGCATTCCACAGCCCGCCATGGCCGTGTTCCACACAGGCCTTCTGGATGTCGTCGAGGAGACTGGACGGGGTCGGCTTCCAGCCGTTGTGCTCTTTTGCCATGATGCTGGCTGCGTGGTTCACGCCGAAGGCCCGGTCGGCCAGGGCCTCGTCGCCCAATATGGCACAGGCTTCTTGGAGTAAACGGTGTGCCTCCTGCGTTCGGAAGGTGCGACCGTCTTGGAGCACAAACTGGTCGACGTTGAGCTGTTTATCTCCACCGCCGAGAAGCCAGACAGCTAGTGGCTCATCCTGAGTGGCCTCTCTGATTGCTTTCCAGACGTCGCCCTCGTAGATGTAGACCTGCCTGGTAGCGGGAAAGTGTAGGTCTTTGGACCAGGCGTGGCCGTTGTGGCAGATAAGTTCTATGGGCCGCCATCGACTTCCACCATATTTGCCGCTGTTGTAGACGTCCTCGCCGGCAATGTCCAGCAGGATAATTGCGCCTTTGAGGACCTTCTCAAGCCCTGCAACGTCCTCGACCGTGGCGCCTCTGTCATGGACCCTCTCCTCCCACTCCTGTATTTTCTGCCTTCTCGTGGGGGTAAGTCCCTGACCCCTGAGGGCACCTTCGAAATGCCCCACCACTCTTTGCGCAACACAGTTGAGGTCGCCATCTCTCATCGGGGCCAAATTAGCAGGGTCTGGCTCTCTGAGCGGATAGAGGCCGTGAACGACTGCAGTGACAGGGTAGGCATTATTGTAGTAGACCTTGTCGATGCCGGTCAGAACACCGGGCGCAGTGACTCGGGTGAGCACGACCACATCCTGTCCCTTCTTTCTCTCAGCCCTCACTGGGTCGAACTTGTCTTCCACGACCCACCGCACCTCATCTAGACGACGCAGGAACTTTATCCTCATGATATATTCATCCCCAGGTAGGGCCCTGAGGAGCCTTGCTGCTCTCTCGTCTGTCATAATGGCGTCCACGAACATACGGGCCCTGTCTTCGAAAACCTCGTCGATGCCCCGCGGCTCCTTAACGCACCATGTAGAGAAGACCGCGGTGGCGCCGTCGACTTCGAATTCGTCTTTGGCGTCAATAATTATGTCAACCCACAGCTCGTCGGCCGGGAGCTGCACCGGGGGAGGAACCTGAGTGTCCAGGTCGAGGAATGGCCTTTCGGGGGCTGGCATTTTTGCAAGAATCTCAGGACCTTCCCGGCCGATTCGACTGGCTAGAGACTTGGGCCACTTCCCCCAAGGGTGTAGTCTTTACGTTATTCGCCGCAGGTGCGGGAGCCGCTCGGTAGGTTTCTTTTGCACCCGCTGCGCATAGGCTCTGGCTCGCAGCGAGGCCGTGACCTCGTCGTCGAGCTGCCGCAGCTCACGGGCGCGCTGTCCTTTCTTACGGAAGTCTTCCATATCACCTCGAAGGGCGGGAAGCCTTCCAGTTTTACGCGCTCGAACGACTCTCTTTAGAAACTCGGCGGCGCGGGCCTCAGCGATCGCCCAAATGAGATCGGGTTTGTTACCCTTGGAAGGCAGACCATATTGCTTTGCTAATGCGCGGAGCTCTTTGACTGTCTTCATCTGTAGGGTATACTAGGGGATACTAGGTGATAACATATCTAAAAAAGCCAGGCGCCGACTCGGGTATACTAGGTGATAACAAATCTCTAAATGGAATTTACATGGGGTCTATCTTAGCCAGGCGTCGAAACTCGTCCTGAAAGACCCTTTGCTTCAGCCGCTTCAGCCGCCAGGCCTTAACCGTTTCTTTAACATATCCGCAGCCTCGGCACAGTGAGAGGCGGTTATAAACACCTACCCTGCACCTGAGGCAGGGCTTTGTGCCACCGCCCCTTCGGAGCCGAGCAAGGTGGACCTTACAGTGATCCCCCAGGCAACTCCGACCACAGAGCTCCGTGGAGCTCAATGTAAGCCACTGACATGTGTGTTTACCCTTCATCGTATCTCTGGTATCTCCATTGATTCTGTATGTTTAATAGGTGGTTGTGGCGTAGAGCCTGGGCCGGCAAGGGTGGTGGGCCGTCCCGAGGCTCTACAGAGTATGCGCCCAGCATGCGACCGCGGCTCCGCGCCGGGCGGCCGAAGAGGACTCAGCCTATCAAATTCGGTCCATATCCCGAATTTGTGAAGGCTATCCCGCATATATCAAGTGGGAAAATAATATAAGTAACGACAGCTCCATGCATGTTGCCGTCAAAGTATTCGGGAATTTCAAGTTGTTCTCGAAGAGTTTGATCAACGACCGAAGCCTATAGATGTGATTGTGAACCATCGAACTTTATCTACACACCATTTAAACATATCGTCACTGGTAACCTTGCTATGGTAAGCAATGACGACAGTAAACTACTCCGGTAAAAGGATAGCCGAGAAATATAAACCTGGATAGAAGATCGGCATCTTGCACTCGAATAGTATACCCCTGCTGCTGGTTGACCTAGACAAAATGGAGCCCACAATATTTGCTGACTGTTTTTTTCTTACTTAGAATAAGGTTATTGACACGATCCGCCACATTGATAGAAATAGTTTCCCCTAAACAAAGCAAATACCGATATTGCGCTAAGTAAATCCGTTATACTTCCAGCAGACAAAGTTCAAATATATTACCAGATGCTTATTGAGAAGTGAAGCATAACTACATCACCTGCGATTGTATCTACTTAATCCAAAAAGGCATTGAATTTGAAAATTCTATTCAACATGCCCAAAGTGTGTCTCAAAATAAGTATTTTACTTTCGACCACACATACCGATATGCCATAACTGTAATGGACATCCAAAATACATGAATAACCATGCAAAACAATCATGATACACAGCTGATCCCAGAAACAACCTATAGTCTAAATGTCTAAACATATGAAGAACTGGACCTCTATAAAGGTGGAAATGGTTTACTCTCGACCTTACGACAACAGACGATTTCAGGTTTGACTTGTCAACTGCATCTTTCTGGACACTAACATCCCTATAGGATCTGCGTTTGGCGTATACATATCTGGCCTAGTATGGCACTGGGCATATTTGCAGAAACTATTTTTAGGGCTATAGCAACAAGTGCAATCATTCAGAGTTTCTTTTAGTTTCTTTTAGTTTTACTAATTTTTCGTTCTTGAACTGAAAGTTTATAGCAAAGGTATACATCTTCACATTCGCAATTCTTTCATAACTCACAGAAGAATTTAACACGTCTTTGTTAAAAACGTCAACTGGTAACGAACCATTCGTATTGAGTGATTAAACGACACGATTTACAGAGATATTACGTAACCTCTATCACCTTTTACTCGTCGGCAACACTTCAACATTTCCTGGTTATATTAAATTTAACCAAGGTATATCCGTTCACTGGAACGCAAAATACGCACGAATTCATTAAGATCTCTACGCAATATATTATAGCCAGCGGAAAATGAGAAGTATAACTGGTGTTTAATTAACACTAATCCCACACGTCTGTGTGAGCGTTAACCAACTTCATCTGAACTGCACACGAGACGTTTTTGATAGAATAGTTCAGCGTCGACCTATGAAACTTATTATTATTATTATACGCCCGTCAAATTTGACGGGACGTATTATGGTATGGCGTCGTCCGTCCGTCCGTCCGTCCGTCCGTCCGTTAACTTTTTCTCGTCAACGCAACTCGTCCTAGAGTTTTTAGTGGATTCTTTTGATATTTGGTCCACGTGATCGGTACCATGTGTAGATGTGCATGAACTTTTTTCGGCCCGATTCGACGTTTTCTTGAGTTACTCCCCTTGATTTTGGTCTGAAATCCTTGTATTTGGCACCTACTGTCTTCGTCAACGCAACTCGTCCCAGAGTTTTCAATGGATTCTTCTGAAATTTGGTACACATGATCGGTACCATGTGTAGATATGATACTGTAGTAATCCCTATGCGATAACTGAAGCGTATGGTCTTGTATGAATCACCAGTAGATAGAAATCTGGAATAAAAAAACACACAAGTATTTATTGCCTTTTTCAGTACAAGAAGTGGAGAATCGGTGGAAAAATGTGCGGGACGGGCTGTCCAAGTATCGTCGAAAAGTCAAAACAAAGAGTGGTGACGGCGCCAAAACTATCAAGGAGTACAAGTATGCCAAGATGCTGGCTTTCCTCACCCCCTTCCTTGCCGATCGACCGTAAGTACACGAAGAAGCTTGTTCACGTCTAATTACATGTATATCGTATGTCCAAAACCCAAATGATAACCTTCATGGTTCATTTCACAATTTCAAATAGTTGATCGAGAATATGTTTTGTGTAAATTCATAATTGTTATTTCCCATTTCAGAACAACGACCAATTTGGATGAAGACGATGATGACAATGTCCAATCTCAGGCAGCAGAAAACGAGGATGAACTTAGTGTGACTGACTTCAACCTAGACATGAGTAGGCCGAAACCCCCCTGAAGAAGCTGCTGAAGGAACATTTGTCTCATCATGCAGCACATCTAAGAAAGACTCAAAACGTAAAGGAAAACGTGCTCAAGACGAGGTGGACCAAACCACATGCGAGTATTTCAAGAAAAAGACCTCTCTATCGGCCAAGGTAGTTGAAAAACCAGATGACGTGGATTTATTCCTAAAGTCAATGGCTGGCATAATCAAGAAGTTGCCAGCTCGTAAGCCGGCTGAAGTGAAGTTCCAAATTCATGAGATCGTACACAAGGCAGAAATGTCATGCCTGTATCCACCAGCAATGACTCAGCCACTATTTCCCCAAACTTGCTCGTCCTATCAATTCGGGCCAAGTTCAGATATGTTCCGCCAACAAACAGCAGTGTTCGCAACAGGAGTGGCTGAACCTTCCGATAGCGCCTCTTTGGACTCGTCGTCAGATTTTGCAAGCATACTTTATACTATACTGTAGTGATGGGTTTATTTGCCAAGATAAATAACAAAGGAATACAACCTGATTCATATTGTTTGACTTTTTCCTTTAACACAGTACAACAGGAACACAATACTTACCTCAAACAGATGGCAAGTCTTTCTCTTGGAGTGATTGCCTTCCGCAAGTTTGTGTCCTCTTTCCGAATGTCGTCTTCTATCAGTCGGAGGACGTAGTCGTATTGGCCTTCTGTCATCCTAAAATACTGAGCAAACTTGTCTGGGTGGAAATACAGTTCCTGCACTAGGTGATGATATTCAACAAACATACTACGTCTCTGGAAGATTTCGTGTACAGATACACGTCTATGTTTTCTTCGTTTCCTTCTCTTCAGAAGACAGTACAACGCCAACATGTTGTCGTCGCTGTCTGATGATGTGTACCCGGACATGGTCAAATCGTAAATGCGCCAGTTTCATCTGCGCATTTCCGCGCGTATCGCCGCTTTCAGTTCGAACGATGATTCGCGGAAAGTAGCAGTGGTCGCGGTCGTGGTCGTGGTCGCGTTCGCGCCCAGTATAAACAGGCCTTAAGGGTGTCTGTTATATAGGATTGCCCCAAAACGCCGTCCGTTCATTGGTTGATATTTCAAACGAACAGTTCCAGTAATAACTGTATAGCCCTAATCTGCCTGGTGCGGAGATACAGGAGATAAGGAGTATACAGAACTGCATTATGAAGGATGGGGCTCCCCAACAAGTAGAAAACATATGTGTTGGTGACATGATCAAAGCCTAATGAACCATTTCATTAAAATGATATATATGTAATATTTAAATTATTTGTACTTCTGAACATCTCTATTTTCTTGTCGGGGAATATTAAAATTTCTTCTTTTATTACTCGGAAATACGCTAGAACGCGTCTCTGGCCAAAGATCCTGAAGCCTCCGAGGCATGAGCGGCCCCTGGACCCTCGCATATTTGTGCTGTGATAGTGGCCCCTCCAATCACCAATTGCTTGTGTTGCCAGCCGGAGACTTGATCGGACAGTTGCCTGTTTGATAATAGTTTTCAATTTTTTTTTGACAGCTCGAGCAAAATTTCCAGAGACATTAACTACTGAGTGCAGATTAAACTCGATATATGATCAATAGCATTCACTACTTGTAGACTGTTTGTAGAGTGCAATTTGCTTTTCAAGCTAAAAACAGAAAATTTACGCTGAGCAAACTATTAATATTTGACGAGCTCCAACGTAGACGACTAATTAAACTGAGCAGACTTCAAAACTACAAGGTCGATTCGATTCCATTCAACAAGGATTTCGCTTTTATACGCCCACTTAACGTTTGTTATAAAACCAAAATCCGGAAGTGAAATTAGAGTGAAAATTCTATTAAAATATCACGCCTCCGCTATCCATTTACCATCCTCCTCCTGAATCGTATATTATTATAAGACAGTTAGTGATCATTATGTGTCTGGTAAGGGCCATTCCGACTGGTTTATTCACGGGTACGGAAGTTATACTCATCATTTTGTGATATCGTTCACACATACACTCTTTAGTTAGTTATTCTTAAGTCTTGGGATCCACTGATCAGCTTGACATAATACAGGAGAGTGACTGTAAAAATATTACCGAGGGACATTTTGTATATCCGTATTTCGATATATATTTATCCATGTGATCATCAGGAATCTGTTGTAAAACCACCATAAATATATGCCGAAATAGTGATCTATAAAATACTTCTCGCTAATATTTTCGGATTCACCCTCCCCCTGTATTAGTTATTCATAAAAAAAGGTCAAAGATGATCAGCGTCAAAATAGACTTTAATCTAATTAGCAATTATGCAACCTCCGCAACGGGATGTTAAAGGATTATTCGTGCGTCATCAGTAATATACTATGTCCAGAGGGAATTCTTGTTGAACTCTTAACAGTCTTGTTCAATTAACACTCAACCTATACACGTTTCTGTTAATGATCACAGTTTCATGACTATATAAATGTGGATAATTGCAATAATAACCTAACCGAAATGACGTATATTTTCTGAAAGCCGTTCAACAAAAGAAGCAAAATTTTATGATACATTTATATTATTATGATACTACAAAGGGATTATTTGAATTTAAATGGAGTTGTTTGTGAACAAAATTATCTTGAATTTTTTTTCGATAATAAATACTGAAGTTTTCATCCGAGGTATTTGAATTTTCATAATACTACAACTTTTCAAACCAAAACAGCTTCTTCAGTTTTTTATCTGTCATGCAAATTAGACGTCCAATATCAAATTCGGTAAAGTATCGAGAATTTGTCAAGTTTATCCACGGTATAGCAAGGTGCTCTGATCCTGTAACAAACCTGTCTCCATGCATGTTGCCGTCAAAGTATTCGGGAATTTCAAGTTGTTCTCGAAGAGTTTGATCAACGACCGAAGCCTATAGATGTGATTGTGAACCATCGAACTTTATCTACACACCATTTAAACATATCGTCACTGGTAACCTTGCTATGGTAAGCAATGACGACAGTAAACTACTCCGGTAAAAGGATAGCCGAGAAATATAAACCTGGATAGAAGATCGGCATCGCTGCACTCGAATAGTATACGCGACTGAGTGGTTGACCTAGACAAAATGGAGCCCACAATATTTGCTGACTGTTTTTTTCTTACTTAGAATAAGGTTATTGACACGATCCGCCACATTGATAGAAATAGTTTCCCCTAAACAAAGCAAATACCGATATTGCGCTAAGTAAATCCGTTATACTTCCAGCAGACAAAGTTCAAATATATTACCAGATGCTTATTGAGAAGTGAAGCATAACTACATCACCTGCGATTGTATCTACTTAATCCAAAAAGGCATTGAATTTGAAAATTCTATTCAACATGCCCAAAGTGTGTCTCAAAATAAGTATTTTACTTTCGACCACACATACCGATATGCCATAACTGTAATGGACATCCAAAATACATGAATAACCATGCAAAACAATCATGATACACAGCTGATCCCAGAAACAACCTATAGTCTAAATGTCTAAACATATGAAGAACTGGACCTCTATAAAGGTGGAAATGGTTTATTCTCGACCCTACGACAACAGACGATTTCAGGTTTGACTTGTCAACTGCATCTTTCTGGACACTAACATCCCTATAGGGTCTGCGTTTGGCGTATACATATCTGGCCTAGTATGTCACTGGGCATATTTGCAGAAACTATTTTTAGGGCTATAGCAACAAGTGCAATCACTCAGAGTTTCTTTTAGTTTCTTTTAGTTTTACTAATTTTTCATTCTTGAACTGAAAGTTTATAGCAAAGGTATACATCTTCACATTCGCAATTCTTTCATAACTCTCAGAAGAATTTAACACGTCTTTGTTAAAACGTCAACTGGTAACGAACCATTCGTATTGAGTGATTAAACGACACGATTTACAGAGATATTACGTAACCTCTACCACATTTTACTCGTCGGCAACACTTCAACATTTCCTGGTTATATTAAATTTAACCTAGGTATATCCGTTCACTGGAACGCAAAATACGCACGAATTCATTAAGATCTCTACGCAATATATTATAGCCAGCGGAAAATGAGAAGTATAACTGGTGTTTAATTAACACTAATCCCACACGTTCTGTGTGAGCGTTAACCAACTTCATCTGAACTGCACACGAGACGTTTTTGATAGAATAGTTCAGCGTCGACCTATGAAACTTATTATTATTATTCTATATATATAAGAAAAAATAACAAATAGCCTTCTTGACTTTCTACATCATTCTATTCCTAATCTTGATGAGAGAACCTGATACTAGGCCCCTCTATAATATGAATACATGCACCACACCTCGATTTTTTACATTTCGAGAACCGTGTATCCAATCCAGTAGTTATTTGATTGTTAAAATTGCACCATATTTTCATAGCATCATTCAGCCATCCTTGCCTATCAGTCCATATGACAACTGGGCAGGAAATAGACAAGTGTTCGAGTGACGCTTTTATAGTGTGTACAAAGATTTTCAACTCGTTTTCCAATGGTATACAGGAAGGCATTTGTACATAGGATCCTCAGAATTATGCTATATTGGAAGTCTCTAAGTTTGGTCTCACTGGTACAAAGCTAATAACTCATAAATGCCTCATCCCTGAACTTTAATAAATATGGCAATATATGCAAACATGGACCGTACACCTTGTCACGATATACAGTTCACGATGCATACAAACATTTGAAATACTGAACGGAACATTTCAAGTATTAAACGCAACATTAAAACGATGGTGGAAACGATGCCGACGTCCGCACAAGAAGCCATATGATCCCACAGACAAATATACAAACTGTATATTTCTAAAACCATTTCAAGAACCAAAAGTTACCCCGGTGATGACTTTTATCCCAGCAACGCTTTTATTGTAGCTGTTCGTGTGGTTATCTTGAATGACATGACGATACGGCCCCTAGCAACGGCTTGGGTGATTTTAGATACAAATATTTCAGAGCGATGATGTAATTACAAGCGTCTGGTCAGTCATTCATAATTCAGCCGTCGTCCATTAACGAATATCCTCGTCCATAATCCAAATACCTTTTCCATGTTCCATATAACAGCATTAGCACCAAATTCAAAAGACAATCATAGTATAGTCTAGTTTCCTGCAAGAGAGAAGCGGTCAACAGTTTTCAGTTATGCCGTCAAGACATCATGATGTTCCAAACATATCAAATACGTATCGCTTATCAGTATCAGTAATAGCCCTACCAAGTTATCTGTTGAAAAATGATTAACTATGTGACCGCCAGATGGAAAAAGCGTCCCAAACGAGGGAGTATTTATAGAATGCAAGTTCGTATTCAGAACAAATACATGTGAGACGCGACGCCGGCGAACCGTTTCATTCTCAACCACGTTTACAACTCACAAAAAAACAACACTGACAATGATTTGAAAAGAGAGCAAGCCTCGGGGACGAAACGTCCACCAGCAGAATCTCACCATTTGCAGGCAACAATTAACGCAAAATTAAAAGGTATTACTTCTTTATCTTAATAGCGTGAGCGTTAAAAATTTATAATGCATGTATTTGTTATGATATCCCTCACTCATAATGTATTTTAGTTATTAAGAAAAGATGCAAATCATGATTTTTTTTGGTTATTTTCCTTCAATTACGTTTCCTAGAATCAACATGAATACACTTTCATTAAAATGTCGAGTTTGAACTGATTGATTCTCTTCTATAGCCATTCGGGGCAAATTGAAACCATTGACAAAATTACAAAAAACAGTTTGTGACTTCGGCTGAAGTGAAGATGAGGTTCGTCCATGCAGATGTGTGAATTTAGTAATCAACTGATTGAGATTACTTTCTTCAAAGAGGTTCATGTTAGAACTGTCATCTGGGATCAAGTTAAAGTTTCTACCTGCCACATTGTCAAACTTGTCTGATATTTTCATAAGCAATTCTAAACTGTTCTATGAAGTGTACCTTGTTCATATCTGGTGGCATGTACATGTATGTGACTTCTACAAGCAATGGGTTCTGTGTGTGGGTAGATTGTGGTACAATTTCTGTACTGAACTACAGGTTGATCCGTCAAAGTCATATTTGTTGGGTGTCGCTTTTAAAGTGTCCAACTTTGGTTTATTCAGGTTACATGGTAGAGCCTTCAAGTTGGTGTTGCTCGGCTGCCATATGTCTCTGTGTCTCTGTGAGTACAGATAGGATCAGTCTGTAAATTTGGAGCATGTATGCTTCCATTTTTCCATTTCTGCAAGTGCAGGACCATTGATCTTCACTTTGCCTGGTTTAAAGGTCACGAGACGAGTCCTTTCATGGAAGTTGCATTACTATAATTGGAATATAGTGGTCCTGGCTGAACAGTTTCGTAATGTCCTGAATTATCAGATCACCAATCATGTATTCAAATTGCCTCCTTGGGCCTTGTGTGTTGTGATTGCAAGGGCAAGCATAACTGAAAAGATTGCCCGTTCAACCGGTACTGGGCATTCAGCTGACAGCATGAAGTTGGGTACCGTTGCATTTATTGGAATGTAGTGTCGCATTTGTATTGTCTAATCAATGTTCCAGTGAGAGGGTAGTTTTGGTCAATTTGGAAATCTGCAAGGGCGTCAATAGCACCATTCTCTAAATCGTCTGCAAAATCAATGTTTTTTGTAAGCATGACCTTTAACCCTTTCGCAACTGTCACGATATAAGCAAGGTCACCGGTCTTGTAGACATTGTCATGTGTTATTGTGGCTGGTACTATATTTGTGTGGGTTTCTCTTTTTCAGCCTGGCTCTTCTGAAGTCACCTTGTTTGCAAGAGGTGGCATCTTCTGTTGATTGTGCGACTAGTCAGATTAGTTTAGTGAGATAGAGTATGAGCTCCTTAGTGTCATCATCACTAATGCTGCCTGTCCGTATTCTGGATAACAGGTTTGTCAATAATGGGTCAGTCTTTTATCTGTCAATATGTGTGAGCTCATGTAGAGAGAAAATTTGGGTTCAGTGCGATCCAGCTATTGCCTCATAACTTGAAGAGGTGAATTGAAGGGCAGACCCGTCATTTAAGACAACTTCAATCGGCAACACTTTGCGTGCAGTATACTTGGCCCTTTTCACTTCTTGGTTGAATAGTCACCTATTGTATGTGTCTTACATGACGGATTTGCCAATTGAAGGCTGGCTAGTCTCCAAGGTGGTTAAGTTGAAGGAGGTCGCCAATGGTCAAAATGGATATACCGGCAAATGGGATCTTGTAATCTTAGAAGATAGTTCTGGGGTGCCAAATTTAGCTGTTCCAAACTTTTGACTCCGAACATGGATATCTCATCAGCAAATATGATTGATGTTGTTACCTCTCAGAGTATTGAGTTTTCCTTCTACAGGTTTTGCATTCAAATTTACTATATTTGTCTTTGATTGAAACAGCAAGGCTGAATGCTGAGTTGCCTGCTGTAGACAAGACTGTTGGTTGATCTAGATATTGGCTTAGTATACGTAGAGTACGCGTTGCTCCCTTGTAAATATCCCTGGTGAATTGGGATTTGCCAACACCACCGCTTCCACTGAGGAATATGTGGAATGGTCTTAGAAAGTTGACGGACATTCTACTATATGTTGCCCACTTGTAAAGAAAGTCAAATACGTGTTTCTGCTCATGATTTAGAGATCGAAGTAAGTTATAATAGTGGTTATCGTGCATCTAATAAGTTGAAGTCAAACTGAGAGTTCTCTGTTGGTTATGCCTGGTGTGTGGCATGCTTTGAATCTCTGGAGGGAGGTTATCAGAATAGCATGGTCAGGATCATTGGCAGCATCTGCATTGTCTTACTCTACCTGTGTGGTACTTGCTTCCACACTTCAAGAAGAAGCTGTCCAATACATTCTCAACTTCCTCATAATATAGTTCATACAGTTTTATGATTGGGACAAGGTATTTATTCTCGTGATCAAATGTAAGTTTGTAGGAGCCATGCATTCACAAATGTTCCTCAGTCTGTGGAAGTATACATCTTCATCTCTGTCCTGTGATACATAATGATATCTGATGACTTGGGGATTTCTTCTCTTGGACATCTCGCCATGCTATGTTTTTGGTGTGATACGTTGGTCTGTGGTAATGTCCTGTATCTCTAACATTATTTCTTCATCATCCTCATGTTCACGTAGAGAGACCAATGAAGACCATGAAACAGCTGTGTAATTTGTACAAGTTCTTTGTATTCAAGACTGTTTGGGCGTGCTGCATACTAGTTGTCATGTAGCTGTCAGTGGCCTCCTCTGACATCGTGTTTTGAAGAAGAACGTGCATTCTACTAATAAGCGTGGCTCAGATACATATCATCACAGAGGTAACTTTTTGTTCTTTTGATGTTTTAGATATACAGCCAGAATATCGAACTGTGCGATCATATGACTTTTTGTCAATACGCCGACATCTTTTTCGCCACCTATATATTGCGTTGACCTGACAAACTTTTTTTCAAAAGAACTTGCAAGCTAATAATATTTTCCCCGTTTGAGCCGCTTCAGTCAAACGGACACATAGTTCATCATCGTCCATCAGATGAATTGATATGGCCATTGCAGCATTATTGCTCTTGGATATTTAGGGTTGCAAGCCACAGGCGTGCAAACCTATTGTTATTGCTAATGTGTGATTCCGCCGGATTTTGTGTCAACTGTATCCCGGCCGCTGTTTAACCGATGAAATCGAAACTTCACATAAGTATTGGGGAATGTGAGATCTAGTGCATATCAAAAGAAGAAGCTGATTGGTCAGATGGTTCGGCGGCCATCTTGGATTTTCCCTGAAACCTTTCAAGATCTTCTCCTCTGGAACCGCTGGGTCGATTGACTCGAAACTTGGTACACATGCTCAATGGATCTGGGGCTCTCAGATTTGCATTTGAAAATTTGTTCCGTAAAACAAGATGGCCGCCATTAACCAATCAAAATTGTCGGTTTTTCAAATAACGGATTTGGACGGGGAAAGTGGCTACATATATGCACTGCGATATGGCGATCATGAATATGCAAAAATTTTGGTCCTCAGTCACGTGGTTTGGCCACCATCTTGAATTTTGTCAGAAACGGAGCACATCTTGTAGAGCCTATATCTCTGGGACTACGATAGGTACAGCCTTATAGTTTGTAGTATTATATTGTCCAGAAGCAGCTCTTTCAGAAGTGTGTCTACCCTTTTTACGTAGGTTCAATAGTTTCGCCGCTATAGAGGAATCAAAATTGTCAAATTTTCAAATGAAGACATTATTAGGGTTGCAAGCCACAGGCGTGCAAACCTATTGTTATTGCTAATGTGTGATTCCGCCGGATTTTGTGTCAACTGTATCCCGGCCGCTGTTTAACCGATGAAGTCGAAACTTCACATAAGTATTGGGGAATGTGAGATCTAGTGCATATCAAAAGAAGAAGCTGATTGGTCAGATGGTTCGGCGGCCATCTTGGATTTTCCCTAAAACCTTTCAAGATCTTCTCCTCTGGAACCGCTGGGTCGATTGACTCGAAACTTGGTACACATGCTCAATGGATCTGGGGCTCTCAGATTTGCATTTGAAAATTTGTTCCGTAAAACAAGATGGCCGCCATTGACCAATCAAAATTGTCGGTTTTTCAAATAACGGATTTGGACGGGGAAAGTGGCTACATATATGCACTGCGATATGGCGATCATGAATATGCAAAAATTTTGGTCCTCAGTCACGTGGTTTGGCCACCATCTTGAATTTTGTCAGAAACGGAGCACATCTTGTAGAGCCTATATCTCTGGGACTACGATAGGTACAGCCTTATAGTTTGTAGTATTATATTGTCCAGAAGCAGCTCTTTCAGAAGTGTGTTTTGACGTAGGTTCAATAGTTTCGCCGCTATAGAGGAATCAAAATTGTCAAATTTTCAAATGAAGACATTATTAGGGTTGCAAGCCACAGGCGTGCAAACCTATTGTTATTGCTAATGTGTGATTCCGCCGGATTTTGTGTCAACTGTATCCCGGCCGCTGTTTAACCGATGAAGTCGAAACTTCACATAAGTATTGGGGAATGTGAGATCTAGTGCATATCAAAAGAAGAAGCTGATTGGTCAGATGGTTCGGCGGCCATCTTGGATTTTTCCTAAAACCTTTCAAGATCTTCTCCTCTGGAACCGCTGGGTCGATTGACTCGAAACTTGGTACACATGCTCAATGGATCTGGGGCTCTCAGATTTGCATTTGAAAATTTGTTCCGTAAAACAAGATGGCCGCCATTGACCAATCAAAATTGTCGGTTTTTCAAATAACGGATTTGGACGGGGAAAGTGGCTACATATATGCACTGCGATATGGCGATCATGAATATGCAAAAATTTTGGTCCTCAGTCACGTGGTTTGGCCACCATCTTGAATTTTGTCAGAAACGGAGCACATCTTGTAGAGCCTATATCTCTGGGACTACGATAGGTACAGCCTTATAGTTTGTAGTATTATATTGTCCAGAAGCAGCTCTTTCAGAAGTGTGTCTACCCTTTTTACGTAGGTTCAATAGTTTCGCCGCTATAGAGGAATCAAAATTGTCAAATTTTCAAATGAAGACATTATTAGGCTGGGTAAAGCTACAGGCGTGCAAACCTATTGTTATTGCTAATGTGTGACCTGCCGATTTTGTGTCAACTGTATCCGGCCGCTGTTTAACCGATGAAGTCGAAACTCACATTGGGGTATTGAGAATGTGAGATCTAGTGCATATCAAAAAGAAGAAGCTGATTGGCCAGATGGTTCGGCGGCCATCTTGGATTTTCCCTAAAACCTTTCAAAGATCTTCTCCTCTGGAACCGCTGGGTCGATTGACTCGAAACTTGGTACACATGATCTATGGATCTGGGGCTCTCAGAATACGATTTGAAAATTTGCTCCGTAAAACAAGATGGCCGCCATTGACCAATCAAAATTGTCGGTTTTTCAAATAACGGATTTGGACGGGGAAAGTGGCTACATATATGCACTGCGATATGTCGATCATGAATATGCAAAAATTTTGGCCCTCAGTCACGTGGTTTGGCCACCATCTTGAATTTTGTCAGAAACGGAGCACATCTTGTAGAGCCTATATCTCTGGGACTACGATAGGTACAGCCTTATAGTTTGTAGTATTATATTGTCCAGAAGCAGCTCTTTCAGAAGTGTGTCAACCCTTTTTACGTAGGTTCAATAGTTTCGCCGCTATAGAGGAATCAAAATTGTCTAATTTTCAAATGAAGACATTATTAGGGTTGCAAGCCACAGGCGTGCAAACCTATTGTTATTGCTAATGTGTGATTCCGCCGGATTTTGTGTCAACTGTATCCCGGCCGCTGTTTAACCGATGAAGTCGAAACTTCACAGTATTGGGGAATGTGAGATCTAGTGCATATCAAAAGAAGAAGCTGATTGGTCAGATGGTTCGGCGGCCATCTTGGATTTTCCCTAAAACCTTTCAAGATCTTCTCCTCTGGAACCGCTGGGTCGATTGACTCGAAACTTGGTACACATGCTCAATGGATCTGGGGCTCTCAGATTTGCATTTGAAAATTTGTTCCGTAAAACAAGATGGCCGCCATTGACCAATCAAAATTGTCGGTTTTTCAAATAACGGATTTGGACGGGGAAGTGGCTACATATATACACTGCGATATGGCGATCATGAATATGCAAAAATTTTGGTCCTCAGTCACGTGGTTTGGCCACCATCTTGAATTTTGTCAGAAACGGAGCACATCTTGTAGAGCCTATATCTCTGGGACTACGATAGGTACAGCCTTATAGTTTGTAGTATTATATTGTCCAGAAGCAGCTCTTTCAGAAGTGTGTCTACCCTTTGTACGTAGGTTCAATAGTTTCGCCGCTATAGAGGAATCAAAATTGTCAAATTTTCAAATGAAGACATTATTAGGGTTGCAAGCCACAGGCGTGCAAACCTATTGTTATTGCTAATGTGTGATTCCGCCGGATTTTGTGTCAACTGTATCCCGGTCGCTGTTTAACCGATGAAGTCGAAACTTCACATAAGTATTGGCGAATGTGAGATCTAGTGCATATCAAAAGAAGAAGCTGATTGGCGAGATGGTTCGGCGGCCATCTTGGATTTTCCCTAAAACCTTTCAAGATCTTCTCCTCTGGAATCGCTGGGTCGATTGACTCGAAACTTGGTACACATGCTCAATGGATCTGGGGCTCTCAGATTTGCATTTGAAAATTTGTTCCGTAAAACAAGATGGCCGCCATTGACCAATCAAAATTGTCGGTTTTTCAAATAACGGATTTGGACGGGGAAAGTGGCTACATATATGCACTGCGATATGGCGATCATGAATATGCAAAAATTTTGGCCCTCAGTCACGTGGTTTGGCCACCATCTTGAATTTTGTCAGAAACGGACCACATCTTGTAGAGCCTATATCTCTGGGACTACGATAGGTACAGCCTTATAGTTTGTAGTATTATATTGTCCAGAAGCAGCCCTTTCAGAAGTGTGTCTACCCTTTTTACGTAGGTTCAATAGTTTCGCCGCTATAGAGAAATCGAAATTGTCAAATTTTCAAATGAAGACATTATTAGGGTTGCAAGCCACAGGCGTGCAAACCTATTGTTATTGCTAATGTGTGATTCCGCCGGATTTTGTGTCAACTGTATCCCGGCTGCTGTTTAACCGATGAAGTCGAAACTTCACATAAGTATTGGGGAATGTGAGATCTAGTGCATATCAAAAGAAGAAGCTGATTGGTCAGATGGTTCGGCGGCCATCTTGGATTTTCCCTAAAACCTTTCAAGATCTTCTCCTCTGGAACCGCTGGGTCGATTGACTCGAAACTTGGTACACATGCTCAATGGATCTGGGGCTCTCAGATTTGCATTTGAAAATTTGTTCCGTAAAACAAGATGGCTGCTATTGACCAATCAAAATTGTCGGTTTTTCAAATAACGGATTTGGACGGGGAAAGTGGCTAGATATATGCACTGCGATATGGCGATCATGAATATGCAAAAATTTTAGTCCTCAGTCACGTGGTTTGGCCACCATCTTGAATTTTGTCAGAAACGGAGCACATCTTGTAGAGCCTATATCTCTGGGACTACGATAGGTACAGCCTTATAGTTTGTAGTATTATATTGTCCAGAAGCAGCTCTTTCAGAAGTGTTTTACCCTTTTTACGTAGGTTCAATAGTTTCGCCGCTATAGAGGAATCAAAATTGTCAAATTTTTAAATGAAGACATTATTAGGGTTGCAAGCCACAGGCGTGCAAACCTATTGTTATTGCTAATGTGTGATTCCGCCGGATTTTGTGTCAACTGTATCCCGGCCGCTGTTTAACCGATGAAGTCGAAACTTCACATTAGTATTGGGGAATGTGAGATCTAGTGCAGTGCATATCAAAAGAAGAAGCTGATTGGTCCGATGGTTCGGCGGCCATCTTGGATTTTTCCTAAAACATTTCAAGATCTTCTCCTCTGGAACCGCTGGGTCGATTGACTCGAAACTTGGTACACATGCTCAATGGATCTGGGGCTCTCGGATTTGCATTTGAAAATTTGTTCCGTAAAACAAGATGGCCGCCATTAACCAATCAAAATTGTCGGTTTTTCAAATAACGGATTTGGACGGAGAAAGTGGCTACATATATGCACTGCGATATGGCGATCATGAATATGCAAAAAATTTGGTCATCAGTCACGTGGTTTGGCCACCATCTTGAATTTTGTCAGAAACGGAGCACATCTTGTAGAGCCTATATCTCTGGGACTACGATAGCTACAGCCTTATAGTTTGTAGTATTATATTGTCCAGAAGCAGCTCTTTCAGAAGTGTGTCTACCCTTTTTACGTAGGTTCAATAGTTTCGCTGCTATAGAGGAATCAAAATTGTCAAATTTTCAAATGAAGACATTATTAGGGTTGCAAGCCACAGGCGTGCAAACCTATTGTTATTGCTAATGTGTGATTCCGCCGGATTTTGTGTCAACTGTATCCCGGCCGCTGTTTAACCGATGAAGTCGAAACTTCACATAAGTATTGGGGAATGTGAGATCTAGTGCATATCAATAGAAGAAGCTGATTGGTCAGATGGTTCGGCGGCCATCTCGGATTTTTCCTAAAACATTTCAAGATCTTCTCCTCTGGAACCGCTGGGTCGATTGACTCGAAACTTGGTACACATGCTCAATGGATCTGGGGCTCTCGGATTTGCATTTGAAAATTTGTTCCGTAAAACAAGATGGCCGCCATTAACCAATCAAAATTGTCGGTTTTTCAAATAACGGATTTGGACGGAGAAAGTGGCTACATATATGCACTGCGATATGGCGATCATATGAATATGCAAAAATTTTGGTCATCAGTCACGTGGTTTGGCCACCATCTTGAATTTTGTCAGAAACGGAGCACATCTTGTAGAGCCTATATCTCTGGGACTACGATAGCTACAGCCTTATAGTTTGTAGTATTATATTGTCCAGAAGCAGCTCTTTCAGAAGTGTGTCTACCCTTTTTACGTAGGTTCAATAGTTTCGCCGCTATAGAGGAATCAAAATTGTCAAATTTTCAAATGAAGACATTATTAGGGTTGCAAGCCACAGGCGTGCAAACCTATTGTTATTGCTAATGTGTGATTCCGCCGGATTTTGTGTCAACTGTATCCCGGCCGCTGTTTAACCGATGAAGTCGAAACTTCACATAAGTATTGGGGAATGTGAGATCTAGTGCATATCAAAAGAAGAAGCTGATTGGTCCAGATGGTTCGGCGGCCATCTTGGATTTTCCCTAAAACCTTTCAAGATCTTCTCCTCTGGAACCGCTGGGTCGATTGACTCGAAACTTGGTACACATGCTCAATGGATCTGGGGCTCTCAGATTTGCATTTGAAAATTTGTTCCGTAAAACAAGATGGCCGCCATTAACCAATCAAAATTGTCGGTTTTTCAAATAACGGATTTGGACGGGAAAAGTGGCTACATATATGCACTGCGATCATGAATATGCAAAAATTTTGGTCCTCAGTAACGTGGTTTGGCCACCATCTTGAATTTTGTCAGAAACGGAGCACATCTTGTAGAGCTTATATCTCGGGACTACGATAGGTACAGCCTTATAGTTTGTAGTATTATATTGTCCAGAAGCAGCTCTTTCAGAAGTGTGTCTACCATTTTTACGTAGGTTCAATAGTTTCGCCGCTATAGAGGAATCAAAATTGTCAAATTTTGAAATGAAGACATTATTAGGGTTGCAAGCCACAGGCGTGCAAACCTATTGTTATTGCTAATGTGTGATTCCGCCGGATTTTGTGTCAACTGTATCCCGGCCGCTGTTTAACCGATGAAGTCGAAACTTCACATAAGTATTGGGGAATGTGAGATCTAGTGCATATCAAAAGAAGAAGCTGATTGGTCAGATGGTTCGGCGGCCATCTTGGATTTTCCCTAAAACTTTCAAGATCTTCTCCTCTGGAACCGCTGGGTCGATTGACTCGAAACTTGGTACACATGCTCAATGGATCTGGGGCTCTCAGATTTGCATTTGAAAATTTGTTCCGTAAAACAAGATGGCCGCCATTAACCAATCAAAATTGTCGGTTTTTCAAATAACGGATTTGGACGGGGAAAGTGGCTACATATATGCACTGCGATATGGCGATCATGAATATGCAAAATTTTGGTCCTCAGTCACGTGGTTTGGCCACCATCTTGAATTTTGTCAGAAACGGAGCACATCTTGTAGAGCCTATATCTCTGGGACTACGATAGGTACAGCCTTATAGTTTGTAGTATTATATTGTCCAGAAGCAGCTCTTTCAGAAGTGTGTCTACCCTTTTTACGTAGGTTCAATAGTTTCGCCGCTATAGAGGAATCAAAATTGTCAAATTTTCAAATGAAGACATTATTAGGGTTGCAAGCCACAGGCGTGCAAACCTATTGTTATTGCTAATGTGTGATTCCGCCGGATTTTGTGTCAACTGTATCCCGGCCGCTGTTTAACCGATGAAGTCGAAACTTCACATAAGTATTGGGGAATGTGAGATATAGTGCATATCAAAAGAAGAAGCTGATTTGTCAGATGGTTCGGCGGCCATCTTGGATTTTCCCTAAAACCTTTCAAGATCTTCTCCTCTGGAACCGCTGGGTCGATTGACTCGTAACTTGGTACACATGCTCAATGGATCTGGGGCTCTCAGATTTGCATTTAAAAATTTGTTCCGTAAAACAAGATGGCCGCCATTGACCAATCAAAATTGTCGGTTTTTCAAATAACGGATTTGGACGGGAAAAGTGGCTACATATATGCACTGCGATATGGCGATCATGAATATGCAAACATTTTGGTCCTCAGTCACGTGGTTTGGCCACCATCTTGAATTTTGTCAGAAACGGAGCACATCTTGTAGAGCCTATATCTCTGGGACTACGATAGGTAGAGCCTTATAGTTTGTAGTATTATATTGTCCAGAAGCAGCTCTTTCAGAAGTGTGTCTACCCTTTTTACGTAGGTTCAATAGTTTCGCCGCTATAGAGGAATCAAAATTGTCTAATTTTCAAATGAAGATATTATTAGGGTTGCAAGCCACAGGCGTGCAAACCTATTGTTATTGCTAATGTGTGATTCCGCCGGATTTTGTGTCAACTGTATCCCGGCCGCTGTTTAACCGATGAAGCCGAAACTTCACATAAGTATTGGGGAATGTGAGATCTAGTGCATATCAAAAGAAGAAGCTGATTGGTCAGATGGTTCGGCGGCCATCTTGGATTTTTCCTAAAACATTTCAAGATCTTCTCCTCTGGAACCGCTGGGTCGATTGACTCGAAACTTGGTACACATGCTCAATGGATCTGGGGCTCTCGGATTAGCATTTGAAAATTTGTTCCGTAAAACAAGATGGCCGCCATTAACCAATCAAAATTGTCGGTTTTTCAAATAACGGATTTGGACGGAGAAAGTGGCTACATATATGCACTGCGATATGGCGACCATGAATATGCAAAAATTTTGGTCATCAGTCACGTGGTTTGGCCACCATCTTGAATTTTGTCAGAAACGGAGCACATCTTGTAGAGCCTATATCTCTGGGACTACGATAGCTACAGCCTTATAGTTTGTAGTATTATATTGTCCAGAAGCAGCTCTTTCAGAAGTGTGTCTACCCTTTTTACGTAGGTTCAATAGTTTCGCCGCTATAGAGGAATCAAAATTGTCTAATTTTCAAATGAAGATATTATTAGGGTTGCAAGCCACAGGCGTGCAAACCTATTGTTATTGCTAATGTATTCCGCCGGATTTGTGTCAACTGTATCCCGGCTGCTGCTTTAACCGATGCTGAAGTCGAAACTTCACATAAGTATTGGGGAATGTGAGATCTAGTGCATATCAAAAGAAGAGCTGATTGGCCAGATGGTTCGGCGTCATCTTGGATTTTTTCTAAATATTTCAAGATCTTCTCCAAACCGTTGGTCAGATTGACTCGAAACTTGGTACACATGCTCAATGGATCTGGGGCGCCGTGCTGGATTTGCATTTGAAAATTTGTTCCGTAAAACAAGATGGCCGCCATTAACCAATCAAAATTGTCGGTTTTTCAAATAACGGATTTGGACGGAGAAAGTGGCTACATATATGCACTGCGATATGGCGATCATGAATATGCAAAAATTTTGGTCATCAGTCACGTGGTTTGGCCACCATCTTGAATTTTGTCAGAAACGGAGCACATCTTGTAGAGCCTATATCTCTGGGACTACGATAGCTACAGCCTTATAGTTTGTAGTATTATATTGTCCAGAAGCAGCTCTTTCAGAAGTGTGTGTACCCTTTTAACGTAGGTTCAATAGTTTCGCCGCTATAGAGGAATCAAAATTGTCAAATTTTCAAATGAAGACATTATTAGGGTTGCAAGCCACAGGCGTGCAAACCTATTGTTATTGCTAATGTGTGATTCCTCCGGATTTTGTGTCAACTGTATCCCGGCCGCTGTTTAACCGATGAAGTCGAAACTTCACATAAGTATTGGGGAATGTGAGATCTAGTGCATATCAAAAGAAGAAGCTGATTGGTCAGATGGTTCGGCGGCCATCTTGGATTTTCTCTAAAATCTTTCAAGATCTTCTCCTCTGGAACCGCTGGGTCGATTGACTCGAAACTTGGTACACATGCTCAATGGATCTGGGGCTCTCGGATTTGCATTTGAAAATTTGTTCCGTAAAACAAGATGGCCGCCATTAACCAATCAAAATTGTCGGTTTTTCAAATAACGGATTTGGACGGAGAAAGTGGCTACATATATGCACTGCGATATGGCGATCATGAATATGCAAATATTTTGGTCATCAGTCACGTGGTTTGGCCACCATCTTGAATTTTGTCAGAAACGGAGCACATCTTGTAGAGCCTATATCTCTGGGACTACGATAGCTACAGCCTTATAGTTTGTAGTATTATATTGTCCAGAAGCAGCTCTTTCAGAAGTGTGTCTACCCTTTTTACGTAGGTTCAATAGTTTCGCCGCTATAGAGGAATCAAAATTGTCAAATTTTAAAATGAAGACATTATTAGGGTTGCAAGCCACAGGCGTGCAAACCTATTGTTATTGCTAATGTGTGATTCCGCCGGATTTTGTGTCAACTGTATCCCGGCCGCTGTTTAACCGATGAAGTCGAAACTTCACATAAGTATTGGGGAATGTGAGATCTAGTGCATATCAAAAGAAGAAGCTGATTGGTCAGATGGTTCGGCGGCCATCTCGGATTTTTCCTAAAACATTTCAAGATCTTCTCCTCTGGAACCGCTGGGTCGATTGACTCGAAACTTGGTACACATGCTCAATGGATCTGGGGCTCTCGGATTTGCATTTGAAAATTTGTTCCGTAAAACAAGATGGCCGCCATTAACCAATCAAAATTGTCGGTTTTTCAAATAACGGATTTGGACGGAGAAAGTGGCTACATATATGCACTGCGATATGGCGATCATGAATATGCAAAAATTTTGGTCATCAGTCACGTGGTTTGGCCACCATCTTGAATTTTGTCAGAAACGGAGCACATCTTGTAGAGCCTATATCTCTGGGACTACGATAGGTACAGCCTTATAGTTTGTAGTATTATATTGTCCAGAAGCAGCTCTTTCAGAAGTGTGTCTACCCTTTTACGTAGGTTCAATAGTTTCGCCGCTATAGAGGAATCAAAATTGTCAAATTTTCAAATGAAGACATTATTAGGGTTGCAAGCCACAGGCGTGCAAACCTATTGTTATTGCTAATGTGTGATTCCGCCGGATTTTGTGTCAACTGTATCCCGGTCGCTGTTTAACCGATGAAGTCGAAACTTCACATAAGTATTGGGGAATGTGAGATCTAGTGCATATCAAAAGAAGAAGCTGATTGGTCAGATGGTTCGGCGGCCATCTTGGATTTTCCTAAAACCTTTCAAGATCTTCTCCTCTGGAACCGCTGGGTCGATTGACTCGAAACTTGGTACACATGCTCAATGGATCTGGGGCTCTCGGATTTGCATTTGAAAATTTGTTCCGTAAAACAAGATGGCCGCCATTAACCAATCAAAATTGTCGGTTTTTCAAATAACGGATTTGGACGGAGAAAGTGGCTACATATATGCACTGCGATATGGCGATCATGAATATGCAAAAAATTTGGTCATCAGTCACGTGGTTTGGCCACCATCTTGAATTTTGTCAGAAACGGAGCACATCTTGTAGAGCCTATATCTCTGGGACTACGATAGCTACAGCCTTATAGTTTGTAGTATTATATTGTCCAGAAGCAGCTCTTTCAGAAGTGTGTCTACCCTTTTTACGTAGGTTCAATAGTTTCGCCGCTATAGAGGAATCAAAATTGTCAAATTTTCAAATGAAGACATTATTAGGGTTGCAAGCCACAGGCGTGCAAACCTATTGTTATTGCTAATGTGTGATTCCGCCGGATTTTGTGTCAACTGTATCCCGGCCGCTGTTTAACCGATGAAGTCGAAACTTCACATAAGTATTGGGGAATGTGAGATCTAGTGCATATCAAAAGAAGAAGCTGATTGGTCAGATGGTTCGGCGGCCATCTCGGATTTTTCCTAAAACATTTCAAGATCTTCTCCTCTGGAACCGCTGGGTCGATTGACTCGAAACTTGGTACACATGCTCAATGGATCTGGGGCTCTCGGATTTGCATTTGAAAATTTGTTCCGTAAAACAAGATGGCCGCCATTAACCAATCAAAATTGTCGGTTTTTCAAATAACGGATTTGGACGGAGAAAGTGGCTACATATATGCACTGCGATATGGCGATCATGAATATGCAAAAAATTTGGTCCTCAGTCACGTGGTTTGGCCACCATCTTGAATTTTGTCAGAAACGGAGCACATCTTGTAGAGCCTATATCTCTGGGACTACGATAGGTACAGCCTTATAGTTTGTAGTATTATATTGTCCAGAAGCAGCTCTTTCAGAAGTGTGTCTACCCTTTTTACGTAGGTTCAATAGTTTCGCCGCTATAGAGGAATCAAAATTGTCAAATTTTCAAATGAAGACATTATTAGGGTTGCAAGCCACAGGCGTGCAAACCTATTGTTATTGCTAATGTGTGATTCCGCCGGATTTTGTGTCAACTGTATCCCGGCCGCTGTTTAACCGATGAAGTCGAAACTTCACATAAGTATTGGGGAATGTGAGATCTAGTGCATATCAAAAGAAGAAGCTGATTGGTCAGATGGTTCGGCGGCCATCTTGGATTTTTCCTAAAACATTTCAAGATCTTCTCCTCTGGAACCGCTGGGTCGATTGACTCGAAACTTGGTACACATGCTCAATGGATCTGGGGCTCTCGGATTTGCATTTGAAAATTTGTTCCGTAAAACAAGATGGCCGCCATTAACCAATCAAAATTGTCGGTTTTTCAAATAACGGATTTGGACGGAGAAAGTGGCTACATATATGCACTGCGATATGGCGATCATGAATATGCAAAAATTTTGGTCATCAGTCACGTGGTTTGGCCACCATCTTGAATTTTGTCAGAAACGGAGCACATCTTGTAGAGCCTATATCTCTGGGACTACGATAGCTACAGCCTTATAGTTTGTAGTATTATATTGTCCAGAAGCAGCTCTTTCAGAAGTGTGTCTACCCTTTTAACGTAGGTTCAATAGTTTCGCCGCTATAGAGGAATCAAAATTGTCAAATTTTCAAATGAAGACATTATTAGGGTTGCAAGCCACAGGCGTGCAAACCTATTGTTATTGCTAATGTGTGATTCCGCCGGATTTTGTGTCAACTGTATCCCGGCCGCTGTTTAACCGATGAAGTCGAAACTTCACATAAGTATTGGGGAATGTGAGATCTAGTGCATATCAAAAGAAGAAGCTGATTGGTCAGATGGTTCGGCGGCCATCTTGGATTTTCCCTAAAACCTTTCAAGATCTTCTCCTCTGGAACCGCTGGGTCGATTGACTCGAAACTTGGTACACATGCTCAATGGATCTGGGGCTCTCAGATTTGCATTTGAAAATTTGTTCCGTAAAACAAGATGGCCGCCATTAACCAATCAAAATTGTCGGTTTTTCAAATAACGGATTTGGACGGGAAAGTGGCTACATATATGCACTGCGATATGGCGATCATGAATATGCAAAAATTTTGGTCCTCAGTCACGTGGTTTGGCCACCATCTTGAATTTTGTCAGAAACGGAGCACATCTTGTAGAGCCTATATCTCTGGGACTACGATAGCTACAGCCTTATAGTTTGTAGTATTATATTGTCCAGAAGCAGCTCTTTCAGAAGTGTGTCTACCCTTTTTACGTAGGTTCAATAGTTTCGCCGCTATAGAGGAATCAAAATTGTCAAATTTTCAAATGAAGACATTATTAGGGTTGCAAGCCACAGGCGTGCAAACCTATTGTTATTGCTAATGTGTGATTCCGCCGGATTTTGTGTCAACTGTATCCCGGCCGCTGTTTAACCGATGAAGTCGAAACTTCACATAAGTATTGGGGAATGTGAGATCTAGTGCATATCAAAAGAAGAAGCTGATTGGTCAGATGGTTCGGCGGCCATCTTGGATTTTTCCTAAAACATTTCAAGATCTTCTCCTCTGGAACCGCTGGGTCGATTGACTCGAAACTTGGTACACATGCTCAATGGATCTGGGGCTCTCGGATTTGCATTTGAAAATTTGTTCCGTAAAACAAGATGGCCGCCATTAACCAATCAAAATTGTCGGTTTTTCAAATAACGGATTTGGACGGAGAAAGTGGCTACATATATGCACTGCGATATGGCGATCATGAATATGCAAATATTTTGGTCATCAGTCACGTGGTTTGGCCACCATCTTGAATTTTGTCAGAAACGGAGCACATCTTGTAGAGCCTATATCTCTGGGACTACGATAGCTACAGCCTTATAGTTTGTAGTATTATATTGTCCAGAAGCAGCTCTTTCAGAAGTGTGTCTACCCTTTTTACGTAGGTTCAATAGTTTCGCCGCTATAGAGGAATCAAAATCGTCAAATTTTCAAATGAAGACATTATTAGGGTTGCAAGCCACAGGCGTGCAAACCTATTGTTATTGCTAATGTGTGATTCCGCCGGATTTTGTGTCAACTGTATCCCGGCCGCTGTTTAACCGATGAAGTCGAAACTTCACATAAGTATTGGGGAATGTGAGATCTAGTGCATATCAAAAGAAGAAGCTGATTGGTCAGATGGTTCGGCGGCCATCTTGGATTTTTCCTAAAACATTTCAAGATCTTCTCCTCTGGAACCGCTGGGTCGATTGACTCGAAACTTGGTACACATGCTCAATGGATCTGGGGCTCTCGGATTTGCATTTGAAGATTTGTTCCGTAAAACAAGATGGCCGCCATTAACCAATCAAAATTGTCGGTTTTTCAAATAACGGATTTGGACGGAGAAAGTGGCTACATATATGCACTGCGATATGGCGATCATGAATATGCAAAAATTTTGGTCATCAGTCACGTGGTTTGGCCACCATCTTGAATTTTGTCAGAAACGGAGCACATCTTGTAGAGCCTATATCTCTGGGACTACGATAGCTACAGCCTTATAGTTTGTAGTATTATATTGTCCAGAAGCAGCTCTTTCAGAAGTGTGTCTACCCTTTTTACGTAGGTTCAATAGTTTCGCCGCTATAGAGGAATCAAAATTGTCAAATTTTCAAATGAAGACATTATTAGGGTTGCAAGCCACAGGCGTGCAAACCTATTGTTATTGCTAATGTGTGATTCCGCCGGATTTTGTGTCCACTGTATCCCGGCCGCTGTTTAACCGATGAAGTCGAAACTTCACATAAGTATTGGGGAATGTGAGATCTAGTGCATATCAAAAGAAGAAGCTGATTGGTCAGTCAGATCTAATGCATATCCAAAGAGGAAGCCGACTGGCCAAAAGGCTTGGCGGCCATCTTGCATTTACCCTCCAAAAAAGCATTATTTTAAAGATCTTCTCCTCTGGAACCGCTTTGTCGATTGACTTGAAACTTGGTACACATGATCTATGTATCTGGGGCTCTCAAATTACGATTTGAAAATTTGCTCCGTAAAACAAAATGGCCGCCATTGACCAATCAAAATTGTCCGTTTTTCAAATGACGGATTTGGACGGGGAAAGTGGCTACATATATGCATTGTGATATGGCGATCACGAATATGCAAACATTTTGGTATTCGGTCACGTGGTTTGGCCGCCATCTTGAATTTTGTCAGAAACGGAGCATATCTTGTAGAGCCTATATATCTGGAACTACGATAGGTACAGCCTTGTAGTTTGTTGTATTATATTGTCCAGGAGCCGCTCTTTCGGAAATATGTCGACCGTTTTACCTATCTTCAATAGTTTTCCCGCTATTCTCCATCGTATTTCACCCAAATTTGTCAATTATCCGATTTTTAATGTAACGGATTTCGACAGCGGAAATGACTATATGTAAGTTATGGGACACAACGATGATGAATTTGGTGAGTTCGTGGTAGTTGAACCCATTAGATCTAATGAATACCCAAAGAAGAAGCTGATTGGTCAGATGCTTTGGCGGCCATCTTGGATTTACCCTAAAATCTTTCAAGAACCGCTGGGTCGATTGACTCGAAACTTGGTACACATGACCTATGGATCTGGGGCTCTCAGATTACGATTTGAAAATTTGCTCCGTAAAACAAAATGGCCGCCAATGACCAATCAAAATTGTCGGTTTTTCAAATAACGGATTTGGACGGGGAAAGTGGCTACATATATGCATTGTCATATGGCGATTAGGAATGTGCAAAAATTTCGGTCCTGGGTCACGTGGTTTGGCCGCCATCTTGAATTTTGTCAAAAAATGAACACATCTTTTAGGGTCTATAACTCTGGAACTATAGGTGGTACAGCCTTGCAGTTGGTTGCTTTATATTATCCAGGAGAAGCTCTTTCGGAAATATGTTAAGCATTTCAACGTAGCTTCAATAGTATCCCTGCTATTCCCAGATGTAAATCACCCAAATTTGCGAATTGACAGATTGTTCTTCAGTGGTAACTATGTAGGTTAGATCTAAAAGGAATAAATAACGTTTTGCCAAATCGGCTTCCAGGTCTAAAACTACTGTTGTTGGTTCGTTGTCTGCGATATGTGCTTGCAACCCGAGGATTGCCGCTCGCGGCTATATTTGGTATTATTATTTTTCCGCCGTATTTTGTGTCTTCAGTTTCCTGGCCGTCGTTTACCCGATGAAGTCGAAACTTCTCACAGGTATTGGGGAGTGTGAAATCTGATGCATATCAAAAGAAGAAGCCGATTGGTCAGAAGCCCCGGCGGCCATCTTGGATTTATTCTAAAACCTTTCAAGATCTTCTTCTCTGGAACCACTGGACCGATTGCCTCGAAACTTGGCACACATGTTCGACGAATCAGGGTCTTCCAAATGACCATTTGAAATTTTGCTACGTAAAACAAAATGGCCGCCATTGACCAATCAAAATTGTCGGTTTTTCGAATTACGGATTTGGACTGGCAAAGTGGCTACGTATATGCATTGTGATACTGCGATCACGAATATGCAAAAATTTTGGCCCTCGGTCACGTGGTTTGGCCGCCATCTTGGATTTTGTCAGAAACGGAGCACATCTTGTAGAGCCTATATCTCGGGAACTGCGAGAGATACAGCCTTGCCGTTTGTTGCATTAAGTTGTCCCGGAGCAGCTCTCTCGGAAGTGTGTTAATCGTTTTCACCTATCTTCAATAGTTTTCCCGCTCTTCTCCATCGTATTTCACCCAAATTTGTAAATTATCGGATTTTTAATGTAAGGGATTTTGATAGCGGAAGTGACTACATGTAAGTTATGGGACACAACGATGATGAATTTGGTGAGTTCGTGGTAGTTGAACCTATTAGATCTAATGAAAACCCAAAGAAGAAGCTGATTGGTCAGACGCTTTAGCGGCCATCTTGGATTTACCCTAATACCTTTGAAGATCTTCTTCTCTGTAACCACTGGACCTATTGCCTCGAAACTTGGCACACATATTCGATGAATCAGGGTTTTCCGAATGACCATTTGAAAATTTGCTGCGTGAAACAAAATGGCCGCCATTGACCAATCAAAATTGTCGGTTTTTCAAATAACGGATTTGGACGGGGAAAGTGGCTACATATATGCATTGTGATATGGCGATCACGAATATGCAAAAGTTTTGGTCCTGAATCACGTGGTTTGGCCGCCATCTTGAATTTTGTCAGAAACTGAACACATCTTTTAGGGACTATAACTCTGGAACTATAGGTGGTACAACCTTGCAGTTTGTTGCATTATATTGTCCAGGAGGAGCTCTCTCGGAAATATGACAACCATTTCAACGTAGCTTCAATAGTATCCCCGCTATTCTCAGATGTAAATCACCCAAATTTGCGAACTGACAGATTGTTCTTCGGTGGTTAGATCTAAAGGGAAGCAAATGACGTTTTGCCAAATAAGGTGGCTTCAAGTTATAAAACTACTGCTGTTGGTTCATTGCCGGCGATATGTGCTTGCAACCCGAGGATTGCCGCTCGCGGCTATATTTATTATTCTTTCCGCCAGATTTTGTCCATTCTATAAAATCAATATTACTGCATCGTCGAAGCTGAAACTTCACATGGTGGTTGGGGACCTTTCGGTTTAATGCATATCCTAAGAAGAAGCCCATTGGTCAGAATCGTTGGCGGCCATCTTGGATTTACCGAAAAACATTCCAAGATCTTCTTCTCTGGAACCACTTGACCGATTGACTCGAAACTTGCTACACATGATCGATGAATCTGGGGCTCTCAGATCTCTATTTAAAAATTTGCTCCGTAAATTAAGATGGCCGCCATTGACCAATCAAAATTGTCGGATTTTCAAATAACGGATTTGGACGAGGAAAGTGACTACATATATGCATTGTCATATGGCGATCACGAATATGCTAAAATTTTGGTCCTCAGTCACGTGGTTTGGCCGCCATCTTGAATTTTGTCAGAAACTTAACAAATCTTGTAAGGGCTATAACTCGGGAACTATAGGTGGTGCAGCCTTGCGGTTTGTTGCATTATATTGTCCAGGAGCAGCTCTTTCGGAAGTATGCCATCCATTTTTACGTAGCTTCAATAGTATCCCCACTATTCTCAGATGTAAATCACCCAAATTTGCGAACTGACAGATTGTTCTTCAGTGGTAACTATATAGGTTAGATCTAAAGGGAAGCAAATGACGTTTTGCCAAATAAGGTGGCTTCCAACTCTAAAACTACTGCTGTTGGTTCATTGCCGGCGATATGTGCTTGCAACCCGAGGATTGCCGCTCGCGGCTATATTTATTATTATTCTCCGTGATTTTGTGATTGCTAAATCTCAGCAACCATCAGGCCAATCAGGCTCAAATTTTACACACTTGTTAGGCATGTGGAGATCTAGTGCATATTAAAAATTGGTTGTGATTGGTCGCAGGGTTCGGCGGCCATCTTGGATTTACCTCGTTTTCAGAAAAATCTTTTGAACTCTTCTCCTCTGAAACCAATGGAGCAATCAATACGAAACTTGGCACACGTGATCAATGGATGAAGGCCTCTCAGACTTATATTTGAAAAGTTGTTACGTGAAACAAAATGGCCGCCATCGGCCAATCAAAATCGTCGGATTTTCAAGTAACGGATTTGGACGAGAAAAGTGTCGAAATATATGTTATCTGATATCACGATCACGAATATGCAAAAATTTTGTTTCTAGGTCACGTGGTTTGGCCGCCATCTTGAATTTTGTCAAAAACGGAACGCATCTTGTAAGGGGTATAACTCTAGAACTACGGGAGGTACAGCATTACGGTTTGTTGCATTATATTGTGCAGGAGCAGCTCTTTTGGAAATATGCCAACCGTTTTCACCTAGCTCCAATAGTTTTCCCGCAATTGTCAAAAGTAAACGCTCTAAATTAGCGATATGAGTGTTTTCTGTTAACGGATTCTCCATGATTTGATGGTCGCTGTGTCTCGGCAACCATTAGGACAATCATGCTCAAACTTCACACACGTATTAGGCATGAGGAGATCTAGTGCATATTGAAAATTGGTTGTGATTGGTCGCAGGGTTCGGCGGCCATCTTGGATTTACCTCGTTTTCAGGAAAATCTTGTAAACTCGTCTCCTCTGAAACCAATCGAGCAATCAACACCAAACTTGGTACACGTAATCAATGGATAAAGTCCTCTCAAACTTATATTTGAAAAGTTGTTACGTAGAACAAAATGGCCGCCATCGGCCAATCAAAATCGTCGGATTTTCAAGTAACGGATTTTGGCGGGAAAAGTGTGGAAATATATGTTATCTGATATGACAATCAGGAATATGCAAAAATTCTGCTCCTATTAAACGTGGTTTGGCCGCCATCTTGAGTTTTGTGACCTTTAGGCGCAATGCGCAGGGGATAGTGTAGAAACAGTATATTGACTCAAATTCAGTAGTATAAAAGCGCATTTCGAGCCCTATTGACCTTGCGGCGCAATGCGCAGAGGATAGTATAGTAACAGTATATTGACTCACATTTAGTAGTATGAAAGCGCATTTCGGGCTCTATTGACCTTGCGGCGCAATGCTCAGAGGATAGTATAGTAAGAGTATATTGACTCACATTTCGTAGTATAAAAGCGCATTTCGAGCCCTATTGACCTTACGGCGCAATGCGCAGTGGATAGTATAGTAACAGTATATTGACTCGCATTTAGTAGTATGAAAGCGCATTTCGAACCCTATTGACCTTGCGGCGCAATGCGCAGAGGATAGTATAGTAACGGCATGCTGACTCGCATTTAGTAGTATAAAAGCGCATTTCGGGCCCTATTGACCTTGCGGCACAATGCACAGAGGATGGTATAGTAACAGAATATTGACTTACATTTAGTAGTGTGAAAGCGCATTTCGAACCCTATTGACCTTGCGGCGCAATGCGCAGTGGATAGTATAGTAACAGTATATTGACTCACATTTAGTAGTATGAAAGCGCATTTCGAGCTCTATTGACGTTGCGGCGCAATGCGCAGAGGAGAGTATAGTAAGAGTATATTGATTCACATTTAGTAGTATAAAAGCGCATTTCGAGCCCTATTGACCTTACGGCGCAATGCGCAGTGGATAGTATAATAACAGTATTTTGACTCACATTTAGTAGTATCAAAGCGCATTTCGAACCCTATTGACCTTGCGGCGCAATGCGCAGAGGATAGTATAGTAACGGCATGTTGACTTACATTTAGTAGTATGAAAGTGCATTTCGAACCCTATTGACCTTGCGGCGCATAGTCAATTGTTGCATTTGTTGTTGCATTATATTGTGCAGGAGCAGCTCTTTCGAAAGTATGCCAACCGTTTTCACCTAGCGTCAATAGTTTTCCCGCAATTCTCAAATGTAACGCATCCAAATTTGCGAATTGAGTGTTTTCTGTTAACGGATTCTTCCTGATTTTATGGTCGCTGAGTTAACTAGTTTAAACCCAACTTGCTCATTCACACACTAGATCGGAAGCCGCCAAAACTGCTTGCAGTTCTAGTTATTATTATTTTTTTTCTTTCCGCCAGATTTTGTCCATTCTATAAAATCAATATTATTGCATCGTCGAAGCTGAAATTTCACATGGTGGTTGTGGCCCTTTAGGTCTAATGCATAGCCTAGGAAGAAGCCCATTGGTCAGAATCGTTGGCGGCCATCTTGGATTTACCCTAATACCTTCCAAGATCTTCTTCTCTGGAACCACTGGACCGATTGCCTCGAAACTTGGTACACATGTTCGATGGATCTGGGGCTCTCAAAATCCTATTTGAAATTTTGCTCCGTAAAACAAAATGGCCGCCATTGACCAATCAAAATTGTCGGATTTTCATTTAACGGATTTGGACAGGGAAAGTGGCTACATATATGCATTGCCATATGGCGATCACGAATATGGAAAAATTTTGGTCCTAGGTCACGTGGTTTGGCCGCCATCTTGAATTCTGTGAAAAACTTTGCCAATTTTGCAACGGCTTATTCTCTTGAACCCTGATAGATACGGATTTCTAGGTCACTGCGATATGTCGGGAAGGCGATGGTCTGTTGCACTGAAAGCAAATATTTTTGATTGGCTGAATGGTTTGGCGGCCATATTGGATTTAGCTCCAAACCTTCATTGATCTTCGCTTCTGAACCGCTGCTCCGATCGTTGTGAAGCTTGGTACACATGATCAATGGACAGAGTTCTCCCTTCTTATGACTCATAAAGTTCATCGGATAATAAAGATGGCCGCCATCGACCAATCAAAATGGTCGAATTTTCAATTAACGGATTTTGACGTGAAAAGTGACTCTATATATGCATTGCGTCATGGCTATACAATATGCAGAAATGTTGCTGGTTAGATGTAAAATGAAGCAATGCCGTCATTTCCAGCACAGCTAGGTCGATGTTCCCGCATTAAATGTTTTATTACTGGATATTATTATAGCTAACTTTTATTGCTTCATTTCATTTAATCGTAGCTTAAATAATTTTCCCGATATTCCGAAATGGTGGTATTGCGCTGTTTCGTAGAAAAAAACGAGGGAGTTTGCCGGTCATGTAGGGGTCACATAGTCGAATCCCCCCCAGAACAGACATGCAAAATTGAAAATGCCATTTTTTTAGAGTGCGCTGATATAAATTCAGCCCAAAGGGTTTCGCTGAAAACTTGATTTTAACTCTGGGTCCAATATAGTGTTAATTACAGGGGATGGGGCGGGCGGGGGGGGGGGGGATGTCTGTGCGCCCCTATCTCAAGGCAGTGAAAAAGTTCAAAAGTATGACCTCATTTATGCGAGCGCGAATCTAGCTCGGCAAAAATTGTCAAGAATTTTGTCATGTCGCATGTTTTACTGGTCTCAGGGCGAGAACACCGCAAGATAACCCAGGTTCGTGTGTTATGACCGTCGGCATACACCACGCAGCGGAGAACGGAAGGCGAAGGGTATTTTAACCTGTAAAGAGTAAAGAGCATTCAGGACTGACACTATTTTATTGCAAAAGCTTCAACAATTAAGTCGTCGTAAAATCCAATGGGAGAAATAACTCTGCACAATGCCTTGGACCTTCTGTTACATCTGCAGCCTCTTGCGTTATATACATCTGCAGCCTGCAACATTCACTCGGGGATTTGTTGGAAAAACGATACAATTTCACGTTCCTAAATTGAACCGATCCAATAAATTCACTTAGTCTTATACATAATACAAGAGCATAACCTTTTCAAACTCGTGAATACTAGAAATACAGACAAAAGACACGCAGAAAACAAATATAGACTGTTTTGTCTACCTTTTCATTAGTTTGAGTGTCGTTTACATGGATTGTCTCCCTTTACTGCTATAACGTTCACTACTTGGACCGTCTCATCCTTGATGATCGACCGTAAATTCCACAAAAACAGAAATTTTGAGAGAATTGTTCGATATGCACAGTACAGTTCTGAATTTTAAAATCATAACTTCATTATTACAATTAGAATAGGTTATATGTTGACGCATCTCTCCCCCCCCGCTAGACAGTTTATGCACAACTCCATGTTATTATTGAATTGAATGTCCAGCCTGTCAGGATTTTCTAGATCGCCTAGAATGCATAATTTCGGAAGCCGACTCATAGCTGCTCGCAGCTCGGTTCCGCTTTTATAATGCATTCTTTCATTCTTTGGGGAAAAGAAATAATTATACAATTAAATTATTATATAATTACACATCCCTTCGCTCCCGTGTTTTTACAAATGCATTTTGCCAGGGACGGATAAAATTCTGCAATAGGGCTAATACACAGATATTGGTACGTCATAACAATGGCTCGAAAAATAGGGTGATTTATAGGAAATAGCGTGTATCATACTAACATCGCTGTGATAGTTTGCCCTAGGGCCTCCGGTGATGTCGTTCTATTCCGACACCTATGGTGCCATATATGGACACGTGGAATTGGATTGAGGTGAAACATTCCGTGGGGCGAGCCCGTGAAATAAGAGCCTGGTTCGAGCTTTGAACCCATTATAGCTATCCATAGCTCTAGTTATACTTATTATTCCGCCATATTTTGTTCCCGCTATAACTCGAAAAGGGCTGGAACAATTTGGTCGAAACTTGGAGGCATGATAACATGACAAGAGAGGTGTTGCACCTGGGGTAAAGCTTCTTTATTTTCCCAACGACATGGCGGCCATCTTGGATTTACTGGAATTTTAATTTTATTTTCAATCATCTTCTCCTCTGGAACTACTGGGCGGATCGGCACAAAACTTGGTAGGCATGATATATGGACAGGTCTGAGTAAACGATACTTAAAGAGAATTGGTTCCGTTGAAAAAGATGGCCGCCATGGACCAATCAAAATTGGTCAAATTTCAAGTTCTGAATTAAGTCTGGAAAAGTAACCAGATACATGCACGGCTACATCGGGATCAAGAATATGTCAAAACCAAGTATCTAGGTCACGTGGTTTGGCCGCCATCTTGAATTTTGTGGAAAACTTTACCAATTTTGCAACGGCTTATTATCTTGAACCCTGATAGATACGCGTTTCTAGGTTGCTGCGATATATCGAGATGGCCATGATCTGTTGCACTGAAAGCAAATACTTTTGATTGGCAGAAGAGTTTGGCGGCCATCTTGGATTTAGCTTAAAACCTTCAAGGGTCTTCTCCTCTGAAACCGCTGCACCGATCGTTGTGAAACTTGGTACACATAATCGATGGATCAGGATCTCTCAACTATCTTATTGAAAAGTTGCTACATAAAACAAAATGGCCGCCATCGGCCAATCAAAATGCTCGGATTTTCAAGTAATAGATTTTGACGGGAAAAGTTATGAAATATATGTTATATGACATGGCGATCATGAATATGCAAAAATTTTACTCCTAGGTCACGTGGTTTGGCCGCCATCTTGAATTTGGTGAAAAACTTTACCAATTTGGCAACGGCTTATTCTCTTGAACCCTGGTAGATACGGGTTTCTAGGTTGCTACGATATATCGAGAAGGCCATGATGTGTTGTACTGAAAGCAAATATTTTTGATTGACTGAACGGTTTGGCGGCCATATTGGATTTAGCTTAAAACCTTCAAGGGTCTTCTCCTCTGAAACCGCTGTACCGATCGTTGTGAAATTTGATATACCTAATCAATGGATCAGGGTCTCTCAACAGTCGTATTGGAAAGATGCTACGTAAAACAAAATGGCCGCCATCGGCCAATCAAAATGCTATCTGGGCCCTGTAGTTTGGCCGCCATCTTCGGCTTGCAATGTTCGAATAATGCCCGTGAAATAAGAGCCTGGTTCGAGCTTTGAACCCATTATAGCTATCCATAGCTCTAGTTTTTCTTTGTTTTTCCTCATATTACACAATTATGAATGCAACAACACACATTATTCAAAAAGTTAATTACATTGATTTCCCACCAGCGGACATCCTTAAACATATTATTAAATTCAATAGTTTCACTGATTAAAAATTATTTTAAGCAGTATTATAAATTTCTGAAACGGTTACCCTTCTCCAGCTTGTGAAAGTAAAAACTTTTTTGGAGAAATGTTTTGAATGTGGCAATTTACAGGTGAACATGGTAAAGGGTCTATGTTGCAGTTCTGCATATCTGCTCTAAGATGTGGAATGGGGTGTCGTGGAATGATTTCGTCGCTGGGAGGATTCTAGAATTTGACCAGCTTAAATAGTGAGATAGAGGAACTCGTCGAGATGGGGAGAGAGAAATCCGGAAATGATTGGCTATGAGATTGCACTAATCAAAGTTCTGAAACTCTAACATTATGAGGTTGTAAGCTTTACTCTGTGAAAATACAAGAAAACAAACAAAGCAAGTGAATTTCATCAATTCTGAGTTTATTGTTTATTGCCACCCCATGGTCTGGTTCCCCCCCACCCCCCCCAAAATTTTTTTTTTCCTAACTACCTACCTACCCACTTCTGTGGAACAGGGTAGGGTTATGCCCAATCAACATATATGCCTTTATTCTTGGACACAAGGTTCAACTCTATGCCCCATGGAGGCTTACTACCATTGCCCCATGGTGACGCCATTTGATGCTCCCTTGTCCATGATGATGCAATTTGACTCCTTTTGTGATTTATTAATTAACCGCACTCAATAATATTTCATTTCAGGAAATAGTAAACAGGCTATATTATTGGTTACTCAAGTGACATCGTGTCAATTTTAGGCACTGCAAAAATCGGAATTTAGGTATCACTAAAGCCTTACCAAAATGAATGTATGTAAACAAATGACTAAAGTTGTCTAACATCAGCATAAAGTCATATAGGCAATGGTGTTGTTTTGTGCCTTTTTGTGGCTAGAGAGTTTGATCTCAAGATAGCCTTATCAGGAAGACTCAGATTGTGATAGAATGATTAGAGAACTGTCGCTGCAGATAGGTATACTATCAGTGTACATGTGAATTATCTCCCCTTATCAACGAACAGGTGCCAGTACCAGACGTGTGCACATGAGACGGTGTGTACCAATGAGGTGGATTCTTACAGCTGTAGTTGTTCACAATCTGGATATGAGGGAGCTGCATGTCTGACTCGTAAGTGTTAATAGGATTAATTGTTAATCCAAGTGTTAATTCAGTGTTAATTAGCTCAGCAGTTTGAGTGGCAGTTAATTACCCAAACATTTCCCAATAATAGAGCATTTTATAAGAAAAAAATTACCAATTTCTCTGTTTTATGTCAGATTGATTTTTTTTCATTATATTTCAAAGATAATTTTTTGGACAGAATTTTTATATCTTTATTGACATGTTTTTGGATGAAAATGTAAACAATGTTCTTCGAGATATTTAAACTTTTCACCTTCAACAATACTACTAGATCCTGCAAATAAGAACAAGACATCAACTCCTCAACACAGTCTTCAAGATCCTTTTTTCTACGAAGTAGGCTACAGATTGCAAATTCTCCGGTAATGAATCAATCAGTCAGTCAGTCCATCCGAATCCTTTCGTCGGCAAATAAGGAGAACCGTTGACAACCTTGATTTTTGACATGAAGGTGTATTAGGGGACTCTTACCAACAAGTTCTGAGCTGCCCTACTTTTGATGAAAAGTTTTGGTGATTTTTGATGAAAATCACTGGTGATTCTGACTTGGGCAGTGCCCATCTTAATATAGGCAGGATTTCAACTGGGGGTGGGGATTTCCAAGAGTTCAGTCCTTATGTCTGCCCTACTTCATAGGTCCTGTGGCGTTAGTCACACTGCTCATATATGCAAATAGAGATGCAAATGTGTAAAAACTGAGAATTTTTTTTTTTTTTGCAACATTGTTGATTTTCAACTCTTATCGCAATGTCATTGACAGCCAGTCATTTTTATATGGTATTATTTTTTCCCCTCGGTGGAAATTTGTGTTACTCTAATTGCATCATTTTAAATTTTTCACCATCTTACTTTGCTGTTTAACTGACCCACAAACAACAAGTGTAGTTCAGGCCAATGATGTATAAGTTAAACCAGCCAAGCTTTTACCAGAGACTTCAAAATGATGCTATTTAGTCACACGAATTTTCACAATTTCTTGCATTTTTTCTGCTTATTGGTTCAATAAATTCTTCAAATTTTCTCCCTAATTTTCCAAGTTTTGACGTGGATGTTTTTCTGTGCTTTCAGTAGTTTTTCAGTGTTCTTCTGCAATTTATCTAAAAGAAGGTTAGAATTGCAAAACTATTTGTCCGGGAGCTGGTCGAAAAACCTGGAAATACAGTCCACCTAATGTTTTTGATGGTTTCTATATCTTTTCGATGCGCTGATCACAAAACCGGATGATGCCACCTTGGCATCCTTGGGGAAATCGAAATATCCAAGATGGCCACCATGAGGCATTTCCTGGTTATTATGTCATGCTGAATTGTCGCATGGATGATCTCGATCACTGATTGTGATGTATTTCATTATAAATTTGGGAAAATTCAATCAGTACATACGTCACACAACAATTTGGCGAAAATAAACAAGAATAACAGGAAAAATTATTCAAGATGGCTGGTGTTGACCCTTTAACCCTACCTGGCCTGGGGGGGGGGGAGCACTTTCCGCCCCCTGTTGGTTTTTTGTTCCTATCTACTGAACGACCAAAAATTGAGTGCTGAAACTTCTTGACTTTTTAGATTATCATATTGGGGTCATTTTTAGCCTATTTGCATGACCCCCCAAGCAGAGGATCATGGGTAAATTCAAAATGGCGGCCATGTGGGGTACCATAAAAGTGATGTTTTCGTCATATTTCATCAAAATTTTTGCTTTTCTGTATGGAAAAGTGGATAAAATCTATTTTATTTCATATCAGATTATTATTTACAAATTTATCATCCAGCTTTTGCGAAGAAAAAGTAAGAATAAAAAATTAGAAAATTCGGATCAAAAAATGGTCCAAAAAAGCTCTTTTTGAAAATGACGTCACAGTAACGTCATCAAGGCGGCCATCTTGGATTTTTCTAGATTTTCTTGTAGCGCTTGACCCAATGATATAGTGTGGTAAATTTTAGCCCCCTAGCCTTAGCGATAACGAAAATATATAAGGGGGGGGGGCACTTCCGCCAGATAGGGCTAAAATATGCCCGTCTCTCTAAAATATAAAGCGTTGAATTTATTGGTTACCTCAATCACCCATGGCTTTCAAAATGCTGACATATATGACATATTTCCCAATGTCCGTAGAGCATAGAGTATACCAGGGTGCAGGTGCATCACAGGTGTGTGCGCATGCATACGATGGCGTCACTTTCGAACTCCGAGCTCCAAGAGCTCCGAGCTTAGACTCCAAGAGCTCCGAGAGTTCCGAAGCTCCTTTCGGAGCTCCGAGATTGAGGCGTGCCAAACGCCAGTCTTAACGCAAGAGCTCCGAGCTCCAACAGCTCCGAAAGCTCCAAGCTCTCAACCCATTCATGCATACATCCAAATGCGCCCTAACATCAGGAAAATAGCCATGGTCATCTATGAACGGTATAGCCTGATGCCGCTTGAAATGAAAGGCGATCCCACGCACAGGTCCAACATGAAGACCAAGCTCTTGGGTGACCTTAACTCTCTAGCATATAACATCACTTGAAAGAGGATATGGGGTTACTACCCGCCAAGGCCCTGGAAAATATGCAGAATGCGCAAACAACTATTTCAAACCATGCTGCCTCAACGGTATCCTGGACTGCTCGAAGACGCTTAGGCCAAGAGCGTCCCTGACCGAAGATTGAACTTTCTCAAATGACGGCTTCTGATTGGACGAGAGCTTACGAAAATTGTAAACATACCCAACGTGGCTCCCCCAGCGTGGGTATGATGTGCTGGTGGGGATAATAACATGATCGACCTGTCATCCTTGTTGTTGTTGTTGTTCTCTCATCTGTCTACATCATGGCGTCAATGCGTTATGCTAGAGCGTTAAGTTCACCCAAGAGCTCTTTTCTCACAATTTCCGACCTGCGCATGTGTGACATCGTCTATAAAGCACGTCCCTCTGGACCCCATACCCCCATTCCTACTGTTGCAGAGCCAAGACGGAGATCCATTCCTATGCAACTAGCATTTTACAGCATGCGATCGTGGTTAATTCACTCATGGGTTACCGAGCAGTGGTTCGGTCCATGTTTGGAGATGGCGACGACAACGAGGGGCGATGCCAGATCCTGGAAGAGCTCACAGAAGCGGTCCTCGACAGGGTCGGCTCGATGGAAAGGTGTGCTATCACTGTCATGATAGATGGGTTTTACATTCGTCGTCGAGCCAAATCGGAATTTAGTTTACAGGCGGCTAATTCAAGGAAACGAGAAAACACTGAAATAATCAACCCAAACACCAATCATAGAAATATTGATATGGATAATATTTCAACGCTAAAGGCTATAACATTTTTTACAAAGAAATATACAGTTAACAAAAGTATTTCCACACAGTGCATGCATTTACTCGACAGACAATCGTTTCATTAACTGACTTATCTGTCTGTCTTTAGAGCTCCGGAATAACCTTTCAGTCCAATCCCGCGTAATCCCACAGCGCGAACGCGTAATCCTGAAGCTGCACGATTTTGAAGAATCCCACTGTTTACCGTGCTTGTCAGAATTTCTGTATTCCTCTTTTTTCAAATATTCTGGTTGTAGCCACAACACAAACAAATAGCTGCTTTTAGCCAGCCACATCTACAAATAGTTACCACAACACTGGAATAATCACAACACTGCAATTATCGCACACTGGAATAATCACAATCTTTTCCCTGGTTTATTACTTGTCAACAGTCTCAGTGTCTGACTCTAGAATTGTAATATTTTGTCTCTGCGAAACGGTTTCTTGGGTGAACATAGACTTTGGTTCTCTCCACACGAGTGCTGACAACACTATCCACAAGTGTCAAACACAATCGGGGGAAAATAGGTAATAAACCAGTCCACACTCTGAAAACCTTTCTAGTAATGTGCTACTCTTCATAGATAAGCTTTCACAAAGCATCTCTTAGCACTTTCCATACTGCCTTCTTTACAGCAGATCTGTTTTAACTACCACATATAAATGTGACGGGGAACACTTGTTGTCTCTTCGGCTGCTGGCCGCTCTCCTTCTCAATTGTCCAGATAACAGCTCTATTAAATTGTTCATTTAATTTGCACACTGCCCTAAACCAATTAATCTTTAGCTTCGCCGTCCTCCTGTCACACAAACAGTTTACACTACATGTATCTCATTGTATTTCGTATGTTGAAAAACTTATACTTTTTCAGAAAATAATTTCCAATATAAATTTTTTTTTCTAATCTATTTCATATTAACTAAACTGTAATATATAATCATATCTTGGTGAATACTTGTGTGACATCTCTATTACCCCCTTTATCGAAAGATTAGGTTAACCGTGTCAACACAAATTATATACAGTAGGAAACTCTTTAACACCGGAACCCTGTCAATTCAAAACTGGATAACCCCTTGACCCCTGTAATCAATACACACACGATGGGAATTGTCAGGTTTCTTAACCAAAACAATCGATGAACTGTATGGGGATGTAGAGAGTTCAATAACTCCAAGATCTAACATCTTCTGAACTTCATCAGATATGGTTTCCCTAACAGCATACGGTAGCTGGTACTGCTTGTTCCTAATCGGATTGTCAGTCACCAGTTTAATGTCACATTCTATCAAGTGTGTATGACCCGGAAGATCTGTCAACATGGTACTGTTTTGCTCCAATAAAGCTTTGACCTGACTCTTCTGATTGTCAGACAACTGTTCACAAATTATAACATATGTGAAACTTTCTGTCTGTGCCAAACAGGGCAAAGGAATATCATCCTTTATCACTTCAATGTCTTCCAAATCTTCACAAGCTGGAGCAAGATTAATTGTGGGAACTGGATCTAATTTTGGGATGCTAGCCCCTTCCCGCAAAATGTACAGTTTTAGCATGTTTGCATGGAAGATTTTTGTCTTTCCTTCCATGTCAATCTTGTAATCATTTACTCCTATCTTTGCAACAACTTCCAAGGGTCCTTTCCAATGCATCAACAGCTTGTTGTTGTCTGTTGGCAAGAGAACAAGAACCTGATCTCCTATCTCTAGCTTTCGATGTTTGCTTTTGGAATCATAGTACTTCTTGTATCTAATAGAACTTTTCTCAAGCTCTTTTCTGGCCAGATCACAAGTTTCTTCCAATCTATTTCTGAGATCCAAAACATACTGATAGGTAGTTTTGACCTCGGGATCAATTTCCTCAGACGTCCATAACTCTTTCAAGATTGCCATAGGACCTCTTACTGTTCTACCATACAAGAGTTCAAAGGGTGCAAAACCTAAACTCTCTTGTGGGACTTCCCTATATGCAAACAATACTGGGCCAATATATCTGTCCCAGTCTTTGGGTTTCTCCTCACACAATCGTTTGATCATGCGTTTCAATGTACCATTGAACTTCTCAACTAGCCCATTGCACATTGGATGGTATGGCGTGGTTGTTAGCTGTTTGAGCGACAACAACCGACTCACCTCTTTCATGACCTCTGAAGTAAATTGAGAACCCCTGTCAGAGAGAATCTCATTCGGAACTCCTATCCTACAAAATACTTCAACAAGTGCCTCTGCCACGCGTTCTGCTTCAATACTTGGCAGTGCAACTGCTTCAGGGTATCTCGTGGCGAAATCAACAATAGTTAGGATATACCTATTCCCTTTTTCCGATTTTGGATAGATAGGTCCGATTATATCGACCGCTACTCTCCGAAACGGTGTATCGATCAAAGGCATAGATCCTAATGGAGCTTTGGGCACTCTGCCCTTTTCCTACGAAGTAGGCTACAGATCGCAAATTGTCCGGTAATGAGTGAGTCCATCCGAATCCTTTCGTCGGCAAAATAAGGAGAACCGTTGACATTAGAACCTTGATTTTTGGCATGAACGTGCATTAGGGCATTGTTACCAGCAAGTTCTGGTCTGAAATAATTCTGATTTAAATTAGATTGATAATTAACACTTCAGTATATTGTTATAGATATCTGTCAACTGTAGCCTTTAACGTGTATCCTATTTCACATTGGCCACATCAGCTTCAAATTCAGGTCAAATTACCCACAGCTAAAAATACCCTGTCCCACTGTATGTCTTTGTACCGGTTATGCTCAGGAGAATGACATAGAATCATTATTATCTTGTGCAGAGAAGGTGTTGGTCTTGAGTTGAATTACCGTAAACTACATAAATGCTACCTTTCTACTATATTACTATATATAAAAATTTGTTGTATTGTTGGGAAAATAATGCGATTCAAAAAGTTGTTTTGATCCTGGACAAGGGCACTGAACACCATTAAAGATATGTAAATGTATTCCTACGAAGTAGGCTACAGATCGCAAATTGTCCGGTAATGAGTGAGTGAGTCAGTCCATCCGAATCCTTTCGTCGGCAAAATAAGGAGAACCGTTGACATTAGAACCTTGATTTTTGGCATGAACGTGCATTAGGGCATTGTTACCAGCAAGTTCTGATCTGAAATAATTCTGATTAAAATTAGATTTATAATTAACACTTCAGTATATTGTTATAAATGCATACCATCCATGTGGCCTTTAACAGTATCATGTTCCTTTTATGACCATGAGCCATGGGACCTCCTTATCAGTGGATTTAAAAGTCATTAAGGCTTGTCCTTGGAACAAACACAGAGAGAGGCTCCATCCCAGCCTTGTGGTTTTTAACAGTGATTTATATCCAAGCCCACTGAGATAAGGCCGGTTTCTACTCTGCTGCTTGCCACATCAAGTTACAGTGGTCGGTGTCCTGTATAGCAGATATAGTATATTATTGCATGCCTGTTCACTACCCTGGAACATTTCCTAGCTTAGACATTAAACAGCCCCATAAACTTGCCATCAAATGGGATAAGGCTGGGAGTACAAGAATGTGCGGTGTATTTTCTGTGGACTGTGTAGGCTGTACAGTCTGAATGAAGACAGCCTAGCAGAATTAGTTAAAGCTAGGTGGTTTAACGTTTATCAATGAAGAAAATCATCGATCAACCGCCATAGAATATAATGTGAAACAAGAAAACCGGAATAGTACATTCATCAGATTGCCAATGCCCAAAATGTGTTGTCTCATATATCTAGATAACAACGTGATGTTATTTATTGATAGCTCAGCGAATGCACTGTCATGCCCATTGGGAACCCTTGGCTGTATGTTTCACTGTATATATAACACAGTACAAAACGTGATGGGATAATGAAATAGGAAATGCTAACTTTCCATCATTTGTTAGTGCATTTATCTGCACTGCTATTACCAGGCAACTTGCCATTCTTAATACACACAATTTCACATCCAAACATTTCATCACAGACCAAATCATGCAGGCTTCAAATTCAGGTCAAATTGCCACTGATGATGAAATATCCTACATCAACCAATTAAGTCAGCCTGAAGCAATAACCCAGCAGAACATAGAAAGATCTGGTATCATCCTTCAGCTTAGCCTGTGGCCAACAATGATAAAATTTACTGAGGGTGAAACAAAGCTGTCCTGCAAGCCACCCAAGGAATTTATCAGCTTGTGTTGGGACATTTTGTTGGTATCATGTAAGTTGTTTAGTAGTTTACTCATTCAAATCTCCATGCCATATTTTCTGTTATTCAACAGACAAATTTCTTTACTGGTTTTAATTGTTTAAGTTTTAATTGTTTAAGTTTTACTGGGTTTCAACTGCTACAGATAGTAACATAGTACTGATACTGTAGAAATGGGTAGTGTGAATTTAATTATTCCATGTTTAGTACAATTTGTTCACATGAACTGATTGCCAAGAGCTCAGTGCCTGTCCTAATGCCTACCTTACTTCGTAGGTCCTGTGACGCATAGTCACACTGCCATGTGGAGTAGTCCTTTGACAAATGTCACATGACCGACAGTATCTTGTAACGTCTGCATGAATACCCGGCCAATAGAACCGAGTCGGCACCTTATCGTAGGTTTTCTTTATACCCAAATGACCTCCCATGATCGAATCATGAGCAAGCAAGGTTCGTACATGATGGAAAAACCTGGAAAGTCATGGAATTTGAAAATTAATTTTCCAGGCCTGGAAAGTCATGAAATTTCACTTACGGTCATGAAAAAACCTGGAAATTGAGAGGGAATGTAATTTGAAGAATAAAACCTATCATAAAAGAAAACATTCACCTTGAAATCGGTGAATCAAGTGTTGTGTGTGTTATTTTTCACTCGCAAGGTCGTTAACGTCAACTAGAATTCATGTTAGCCTTCTATTTCCGGTATCTTTGAAAAGGGAAGTTCCCTAAGTATTCGCGACCCTAAGTAAATTCGAGAACAGGCATTTTTCGCCAAGTCACGTGACACTGTTCCCTAAGTAATCGAAAACGACCCATTCGCGAAAAACTGCGGTTCTAACTATTCGAAAATCCCTCATTTATCGTGGTCGCGAGATTGATAATATTATGTAGTTGTGCGATGAAAAAACTTCCAAATCAACGAGTTTCCTTAGAATTAGTATTTGATAAACCTTGCAAACGTTTTGAACATTTTGAACATAACCAATTGTAACAACTAAGTTGATTGTCATGTCTCAAACGAAATGTATCCAGTGTTTAACCGCGATGATTTCTCATGGTCATTAAATTGACAATATTGCCGGTTTACGGGGACGTGCGATATTAAACATTGCCGATGGAAGAGAGCATACGTTCGATCATATTATACTGAAAATATCAAAATGAAGAATCGGAAGTCACGTTTCATTCGGTCTTAACAAAATATAATGCCGAAGTTTGGCCGGACATTTGAAACTATGGATTTTCTTAGTCGCGGGGTAGAGATTTAGAGATTCAACCCCAACCCCAAGTTGCATTAAATTTGGCGACTGTATGCCATGTGCGCCTTCCAAAAACCAGAAACGCGCCTGTTTGGGTCCGACTTCGGATATTTTTTGTCCTAAGACACGAATGTTGAGATTCCCAGCTATGATACTGAAAACATATTTTGTACTGTTCAAACAAAACAATTTAGAAACGTATCATTTCCAACGAACGCGGCGATTCAGAATATTTTACGGTCGTGGAATTAGCGGTGATGCATATACCGAAAGAAGTTTGCGCTCTTGTATTCAACTTTTCAGGAGCAAGCAATAGTACAGACTTATTCTCTTCAATCACCCCTGGATAAAATAGAAACGAGGATATTATTCAGAGCATTATCATGAAAGGAAAGCTTTGATATGCAGGATTAACCGTGACATATGGCTGCATCGGAATCTTCATAGCCGTAAAAAGCCTGGAACGGCGTCATTTTGCACGCTGTCATTGTTTCATCGCTCGCGCGGGTCCTTAAAAGTTTGTAAAAGTGCATACTTTTTATTTTGAAAATTAAAGGCCTTGAAAGTCCTTGAAAATTAGAATCTTCGAGAGTTTTTTACGCCATTAGTGAAGATATTACGGTACTTCTGACTTGATTAATGACACAAAAGTTGAATGTCAGAAGAGACGTTTATGTAAGATAGCCGAGATCATATACATGTAGGCGGTAATTTGATAGCAACTGAAGCGGAGGTCGGAATACTGGGTTGAGATTAAAAGTTATAAAAATAAAAAATGGAATAAACTAATAGGTTTTCTGTTTACTTATTCTCTAAATTATACTGTCTGAAATGTGAATTAATTTTGCTGAACCCATGAGGTAATATTAGATAAAAACACGGTTGTACATTTGGCTGTTTCGTCACCCATCATCTATCGATCTGTCTTTCGTCAGAAATATTCCAGAATACATTTACATCTGAAACAGATTGAACCAATTTTCTGATTAATTAATATGTAGATCATGGACTGATGCGGGTCATGTTAGGCCTATAATAGTATATACTTGAATACAACGGGGTAAACAGGTGAGTGTATGGCCAAAAATGACAGAATAGCTGCAGTCGAGCCATATTTCAAGACACAATAATGGTCTGAGAGAGGTAAAAGGGAATTCTTTTTCAACTTTGAAACATTTTTATTTTTTATTTTTCATGAGAGTCGAGATCTCACTGTTATGAAGGCATAATATATTGAGGCTGTGTTGGCTGAATATATTATGAAGCGGGAACCGTGTACAAGCGAAAGTTTGGCCCACGTGCCATGCTATCCAAGTATTGATCACGTGATGTTATTGCAACTCCGTATGGCGGGAAAATGTACAACCAACACGTGGCACGTTGAAACTTTCATTCTACCATGTCTACAGACCCTACCCAATGAAAGTATTTTCATACATTTATTAATAAAGGATCGAAGGGATATAGTGAATTGTTAGAATGGGCAAGCAATTCATGTCTTTCGTTTAGCCACTATTCATGGCGGGATGAGCTCGTTCCAGCTGGAAAGATTATATATCGTCTCCGACGAGTTGGCCCTGATATGGGTCTCAGTCGAGTTGGCCCTGATATGGGTATTCAGATAGCGTCGGGCGCTTGCTTAATTTGCTGTTCGTTTCATTGACATAAACAGTTTGAAAAGCCCTTCCACAATATTTCCCTATGAAGAGCAATCAAGAAATTATTAGGGTTGATTCTCAATCTGAAAATGACGTAATCTGGGTTTCTTCATTAGATCGATTATATATTTTCCCGTAAACATCATTGGCGTCACTGGGATAGTTGTACCTAATCTTCTCGGCCGTGAAAAAATTTCTGCAAGAGTTCAAGCATGTCCTGAAGAAAAAATAAAGAAAATATGAGAAGTGACAAAATATGCCTTTGACTTGTATGTACTAATACGAAGGATATACGCGAATTTGTGATTTTAAATTGGCCGGGCATCCGATGTAACTAATCTCTTCATTGTCAGCCGATCATTGCAGTCAATTATTCGAACCTAATAATAATGGTTAAAGAGCAGAAAGAATGCTTTATTTATCCTTTGATCAATTGCGAAATATTGCCTGACAAATCTAAACGCACAACATACATTTCCGGGGTTTTGCTTCAGGGTTTCCCCTCGACCACACATGTTCGTACCACTGAACTTCGCCGAAGTATATTAGGCTTCAATTCTACAGACAAAGTGTAGTGAATGTCTCGTGGTCATCAATTATATCATTTAAGAGTGCTGTCTGGGGTAAATATCACAAAATTAAAGAAACGCCACAGTCGACGTATTGTGACCTTTCATTGCCGAACGGTATGGGCATTTAATATTCTATTAAATCAATTCTAGATAACACACTACCCTGGTTGCAAATGGTAAGTTTTCCAAGGAAGAGAGAAGCTTTTCACTCAAATATGCCTGGGTTAGGTCCTGGAAAATGAGGTAAAAGTCATGGAAAAAGTCATGTAAAGTCATGGAATTTCAGGTGCTCAAAAGGGTACGAACCCTGGCAAGTTGTATCACAGTTTTCCAGTATTCTGTCGGAACCAACAACTGTTTAAAAACCCGTCCTGTCTTGTTAACATATGGTCTGAACAGAAGACCATTTTTCTCAACAAACTCGGCAGTTCCACTTTTACGACGAGTTGTTGGACACGACTCCGATATTATCCCTACAAACTTTTAGAGTGTGATCATTTGCTTGCTTTTCTTTCAAATCGTATGAACTAACACCTAATGATCCTTGACAGGTCAACAAAGGACGAAATGGTTTCTCGCTCAATTTTTTCTGAGCTCTAGTTTCAACTGCTTGTACTACCTCAACTTTGACCTGAATTGTTTCATCTGTTTCACCGTTGTCCATTTTCCACAACGGATCTTAACTCCATTAATGTTACCAATAACCAAGTCATATACTGGCGAATCCATACAAAGTGCAGTTACCGTTCCTTTGATGAATGGAGTGTCAATTTTGATTACGGCTTCTTTGACCCTTCTGAGTGTGCCATCAATCAAAACACAAATCTGGTGCCCACCTGTTAACTGCTCGTCAGTCACAAGACTACTACGGACAATCACACCACTACACCACTATCCCTAAGAACAGATACTTTACGCCCCGATAAGTATCCCTTAGTCACAGGCATCTTTTCCGCTAAATCAGCTAAGATGACCCGAGTGTCCTCCGTAGGATCTCTACACGCTGCACTAACAACGGGAACCGCATGTCCGCATGCTAGTCTAACCTCGTGAGATTCACTCTCAGAAATCTGTCTCACCAGACGTGCACTAGCCGTTTCAGCCTGGCGACCAGTATGCGAGTTTCGATCTCTTCCTGCAAAGGCTGGAGTCCTGATTGGCTGTCCAGCTGCAGTGAACTTTGCCCTACACAAATTTTTCAAATGTCCAAAACGATGGTATTGAAAACATTTTTGATCCCCGCGATTTCCTTTAGCCTGATCAAATTTGTTAAAGGCATACTGATCTGTCTGTAGGAGTTAGACTTTCCCTTGGGTCCAGCAAAACCCATGTGAGTATTACTACTCGTTAATGTGTGTCCTCCATGAGCCTCTACAAACTTATCCGCCAATTTGGCCAATTGCTCAGCACTACTGAACTCCTGTTCCTTGAGAAAAGTAGCTAGCTCCTTACTACAAATTTCGGTGAACTGTTCCTTAATCAATAATCCACACAGTTGATCGAAGTCTCGCTCAATACTTAACATAGCAACCCATCTCTCCAAATAATTTGACATGCGTGCTATCAACTGCCCAGCTGTTTTGCCCTTTTCGGCCTTACAGTTTCTAAATTTCTGTCTGAAGCCATCCTCTGTATGTTCAAAGCACTGTAACAGAGCTTTCTTCAATCGACTATAATCTAAGGCATCCTAGCTCAGCAGGAAGTCTTGAATACACTTCCAACGCTTTGCCTTTCAAACAAACACTAAGATTTGTGGCCCAGCAGTCATCACTCCACTGCTGTCCATTAGCAAATCTCTCAAAGCGTAACAGATAAGAGTCTATGTTATCTGTTGTGTCATCAAACGGGGGGATTTTAGGGGTTGGAAGTCCAACACGCCTTGTCGCCCCAGAAGATTCATGCAAACTAGAACTTGTAGACGCATTTCTAAGTTCTATCAGCTCCTTTTCTGCTGCCATTTCTCTTAGTCTTATTTCGGATTCTACTTCTCTTGCTCTAATCTGTCTATCAAATTCTTCCTTTGCTAACTCTCCTTGCTCTTTGGCTAACTCTGCTTGCTCTTTGGCTAACACAACCTGTCTATCATATTCCTCTACCACTCTAGCTTTTTCAGCATCTCTAGCTGCAGCCCTCTCTGTTCTATCCATGTCCTGTTGTTCTTTAACAAAAGCTAATAACTCAGGCCCTGTCAAACCTAACTTCTCTCCTGTGTTTGTTAAACTATGAACCTCCATGCTAAATGTCTGTGAAACAATAACACCACACACCCAGGGTCAATACCAGGACAATAGCTGTCACTTGAACCCAGTGTCTGAACAAACAAATATTCTGGTTGTAGCCACAACACAAACAAATAGCTGCTTTAGCCAGCCACATCTACATATAGTTACCACAACACTGGAATAATCACAACACTGCAATTATCGCACACTGGAATAATCACAATCTTTTCCTTGGTTTATTACTTGTCAACAGTCTCAGTGTCTGACTCTAGAATTGTAATATTTTGTCTCTGCGAAACGGTTTCTTGGGTGAACGTAGGCTTTGGTTCTCTCCACACGAGTGCTGACAACACTTAATCCACAAGTGTCAAACACAATCGGGGGAAAATAGGTAATTAACCAGTCCACACTCTGAAAACCTTTCTAGTAATGTGCTACTCTTCATAGATAAGCTTTCACAAAGCATCTCTTAGCACTTTCCATACTGCCTTCTTTACAGCAGATCTGTTTTAACTACCACATATAAATGTGACAGGGAACACGTGTTGTCTCTTCGGCTGCTGGCCGCTCTCCTTCTCAATTGTCCAGATAACAGCTCTATTAAATTGTTCATTTAATTTGCACACTGCCCTAAACCAATTAATCTTTAGCTTCGCCGTCCTCCTGTCACACAAACAGTTTACACTACATGTATCTCATTGTATTTCGTATGTTGAAAAACTTATACTTGACAATCACTCTCTACTACTGGACTATGACAGCCATTCTTGATGCCCGGGCTATGGACCACAAGCACTCACGCTGGAACCAGCGACGGCTCTTTGTCCTCACAATGGCCTTTGCCCTATTGACCCTGATGCTGTGGCAATGACAGTTCTGGGTAACTAAGCCCAATGTTCACACACAGTATACATACACACGCACTCACAATGGACGCTCCACCATGACTTCCAACAAAAACCATACCATTCGTCATCCCAAACTGATGAGGGACACGTGTAACGTGTATTTCCCTATATGTACTGACACTACTGCCACCACCGGGCGTTGGGCAAGCATTACTGGCCATTTGGACCACGGATGGTCCTTCTCCGCCCCAAACACTGACCTTCACACCAGAATGGCCGCTCTCACTACCACTCTTACTGCTGACGTCACAGATGACGTGAACATCCCTCAAGTCGTGGTCTACACCACGAGAGCTTCAAGCTGACACCCTACACGGCCTATTAAGACTAGGGATGGTCCCACAATCACACAACAGACCCCCCGCGAACCCCAAAATGCCTGCTTTCTATAATACGGCCAGACCACGCATGCGCAGAATGTTGAAACCGAACGACACAGTAACCCGGTCGGATGGTTCCCCAGGAGAGCTTCACGATGACACCTCTTATGGCCCAATCGCTCCACTATTGGTCCGTCGCGACCCCAAAACGTCTATTCAAATAACCTTTTTTCTGCGCATGCGCAGAATGACATCAGTTCCACCTTACAACCCATCCAATTGAATGCGTCCCCACGAATGCTTCAAACTGATACCCAATACGGCCCAATCGGACCACTATTGGTCCACCTCGACCCCAAAACGTTCCTCCCAGTGCCAATTTTCCCAGCATTCCCTGTCTGCGCATGCGCAGAATGTTGAAAACGCACGACACATTAGTCCAGTCGGATGCTCCTCCACGAGAGCTTCACGATGACATCTACCACATCCCAGTACGCCTAACATGGGTCCGTCTCGGCCCCAAAACGTCCATTAAAATACCCTTTTTCTGCTGCGCATGCACAGAATGACGTCAGTTCCATCCCACTACTGTTGTGATAAGCTGGAGGTAGCATTATAAGTGGTATGAAGTACTAATAAATCTATACACCATTTCTTGAGCACTCGTAGACCAAAAATATATAGCTCAATTCCATATAGCGATCAATCTAAGCGATATACAGCGGTCATGTTGAATGTGCTGGCGGCCATCTTGGATATTTTGATTTCCCCAAGGTTGCCAGGCTGGCATCATTCGGATTCTGAATCTGCACACACAGGGGATATATAATCCATCAAAAAGCGCTAGGTGGACTCCATTTCCACGTCAAGGCTCAAACTGGGGTTTGGCTCCCGGACTATATTAGAGTTGATCAGTTCATTTAATGGAAATTATAAGAAAATCGTCAACGAGACATCCTTTATGGGCCACCATATATGCTGCTGAGCGAGTGGGTCATTTCAGCTGTTAGGAATTATCAGGAAAAAGTGATTGCAGATTCTAGCATATGGTAACCCCTCTATTAATTCATTCAATCAGCCCCAAGTTTGGGGAAAATTAAGTTGGCAGTTCTAATAAATTTGATCACTCTAAAATCATTGAAGTAATGAAGAAATGAAGAAATAATGGATTATATATCATGATTTTGAACAATATTTTCAATTTCCAGTCTAATAAACTTGACCACCCCCAAATTTTATGGTGGGAATTTTCACTTCCTGTGATTGAATTATTAGAGGGATTACCATAACAAGTGGTGTTGGTTAAATATGTGTGAAGAGGGTTAATAAGATGCTGTATTCTACCTCTTTTAATTCCAGCAAATTATCCATCGTCATGTGAAAAAGTGACATTTGGTGCCCAGACGGAGAAAGATGAAAAAATAGATTTGGATGGAGCTGGACCAATGAAACCTATGGATTTGACCTGCATAAAAGGTAAACTAGTTGACTCTTTTTCCACTGCCACTATTTACTGACACCAAAAAGAATGACTCTAATATTAAGGTTAGGTTTATGTTCCTACGAAGTAGGCTCTCATTTGCAAATTGTCCGGTAATGAGTGAGTGAGTGAGTCAGTCCATCCGAATCCTGTCGTCGGCAAAATAAGAACTGTTGACATTAGAACCTTGATTTTTGGCATGAACTTGCATTAGGGGACTGTTACCAGCAAGTTCTAAGCTGACCTACTTGTGATGAAATTTGACCTACTTAAGTGACCTATAACATTACGCATGGATCCCCAAGTCATCTTCCTCACCCTACTTCGTAGGTCCTGTGACGTTAGTCACGCTACTCATCTTATATAAATGTGGAATAAATGTGACGTAAAGACACCATACCTAGTCATAGTTTCTCTGAAAGCTGAATGACCATTCTTAGGATTCAAGACGGATGAGTGTCATCACATCTTTAAATTCAAATTGAGGAGAGTGAAATACAGCTCCTCTTATTAATGGCAGTTCTGCTTTGTGTAGCATGTAATATATGTCTTGTCCCAGAAAATACTCTTTCAAATGTTGTCTAGGCAAGTGAATTTAGCTCTTCTGTTTTTCCCAAACCCAAAACACTGCAATGAGGACCAGCTATGTTCTTATGGTGTCTAGGCAAGTGAATTTAGCTCTTCTGTTTTTCCCAAACCCAAAACACTGCAATGAAGACCAGCTATGTTCTTATTAGGATTTCTGTATCCCAGCTCTGATCTCATATCTCCAAATATGACCATGGAACATATACGCCAATGTGTCATATACTTTAACCCAGGGGTCTGGTTGTTTGAATTCAGTTGTCTATAGCCAAAGAACACAGCGTTTCTTTGGAATTTTGAGGCACTCCAATGTCTTTTCATCCCAGATTTTTGCTCCAGATAAAGTTGGCTTGCATTGAAATATAATAAGATTCCATGAAGATAGGGAACCAATCTCCCTCATCATCCCTTTCTTGGCTGTTGGTGGTGTTATTAAAAGACCATTCAAATATTAGTTGCACAGAGCCTGTTTTCATGCAGAGTTAATTAGAACAGTACATTACAGACCTGCTTATGGAGGAGGCATATTCTATGACTGACTGGATGTTCTTAAAGATTTCTCGAAAGCCAATCAAATCTGCCAAATTATTTTTCAATATTTAAATCATCCAATCAACACTCTTAACTTGTAGCTGAAAGATTTTCCATGAGGCATGGAGCTTAAGTCTTAATGAACTTTTACAGAAACTCCAGGATTGGCTGAACTTTCTTCTAATTTTCCACCAACAGCCAATGAAAATCTCAGAATTAATTTCAAAACTTGAAGATATCCCATGATGCACTGTTGTTCTTATAAAAGCCCAGCGTCCAATTGTGTACATATATATCCCTTATGTATCATACCTAAATGATCTGTTTGTTGTTTCTTCTTTCACAGACGCTGAACAACAGTTCACATCGAGAACACAAATGTCGGTCACCGATTTGACGGATATCACGTACCCGGTCAATGCGAGTGTCGAATATATCATGGCATCAGAGGATCAGCTGATGGCTCTTATCGAGCGGTCGAAAGAGTGTAGCCAAAAAATCCAATATGATTGCAAGGGGGCACCTTTAATGAAAAAACTGCGTAAGTTATTTTATACAGAGAGGGCTTAAAGTGATAACCTCAATAAGCTGGGGTCATTCATTTATGAGGACGATCCAACAGTGTAGTCAAATAAGTAGTCTAATCAAATAATATCTCCATGGAGTAAAAAAAATACAGTGAAACCTGTGAAACAGTGAAACCTGTGAAACAGTGAAGCCTGTGAAACAGTGAAACCTGTGAAACAGTGAAACCGATCAGCCTCTAAATATTGACAGTATCTTGGGTCCCAATAATTCGAGCTGGTCCATGTTTGAAAGTTTGTCAGTTACTTGCCGAAGGGCAGTGGTCCTCTCCGGGTTCTCCGGCTTCCTCCACCAACCAAACTGACTGTCACCATATGAGTGAAACAAACTTGAGTGTGACATTGAGCCAATCTCCCTCCCTCCCAATAATTCGATTTAAGGTATTCTGAACCTAGATAAGCCAGAGCCCTGTCAAAACTGACATCATAATCTGGTTGCAAGCATGGGGTGATCACTAGCCTCACACCGCTGAACTGGCATGGGTTCGAACCCCGCTGGTTACTTTCCAGCTACTTGCTGATGTGCGGTGTTTCTCTCCAGGAACTCTGGCTCCCTCCACCATTCAAACTGCCTGTCACCATATGAGCGAAATATTCTTGACTGTGGAATTAACCCAAACCTCCCCCCCCCCCCCCACAAGCAGGATGGGTTTACACAGGTTTTACTGTAACATTTTTTAAGACATTTCATAGGCATCAATTTAAGCCCTCTGCCATTTTAGCATGTAGTTCAAGAAATTAATTTCTTTCAAAATCATGTGACAGTCATAATCATTTATATACATGTATATTGCAGATTTTTTATACTTACCCCATTCGACAATTCTTGGAGACCATAAATCATAACGTACATGAAAAGACAGCTCATACAAATTCATTTCAGTGTTATACTATTTTTATGCCCCCCCTCTAATTAGAGGGGGGCATATAGCGATCGCTTTGTCCGTCTGTCCATCCGTCCATCTATCCATCCATCCGTCTGTTCGTCCGAATTTCTTGTCCGCACGATATCTTGGTTAATATTCGATGGACAGGATTGAAACTTGCATGGAATGTGGCCAGTGCCTCATAGTTGTGCAGCGTAAAGTTTTTTCCGAGTTCCGGTATAATTTTCAAGAGTTATGGCCCTTTTTCTTAAATCTCTGTGAATGAGACTTGTCCGGGCTGGATCTTGGTTAATATTGTATGGACAATTTTGAAATTTGCAGGATATGTGGTCAGTGCCCTATAGTTGTGCAGCGTGAATTTTCTCCACGTTTCACGTATATTTTCAAGAGTTATGGCCCTTTGTTCTTGAAATCATTGTGAATTGGAACTTGTCTGGGCTGGATCTCGGTTAATTTTGTATGGAAGTATGGAAGTCGCATGATATGTGGTCAATGTCTCATAATTGTGCAGCGTGATGTTTCTCTGCTTTCAGTTATATTTTCAAGAGTTATGGCCCTTGTTCATCAAACCTAAGTGAATGGGATATATTTATTTTGTTCAGGCTGGATCTCAGTCCATAACTGATTTGGACTGGGAAAATGGCTATAAAATTGTTATTCTACATTCCAAAGCAGACCACATAGGTCCTGAAGTATGAAATTGCCCCCAAAAGAGTGAATTGGGTGCAAATTTCAAAGTTCACTGATCGCTTCACAATTTCACCACAATATACTCCCAAGGAATGTAGGTCTCATAACCAGGTCACATTTTAGGATTTGGCGAAAGCCCTGGCGACCGTCTTGCATCAAAACATTGTATTATTACTTGTTGGTCGATACTTGGAATATGTATTATGCGAGGCATGCCAACAAAAAGTGACAGAAACAGAATTGTTATAATTATCCAAATGCGGGACTTGCACAATACAGGGTTCCGGCCTCGGCCGCTAGGATCGCCTTTGTTTTTATTTCCGTTTTATACCACTTCTATCGTCTGCTAGGCACTGAACTTGTCTTTCAGGGCAGCTTTGAAAGCTCCATTCCCGCTGAGATCTAACAGCTGTACGCATGCTGGCATGAATACACATTTAAACCCATTGTCCTCTAATGCCGACGTCGCGGTATTTATTGACTTTAGCGGAGTTCAAATGACAACTACCTGCATATTATCTCGCGACATAGGGTTTGCTTACCTACGGGAATTCCTTGAATGTTTCCAAAATATAAACGACCCGGAACGGAAACGTTTATGCTATTTCAATCATCCCGCGGGCCAGTTTTATATTCGGCATATTTGTCTTTCACCATTGCTAATGAGTATGGAGGCACAATCGAATAAACTACGACAGGTTTCTATCGATTATATCAAGTATTGAACTTAAAATCGTATAAATCAACCACATACCTTAAAGCAAACACGCAGTAGCTGCTATTTTCACATCTATTTCCATGTCGGCTGCTTTTTCTCGATAAACTGGAAATGTCGTTCGCCGCGATCCTGGCGGTTGGGCGATGGTTATTACAGAGAGTTATCGCCCGCTACGCGTCCAAGCGAAACGACCGGCCAGCCTACTCAGTTGTGCCTAGCAGACGATAGAAGTGGTATAAAACGGAAATAAAAACAAAGGCGATCCTAGCGGCCGAGGCCGGAACCCTGTATTGTGCAAGTCCCGCATTAGGCCTCCACCGACCAATAGGAGAGAGAGAGAGAGAATTAGGGTTTAACGTCGCATTCAGCAATAGAGATCAATGGTGGGGTAGTGTCGGATACAATTGCTTCCTTTCTGTGTTTTTGTATATCGTTTACTAAGACATAGAAAGTTCACTGGACACGTAAATGAGACTCTGCGTGGAGAGAATATAGATCAGAGCAACCGGAGTCGTTGCTGGTAATTGAGGGTGTTCTCATTAGTAATCAACCCACCACTGCCCGCTGGAGAATTTAGTATTTTTAAGTTACGGGAAAATGGGCATTTTTATCTCGCCTTACGAAGTAAAGGGGAGATATTGTGAGAGGGGGAAAGAGGATGTCGGTGTCGGTGTCGCTGTCGGTGTCCCCTGCCTGGAAATGAATGGGTTTTTGGTTTAGCAAGTTAAAAAAAAATCTAGAAAAATTAGAAAAAATATAAAAAAATATAAAAAATATGGGGGGTGGGTATGCCACCTGGGGTACTCTAATGTTAAAATCCCTATGAATGAGTTTTGCGTTTAGCTGAAGTGCACATGTACATCTGTACACCACAGTTTGCTGCAGTTGTCAGCTGTCATTGAATGATTATGAAACTTGGTACACATGTTTCTTATGATTAAAAGATGTACCTGTGATACCATCCATACCATCACTACCATCCATACCATCACTACCATTCCTACCATCACTACCATCCATACCATCCTACCATCCTACCATCCTACCATCACTACCATCCATACCATCACTACCATCCATACCATCACTACCATCCATACCATAGCTACCATTCATACCATCACTACCATCCATACCATCACTACCATCCATACCATCACTACCATCCATACCATCGCTACCATTCCTACCATCACTACCATCCATACCATCACTACCATCCATGCCATCACTACCATCCATACCATCATTACCATTCCTACCATCCATACCATCACTACCATTCCTACCATCACTACCATCCATACCATCACTACCATCCATACCATCACTACCATCCATACCATCGCTACCATTCCTACCATCACTACCATCCATACCATCACTACCATCCATACCATCACTACCATCCATACCATCACTACTATCCATACCATCCATACCATCACTACCATCCATACCATCACCACCATTCATACCATTCCTACCATCACTACCATCCATACCATCACTACTATCCATACCATCCATACCATCCATACCATCACTACCATTCATACCATTCCTACCATCCATACCATCCATACCATTCCTACCATCACTACCATCCATACCATCACTACCATCCATACCATCACTACCATCCATACCATCACTACCATTCCTACCATTCTTACCATTCCTACCATCCATACCATCACTACCATTCCTACCATCACTACCATCCATACCATCACTACCATCCATACCATCCATACCATCACTACCATCCATACCATCACTACCATCCATACCATCACTACCATCCATACCATCACTACCATCCATACCATCACTACCATCCATACCATCACTACCATCCATACCATCACTACCATCCATACCTTCACTACCATCCATACCATCACATCCATACCATCACTGCCATTCCTACCATCACTACCATCCATACCATTCCTACCTTCACTACCATCCATACCATCACTACCATTCCTATCATCCATACCATTCCTACCATCACTACCATCCATACCATCACTACCATCCATACCATCACTACCATCCATGCCATCACTACCATCCCTACCATCACTACCATCCATACCATCACTACCATCCATACCATCACTACCATCCATACCATCACTACCATCCATACCATTCCTACCTTCACTACCATCCATACCATCACTACCATCCATACCATCACTACCATTCCTATCATCCATACCATCACTACCATCCATACCATCACTACCATCCATACCATCACTACCATTCCTACCATCACTACCATCCATACCATCACTACCATCCATACCATTCCTACCATCACTACCATCCATATCATCACTACCATCCATACCATCACTACCATCCATACCATCACTACCATCCATACCATCACTACCATCCATACCATCACTACCATCCATACCATCACTACCATTTCTACCATCACTACTATCCATACCATCACTACCATCCATACCATCACTACCATCCATACCATCACTACCATCCATACCATCACTACCATCCATACCATCACTACCATTTCTACCATCACTACTATCCATACCATCACTACCATCCTTACCATCACTACCATTCCTACCATCACTACCATCCATACCATCACTACCATTTCTACCATCACTACTATCCATACCATCACTACCATCCATACCATCACTACCATCCATACCATCACTAGCATCAATACCATCCATACCATCACTACCATCCATACCATCACTACCATTCCTACCATCACTACCATCCATACCATCACTACCATTTCTACCATCACTACTATCCATACCATCACTACCATCCATACCATTCCTACCATCACTACCATCCATACCATCACTACCATCCATACCATCACTACCATCAATACCATCCATACCATCACTACCATCAATACCATCCATACCATCACTACCATCCATACCATCACTACCATCCATACCATGATGGTGATGGTAGTAATCCCACTTGGGACTGGACTATCCAGCAGTAATCTCACACTGGAATGCCCTATGTACCAGTAATCCGACTGCACTGATCTATCCATCCTACATGGGATTAACTTTTGCCAGTAATCCCGCATGGGACTGATGTTATTGTCTGTACCAGATAATCTATTCCAGACATTATTGTCTGTATCGCATCACTTATTCCAGACCTTATTGTTTGCTCTACATGTATGCTTTCAATACTGCTGCACCTTTGGCGGATGACCCCGCAAGGCGAGATGTTGGGGTTCTCAGAACGCTTGTTGAATTTAATCATGGAGTTGTATTATTGAATAGATTACCGTAATTGAATTGAATTTATCATGCAGTGTCAGGGGTTGAAATGTTTCTCTATAGCCAAGGAGCCAAGTGGCTACTAACAATGAAAAAACTAGGAGCCAATTCAGACTTTCAGGAGCCATCAAATTCTTGCAGTTTGATCACTCACTAACGTTCGCTTTCGCGAATTCCAAATGGCTGCTGTGCCTTGACAATCTTCAAAAGTTTCAACATGATTTTCGCTTGAATTTGCATTACGCAAAAAAGAAAACATAGTTCGCTGTTTAGGTTCGTAAGATGCTGACATGATGATAAATACAAGCGCCAACAAAAATATCAGCGCGAAGACAACTTGACAACAATGCATCGTTGACAAGACCAACGCAGCACAACTGTTTTTGTATTCCCCGGCGTACGTTCAGGGGTGTTGCTGATCACATTATCGTTTGGACTTGAACACCTATGTGCGGAGAATCGTTTTGGCGCTCTCCATTCCCGGGACTTTCTCCATTGTACTTGTATCCAACTAGAACATCCAGCCTCGTTTGGGTAATTATATTACAGAGTGACCAGTTTACGTCACAACAATGACCGATGACATTTGCGAAATTATGAAAGTCAAATAGTCTCTAATAATTCAAAAAGAAAATGTTAACTTCCAATGTGCATTGAGAGAAATTGTCAGGAAAATTGGCAAATGTCTCCTGTTAAAATGACAGATTATGTGACAAACTATGTTGTTAGATCAAAGTTTCCATGTATTTTTTAGCCTTTTCTGTTAGTTTCTTTGCTTTAAAATCTAGATTTTTTATGCGAATTATTAGAGAACTTACCGTACATTTCGTTGGGAGCCATTTGGCGACTTGCAGGCTAATTTCTAGGGGCCAAACTCGTGCCACAGTCGCCATTGGCGACCTGGCGACCGATTATTTCAATCCCTGAGTGTTCTAGTGGATATTTGTTGAGCCATCTAAATATAGCCCGATTATCTTTTGTTTCCTCCGAATGTGAATGCCAATGTCAACTTACTGCAATATAAACCCAGGAGCCCAATCTATTAAAACAACCTGTAAAATAATGATATTCAAGAAACTTGATATCAGTGACTGCATGTATTATGCATGTTTGATTCGAGTCGATTATCTCTGTGACCTACGATCCAATTTTTACCATAATTTCAGCTATTGAATATTTGGATTGCTTACCGTACATATAGTGTAATCCCTCTAATAATTCAACCAAAGGAAGTGAAATTTCTATTATAAATATAAAAGTTGGGGGGGGGGGGGGGGGGTGATAGAATTTATTAGAACAGGAAGTTAAAAAAATGGTTAAAAACCCTGCATATAATCCATTATTTCTCTGTTATCTCAGTGATTTTAAAGGGTGAGCAAATTAATGAGAACAGTCGATTGAATTTTGTCCCAAAATTTGGGGGTGATTGAATGTTGATAAGGGGATTGAATGATTAGAGGGATTATCATACCCATGATATTTAGGCCATTGTTACTTGATTGGTTGTTTAGTATGACCATCCCTCATCTATATTTTCAGGGCAAATAATTAAAATAGATGAGGGATTTATATTTTATGAGTTTTGTTTCCTCATTATCTTCATAATATTATCTACACAATTGGTTTGCAATTTGATAATTAATAATAAATAATTACAGCATCTAGCATGTGTATTTAAAAAATCAAGGTCATGCTAAACAATCAAGTGACAATGCATGCCTTAATTAGTCTCACTATTCATGTTTCAGCTGGTCAGGACATTGTTCCTCATGGTTACTGGGTAGACAGGAACAACATGCCTCATTATTCCTGGGGGGCCACCACCAACTATATGTGTGGTGAAGGTGAAGGGACAACTTGCAACTGTGATGCCGCTATCCCAGAGAGCGGCGCTGAATGGAAGACAGACAACGCCGATCTGAAGGTTAAAGCTGACCTGCCAGTTACAAGGGTCCTGTTCGACAACGGCACTGCTGATTCCTCGGGCTGGGAGTCCAAGTACCTGGTTGGACCCATGGTGTGCCAACAGGACTGTAAGTATTTTTGATAGTCAGTAGATTAGAATAGATTACACACTAGACACCATGTTTAACACTGTGCCCAACAAATAGGGCATTTTTTTTACATTGAAAGTCTAGGTAAGGGTCCCCATTGATTAAACATCGTACATTCAGTATTTTTTTGTCTGGATCGTCACCGCGTAGCGGTGTCGACCAGACTATGCTGCCACTCACGAAATTTATGCAAATGTGTACGTGCACTATAATGGGATGACCCTGGGTTAACCTGTATCACTCCGCCAGTGATTTTCACTGTGTTGAGTCTTATATCAGGGTATTAACCAGAAAATGAAGAAAAAAACAGTCGTAATCGTTTCATGTGAACTAGAAATAAAACGAAATCTGAATTTGAGTGTATTTCATATTCATTTCTTCGCCCAGGGATTGCTTAAATCTGTGGACTATTTTTGTTGTTGTCTGGATCGCCACCGCGTAGCGGTGCGACCAGACTATGCTGCCACTCACGAAATATATGCAAATGTGTACGTGCACTATAATGCTGTGACCCTGGGTTGATCTGTATCACTCCGCCAGTGATTTTCACTGTGTTTGAGTCTTATATCAGGGTATTAACCAGAAGACGAAGAAAAAACAGTCGTAATCGTTTCATGTTAACTAGAAATAAAACGAAATCTGAATTTGAGTGTATTTCATATTCATTTCTTCGCCCAGTGATTGCTTGAATCCGTGGACTATTTTTTTGTTCTTTGGTTCCGGGCGATCGGCTCAAACCCGGTTCTCAGCGCCCACCAGGCGATAACTCATGTCAGCGCTGTGCTGTCACCGTAGACTGTTGTAAATGTAAATTGATGACCTGGTAATATGGTAAGCTGTCCACCTCGTGGTGTTTGCCGTCTGAGTGCGGGTTTGCATCTGTCTTTTGCATCAGTTTGCGGTAAGTCAGATTACTTATAATATATATGCCTGGTGTTTATAGTTCGCAATTTGTTTGTTGACAACGATAGCGTTGGAGAGACAATTTGTGCGAAAATCCCTGTTAATGTTGCTGTACGATCATACGTTGCAAATCTTGTTCCTTGATCTGAGTGTCGCACTTGACAGGTTCAGGTTCTGGGATTATGAAGACCCCAGTTTTCAACACTCGTACGTTCTTTCCCGTGAAGTCGGCGTTCGTTACTATTTTAATGTGTACGCATACTGCATGGAAATATATTTCCAGAGGAGATATGTGTCGAAGCAACAACAATAGTATTTACATTTTTCTCGTCTTGTGAACTTGACCCGGATCCTGTCCAGTGCAAATTTATGTATTCCGGGGGACTGCTCACCGAATATAATTTAGTTTCAAAAAGTTTGAACAACAACAAAACTTTCCGAAAGCGGAAACAACAGAATTTGCAGATACCGCTTTCGAAAAGTTTTTTTGTTGGTGGTGTTTTTCAAACTTTTTCAAACTAAATTATATACGCAATGATCGTACAGCAACAACAACAGGAATTTTCACAAAAATTGTCTCTCCAACGTTATCGTTGTCAACAAACAAATTTACTATAAACACCATGCAGGCATATATAAGTAATGGGGACTTAACGCAAACTCATGCAGCTCTTGCAAATATCTGTGCTACACAGAACTATTAATAAAACTAGTTAATAAAACTATCCAATCTCCTCGCGTATTTGTCGCTTTGTCACAATAAAATTGCATGAATTATGAAAATCTGCTCGCAAAAACTGGTAGAAGACATCGACGCAGACGATCCACTTTGCATATTACTGTAGATAGTTTCTTGCTACCATGAAGACCAAGCATATTTCTAAATGAGCCGCCTTCACAAATTCACTTCCTTGAAGACTAAACTGTGTTCCAGTTGTGATCTCCCAAACAGACTCGTCCACAAATTGGAGAAAATCTCCACATTTATCCATACATCTGCTATCGGCTGAAACATGCCAGCTGAAACGTTTTGAAACTTTAAATCCATTATTGGCGATCCAGACATCAGTACTTTGAGTACTTTCATTTCTAATTTGACTCTGATGCCACCATAAAAATGTTGTCACATTGAATAGAGGGTGTGCCCAAATTTATCTCCTGTAAAGATGTCTTTTGGTTACAGTCCGAGACACCTACAAAAAGTGATCAGTGCAATGTTTTTTTGTACCAAAAGTTATCATTGGTTGAGCCCCAAAGGACCTATTCGTCATGTAAGGAAAACACAATAGGCGACTAAATTTAGGGAACCTTTATTGAACCTGAAAAAGCTACCTGACAAGCTGTACACGGTGTCCCTGGTTTGAAGACCCTTACATGATGAACTGCTTATTTAAAGACAGTGGCATACATTAGGGCACAAAATGTCATGCTGAAAACCCTAAATTTCCTACTCAATTTATCCAGCTATAACTGCATGTGTCAATTATTCACTACATGGCAGACAATATGAAGGGTGGTGACTCTGCTTGATCAAGGGAGATAACAACTTTGGAAAATTTTGCTGGCAAGGTTTGATGTACAAGTTTAAAGTTTGTGCACCGACCAAAAACTGATTTTTAATTTCCTAGTATTCTTGTGATAGTGGTATAAGAAAGGCAACTGAGACTAGTGACTGCCTCATGAACCTGGTGTTGCTAGTGAAAAATAATGTGATGAAATATTGAGAACATGGCAGCATGACTAACGTCACAGGACCTACGAAGTAGGCTTGGCATTAAGACTCCACCGCGCACTGAGCTCTTGGAAATCACCCTGCCCCAAGTTGAAATCCTGCCTATATTAACATAGGCACAGCCCAAGTCAGAATCACCAGTGATTTTCATCAAAAGTAGGTCAGCTCAGAACTTGCTGGTAACATGCAAAAAATCAAGGTTAAAATGTCAATGGTTCTCCTTATTTTATTCAGATGGACTCACTCACTCACTCACGCACTCACTGACTACTGGACAATTTGCAGATGGTAGCCTACTTTGTAGGAATTAGAACACTTTCTTTTTACCTCTCAGCCTTGGGAGGTGGTGGGGGGGGGGAGGAGCTGGGGGTTCATTTCATGATGTTCATAGATCCAGTTATTTACCAATCAAGATAATTGTACAAACGCTATCAGATTAATTTTTAATATTTTGTTTGAATTGCTTATACCAATCTAGCCGTTAGACATTCCTCACCCAGGGAAATCAACGACCAAGAAGTCAATGACAGAACTTCCCAAAGGTTACATAAATATACCCTGAGCAGATATGATTTCATTTTGGGAAAACATTGTTAGGACATTACACTCACTTCTGAGAACGTGATGCCAGTTTTGGGGCTTTTTACCCCTCAGCCCATAGGGCTGTGGGGTCTTGTCGTTGCCATGTACGTCCGTCCGTCCTAGCGTCCGTCCATCAACATGTTCTTGTCCGCTGAGTATCTGCAGATCTATGAAGTCAGGCCTGACCAAACTTTGGTGAGAGCTTCCTGAATGTTGACTGATGAAATGATTAGATTTTCAGATGGCTATGATTATTTCATGATTTTTAATTTTTTTGTTTGTTTATTCATGGCTCAACTTTTGCACTGTTATCTATTCCCGTCAACATGTTCTTGTCTGCTGAATATCTGCAGATCTATCAAGTCGGGCCTGACAAAACTTTGGTGAGAGCTTCCTGAATGTTGACTGATGAAATGATTACATGTAGATCAGATGGCTGTGATGATTTCATGATATTTGTTTTTTTATTTTATTATTATTTATTGATGGCTTAGCTTTTGCACTGTTATCTATACCCATCGGGAACCCTTGGTTGCATGTTCCAGTGTGAATTTTGAAGGTTCCCTGATGCAAGAAAGCCTGGTCCATTCAAGATTCTCATTGAATTGAGGACAACATTTTTCTTTAGTTTTGCTATTAAATCATTCTATTCTACATCATATGATTTATCCTAAAACTTTTACATGAACCATATTGGTGTCCACACATTTAACTGGTACAACATAATGCTTCAATTTTTGTCACCAAACATGTTACTGTACCTTGGAAATTATTTAAAACGAGTGATTAAGAGAGCCCAATTTTAGCCGGACTCGGGCGATTTTGAACCAGTTTGCATACCTGGAGCTTATGCTCCCCCCCCCCCGTATCAATCAGTGTGTTTACTTGTTATCACACTTGTGCAATGCATAAATTGCCACTGATAGAGCTACACTTTCCTGCATGCTGTAATCCCAGCACACCAGTCACGTGAAACCGAAATCTGTTATATACAGTATTCAGGGATTTTTTGTGGGTTCCGATCCCAAACTCCCAGTTTCTTTTCGTAATTCATTATTGAGGGTCCAATTTTTTAAAGTGAAGTTTGGCACAAAGAGCCTGTGATCAATCACAAAACAGAGGTTTATTAACATGAAATTCATTACCCCGCTATGCAATCGGATCGATATTTAGGCTCCCGGAAGCTTTTTCTAAGAGTATTTCCTTCAGAAATCCTTTCAAATTGGACAACAACAACACTTTCGTTTTTTGTTTCATTTGAGTTTTGGGTGCCCATATGTTTTCCGAAACTAAATTGGCTCTAGATGCAGCCCTGATCCCACTTGACTAAAAAAAAAACAGGCTGAGGGGTCATGTTTTAATTTATTTTGTAAAACTTGACAAAAAAAAAATTGTATGATTTTGCTCTAACAAATATACTTATCACACATCACTAAACACCATACACTTTGTGACCACATTGTTTAATCAAACTTGAGTTCTGGGCACATTTCTCCAGTGAATTGCCAAACTACAGGTGTATAGCAAACTATTCCCTCCCAAAAATCGTGAAGAATGTGATTTTTTAGATATATATGTCTACTCAATTAATATTAAGTGAAATTAATTTGGCTTTTGAGATTGGTGGATGCAGCCTTTGTCTGGAAACAGTGGGAAATCTACGATGGCTCATAGAGGACATACAATAAAATTTTAATTTTTACATTTTTTTTTTGTAATTTTGTATTTATTATTCTTTTTTTTTTTGAATTTCTGTACGTCTCAAAATTAATTTCAGTACATCCTGCAATTAATTGCAGTACGTCCCGAAATTAGTTTCTGTATGTCATGAAATTAATTCTGTACATCCGGAAATTAGTTTGTGTACGCCCTGAAATTAGTTAGAGCATTTGCACAAAGTGGATGCTCTTATGTTTTCATGAGAAACGGCTCCGCCGGCGCCACCGCCGCCGCCGCCGCCGCGACTTTAAACGTGAATATCTCTGAAACCGTTAAATATTTTCGGGTCAGACTTCGTGTGCTATCTCCTTAGGCCTGGGAAATTTGTCTGGTTGTGTTTTGATAGCCGCTGCTCACCACTAGGTGGCGTTATAGTCCGAGCATACGTGAACCTTTCTGTGATGATTTCGTCTGAACAGCTTGCCCGATTTCTTTGAAATTTTATTACAATGGTCTCGAAGGATAGGCAATGTGCTGAAAAGGTTTTGGTGTAGCTGGCATAATTTTTAAGGCAAATTTTTTGCGTCTCAAAAAAAAAAGTTATTCGTGAAATGAAAATTTACCAATTCGCTTGGAGAAATATTTAAAAACTGTTCTATTCTAGGTTGCCAAGCATAAATATAGGATTGCTGACATGATAATTCCATTTCGGTGCGAACCAAATTGCCATTTAAATGAAAAATCGCATTTATCTGACTTGACGACAAAACCTCTATAACTATTATAATGATTAAAGTTTTTTCCATTGGACTCTTATGTGCCATCTCCCTAGGGCTTTAGATCTCACCCGCTTGTTTTTCGTGACATTTGGTCATCACTAGGTGGCGCTATAGACATGAATGCAGGTAAACATGTGTAACATCATATCTTCTGAACAACGGGTTCGATTTTCATTTAATTTGGGTATATTGATCTTGCAAGATAGGCAAAGAACTGACAAGATTTTGGTGGTGTTGGCGAATCATGGAGACTCCTATTTGTATTTCAAAATAAGATTTTCTTTTCACAAAAATGGAAATTTGCTTCTTAATCAGGGAAAAGGAATTCTAAAATTGCTGAACATGATCATAGCATTCCCAGTGTTATATCTTACATCTCTTGTGAGCCAAATGGCCATTTTTTTAAATATATGAAATTCTCACGACTTGAGTCCAATATCTACATTCCCCAGGCCACATCTGAGGATTTTGCTTCATCATGTAGGTTTGCGATATTGTTTATCATTGGATGGCACTATAGACAGTAAATGTTTTAGCACAATTTATTGGCATTTAATCTGTTTATGAAGTTTATTATCGTCAGACAAAGGCCTGAAAGTTGTTTTTTTTTTATTGAAATTGAAGGACCACCTCTCATACAGATTTTGCAGCCCATCAACATAATGTTTGATTTATATCTCTTTATACATTCTTTTTTTTCAATTACTAATTTTATTAACAGTATAGCTTTAAAATGGATTGAAGTGACATTGGTGCTGTTAGCGCTGGCATAATCATGTGGCATAGAGTAAAGTCAGCTAAATATATCTTAGTTTAGGCTGCATCAGTGGATGGTCAGTATGGAGAATTTAAGGATTCAAGTGAGCTTGAAGTCCGGACATTATATTCTGCTTTACCTGTCAGGCCTCATATTGAGGCCTGTATGTTGACTTTTCTGGTAATAAAACCTGTAATGGCTGACTTATTGCATAATGCAATTTACATAAGTGGACTAGTACACCCCTTGTGTCAACAAAGTAAACACTTCATTTCCAGAATTAGTGTGATTTCTCTCTCCATTACTGATATAATAATTTGATCCTGTTCCCAAGTCCATTTCTTTATCTCCAGTGCAGTGGCTGTGAAGGCTTGGGCTTCCAGATGTCTGGGGATGCATTCTGGCCAGTTTTCAATGAATAAAATCACAAATTATCACTCAGTTAATGCTGTTGAACATACTGTTGCATTTTGACAGCATAATTACAAATGCTGATAATTATTTCTTGAACTGAAAAAGTAGAAAGATTTTTGAAGTGAAACTATAACATACCTGCTATATGGCACATCCCACCTGGGAAATTTTTACATGTATATCTAATTGAAGTAATCCATTGGAACCACTGATGATTTTCCAATAATAGAGAAGAAAAGCAACTCCAAGTAGGGATGACAATTTCATTCTATATATTTCACTGTTAGTTATAGCATCTTCAGCAGTGAGCAAAGTTACAAACAGCTCCATACGCACAGTATATACAAGGCATAATGTGATCTTAGCCAATACACATTTATGAATAGGTGAGCCAGTAAATTATGTCATGCTGTCATTTTCAGAAATTTGTTAAATGTTAAGCGATGACATGACAGCTATCTACAAATGGTGTGATTCAGGTAATACAATACACACTCTAATTGATGAAAACAATACATAATCTTCTTATCTGGCAAGAACTAAGTAAACTGCACAAATGAATAAAGTATGGTGATATAGTGGGTATGTACCTACATTGAATATTTCTACATGTCATGAAGTTTGGATAAGGACTGTCATTTTAAGAGAATATAGGTATAATTTTCTTGGCAATCCACATCGGAATTGATGGAATCCTACAAATGTAACTCGCATGTTTCATAATTGTATATTCCCATGCGAGTTACAACAATTGTGGAGTGTGTATTGTAACACCTGAATCACACTATTTGTTGATCGCTGACAGGTCATCGCTTAACATTTAACAATTTCTGAAAATGACGGCATTTTAATATCCATCCAACTTGACTGATATAATTTACTGGCTCACTATTCATAAATGCGTATTGGCTAAGGTCACATTATGCCTTGTGTATATACTGTGCATATGAAGCTGTTTGTAACTTTGTTCAATGCTTAAGATGCTCGAACTAATAGTGAAATATACAGAATAAAATTGTAATCCCGGCTACTCGGAGTTGCTTTTCTTCTCTAATAGAAGTAAAATGGTGTGTTTTGGTGCATTTTGACAGAATATTTAGACTTTGGAGATGATATGTAATGATGCCCCAAACTGAACTGAATTTTCCATGTTATCTATTTGTCTGTCTATCTGTCTCTCTGTCTGCCCATCTTTCTTGTCATACTACATATGCAGCTGGTGATGGATCAGAAGCCTAATTAATGAAATTGACTGACCTTCACCTGTTTTATTGAGGTCAAATTTATTATTAGAAAGGAGTGAAGATGGGCTCTCCAAATTCATCATACTTGTGCAATTGGTGACGGACTACAAGCCTATCCCAGTTGACTGAACCTATTTTGTCGAGGTTATATACTTTATATTATGATATAACATGAAATATAGCTAGGCGTTCTAAATTGATACCACATATGCAACTGATGATGGACCTGAAGTCAATGAATAGGACTGACATTGACCTATTTTCTCAAGGTCAAAAACTATGTTAAGTCACATGTTAACTGCCAACATACACTCCAAATCTATTTGTTGTGGCTGTGGTTGTCTTTCAGAACAATCTAGCAAATTTTGCATGTGTTCCAACAGCCTCAACAGCCCTGCCCCCTGTGCAGACCCTTTGGTCTTTGGTATATGTTGGCATATGTGGGAAGTTGATGCTGAGTCGACATCGGGCCTTACAGACTAGTCTTTTGTGTTAAATGTCGTCATTTTCATCTGATGATGATACAGCTCGCCAATCCCCAGTGTATGAGTTGTCACAGCGAAACGGCTCACCAGTTACCAATATCCGAGTTGTCAGAGCATTTCCATCATAGCTCTAGATTTGTATCTAATACCACTTATGCCGGTGCTAGGGGACGTGTGGTCATATCATCCAAGTTGCCACATGAACAGGTACAATAAAAGCATACCTGAGATACAACACATATCATGAATTGTTAGATTCTTGGTATGTGCTTTAGAATAGGTTAACCGGTAGACTATGCTGAGAAGTCATGTGGCTCTGCCAGTATGTCGGCACCTCTTCCCACTTCCTTTATATGTGTTGTAATTCAACAGTGACTTAAATTATGCTGTATAGGTTGAGCTGTTGAAACACCCTCCATTTCCTAGCTCTGACATACTGCATCACTGTCGAAATATGGGTACCATGACAGAGTGATAGATCACAGCCAGTGTAGGTTCCTGATTTACATTGAATGTCATTATTGCCTAAGTAGTATTAGCAGCATTTTACAACAACAACAACAACAATTCGCTGAGTTACAGTGAAAAATTATTTATAGTGAAAGGTATTTGTTTTGTTTGGCATTTTTATTTGCTGTCATTGTTCCAGGTAGAATACAGCAGCCTAATTCATACAATCTGGAATAAGAAGGGGGTAAAAGTATTTATGTTCAAACTTTCATTGAGAATATAAAAGTGGCAATTTGACATTTTATTTTTATTAGATGTCGGTGGGCCCATGAAACGCAAAATAAAGTTGGTGTTGCCTCACACTGGCTTTTGGCCATTGGTAGAGACCCCAACGGCCGTATGAGCTGCCATGCAAATTGCGTGTGTAAACACAAATTATGTGGTGTTGGAAAAGGTCATACAACATGAATTTCTGCCTTAATTAATTGTGAAAATTACTTGGCTTGAATAAATATAATGTTCTCTTGTCGATGGTATTTGAATTAGTCCATAAAATGTTTCGTCATCGGCAGAGAGCAGTTCTGGAGTTCACTTCATTTTGCACACGCGTCTGGTCGCCGTAGAAAATGGCGACGCATTTTTAAAAGTCCTCAACTTGCATGATCTCTTACGATATGAGCCAGTGAGTTTTTCCCTTTCAATTTGGTCTTAAAATTCTCATAATTTCTCACAGAATATCGCAAGAGTATTAACTTTATCAAAACGTGCTTCAGTTTTGTCATAGCCCGTTTTGCGGCCCTTTTGTGTGACCGCGAATGCTGTCTCTGATGAGAATGACCGAATTAACAGTGCCAGTCCGTTATTTAAATGTTTGTGTCATTGTTCTGACTGATAAATGAATAGAAATTGCACTGGCTCATGTCGTAATCCCAAATTAATTTAGACTTGTTCGTCCCGCGAAGAGCAAGATGTCTTGTTGTTCCATGTAACCAGGGGTAACGAGGTCATGACACCAGATGGCGTCTCTCGTCTAAAATGGCGGCGCCCGTTTGATAGCGTTTGTTGAGGTTCAATGCTGGCGAAAAACGATCTATTTTGCTATAAATTTTGCGCTATTGTTACTGTTCAATGTATAAATTAATATGTGATATCTCAGAGTGTATTACAATGCCAATTTACATGACGTCTGAGAGAGTAAATATCTCGCAAGTCGTTTGGTGGTCTACCATGGAATTCTTCTTACCACGTCCAGCTGGTGCAACATGCAGTTGACGTTTTCGCGGGTATTGAGAAAACAGCTTCACTCATGTTAGTAGTAATCTCCCTTGAATTGAACTTGGAATGGATTGGACTAAACAGTTGAAATGTTTAATTTATTTCGCCAGAAAAATACAAATGTATTTCCTAAAATGTTTTATGATAAAACAAATTAATAGCGTATAAAATAGTCGTGAGGAAGTAAGTTTTATCAGTCTGTGTTACTTTATTTTATTTTGCAACAACAACAACAACATGTTTTTAACTCCATTCACTCAAATGTTTTTCCTTCTGGCTGACAGTGGTGCTTCATCTACTTTACTACAGAATGAACAAAAGGAAATGTGGGTTCTTCAACTGATTTGATTTGAAAAAATTATCAATTAATTTATTTCTTATTAAAAAATTAGAATATACATCATCAAATAAAATGAATGTTCCATACTGAGTAAGACATTTATGGGAATTAACTCCTCGTTACTGAATGTCAGTGGGCAGAAATAATTATGTGGTGAGGCAATGTTCAGGTTGTCCATGGGTTCAATCTTTTTCTCAATAAAATTCAAGTTCACATTTAGGAATTTTGGTGACATTTGATACCTGTTTCAATGCAGGTACCCTGGTACTATAGTAGAATGCTGTTTCATTATGCAAATTTATGCAAATTAGGCAGCTAAATATTGCCGCAGCGACGACAAAATGCCCACCAGCAGAACTGGCATTCTCAAAAACCCCTGACTACCAAATTTTATTAAAATGGTCCTGAAATTAAAAGAAAGGAAAAAGTTTTTGTAGAAATTTACTCATAATTGTGTACAATTTTACCCATTAATCTCCCATTGTTTTAACATGGACTGATTTCCGATAAACAAGTTGTAACACTCCAAAAACCACGGATGCACCGAGTCAAGTCCATATTTGGAGGTGTAGATGAAGTTCTTTATTCCTTGTACGTATTTAACAGCGAATAAACAACCCTAGAATGAAAACAACAAACTTCGGTCACATGTGTGATTATGAATATACATAAGCATGTTGAAAGGCACCGAAACCAACTTCGAACTATGTGTTATTAATCCAAATCCTGTGCCATACTGCAACTTTTGAGATTAGATGTCGCGACTACAAAGAATCTGGGAAGACAATACTGTTTTAAACAAGTTATTATATCCAAACAGGAAAAATAATGACTTTGTATAATATTTCCCAAAATCCACTGTGCCCGAACGCTCTTTTCACTTTCTACTAATCTGCCTGTTTACTCGAAGACACCAATTTTACTAACCAGGAAATTCCTGTGTAATTTAGCAACATAGTAGCATTTCATACAGTAAAACAACGTTCACCTACCCCCGAGGGTGGATTACTGCAGTACCAACAGCTCACTGACTAAGCTCACAGCACCATATTTGTTCCGTCATTACCTTGAAACATGATCGGAAACCAGGAATTACTACACTAGATCGAGAGGTTTCTATTAGCCTGAAGTGCATGCATCAATTATCAAATTCAGTCAATGAACAATGAACCAGAATGAAATTACATGGCAAAATACATATAAAAATGTCAAATTTATCGTGAAAATAATTTGACGTAGTCTAATTCTATCAACAAGTCTAGAAAATATTCTCAATCACAAGAAAATAAATTCTTCCGACAGCTCTTCATATTTATCTCAGTATCGGTGAAGATTAACTAAATAATTTCAGAGTACAATTCTACTCAATAACAATCAGCTATGTGGTAACCTGCTATCAGTACACATAATGCATTACTTACAGTTAAATTTCCTGATCTACGGCACCATAATCCTCTTGAAAGGAAGCCATACACCAGAGGCAATTATTTCAAGCCAAGCAGCAATAAAGTTTTGTTTCCGGGACTATGAAAAGGTGAATTTGCTTTCCCCGTCACGCCAAGTGCGCACAGAACAAATGCACACAAAGAAATGGCTGCCGAAAGCGTTCGTACGCGGGAAACCTCTTTTTAGTACACGGGTCCCTGCAAACTCTATTTCGTTCCTCGACTGCGAAACCCGACAAGCCGAACAAAAAGCACCTTCCTCCAATGAACAAGGGAAGTTGCAATAAACATTCAAATTCATACTGTACAGATAAGTTTAATTGTTACAACCGAGACACGGCGGGAAGTACCGAACTGCGCGACTTTGGGCATTCCCCGTGATTGCGTCATCCGGGATTCCCCCCTCGATGCTGAAGTGGGTACCGCCGTCACAAAGTGAAATAAAATAACTTGGAAAATCTGCAAAAAATCAAGTTTTGATCCGTTTTCGAAAATTTAAAAAGCGTTGAACTTTAAAAAATGCCTCCTATGAAATCAAATCTAATCTAGTCCAGAATAAATAAGATGAAAAAACTGTTGGGGTCTCTACCATTGGTGAAGAAATCCATTCGCAGAGGCACTATTACCAGGGATGATTTCTGATTGCTCTTCCCCCAGGGGTATGTGCCCCATCCTCTGTCCCATCCTAAAAAAAATTGCCAGCACTAATAGGGGTTGAGCCCAATTGGGGAGCCCTGTGAGTACCAAATGTGTTACAAAATTATCTTGGGAAATGCTCTTCGCCCGTGTTTCACACGAGCTTTCATTTCGCTTATATCCTCCTAAAATTTTCTCCTATATTTTTACTGCGAGTCATTTGCAGGCCTGTCTGGAATATATAGTAAATAAAGGCAGCGAAACTGCCTATATCTACATAAATATACCGAAGACCTCCTGTCCTTGCAGGGTTACAGTAACATCACCCTGTCACTGTATATATGTTGCACTGGTTTCTGGTTAATTGCTTACTCATTAGACATGTTAGAGCTGTAGTTTTACTACTGGTTCCTGGTAGTGACTTATTATAATGTTAGTTTTCTAATCGACGAATCATTCGACATTTACATCCGTCGAAAACGTTGGGGTTACTCTTCTTCATTATTTTTGTGATTGTATCTGCTCCCAGAGGGCGCTGTGATTAGCCTTGAATAAAAGTCTGAAAAGTCTGAAAGTCTGGACCATAGATCTGGTAAGCAAGCCTGGGAATATGCACCAGATGTTTCCAATAAATCTTCAAAAACTCCATCCATCCGGAGACAAAGTACAGTTCAGCCAGTAGATTTTCAGTGATATAAAGCTTATACAAGTACCCTCTCATTTGAAATGTGCCAAGAAATGTCACTAATGCATGCCAAATATATAAGAAAATAACTGCAGTGTCAACCTGTGTGTTCTTTTCAAGGCATGATATTGTAGTGGCATGGTATATACCGTAGATGTCTATGTTGTATACCGGGATAGATTCAATTTTTCAAACCTTCTCCATCGATATATTTGTAACTCATGTAAATGAGTGTCGTTTATCGAACACAGTAAATACCATGTGCGTTTCTATTTATAGCTGTTAATGACTTCAGCCAATCAGCGGCACGCTAGTGTTGACCACGTGCATCTGGTCCGTTAGATCATCAGTTGCTTCTAAGAACTGAAGAAGCAACTTCGTGTTTCATATTCGAGGAATTGTTAATGAATTTTATACACTGTGATTTGGGAACTGAGTGAGTTATTTCTAAAAAATGTTTCGCGGTCCATACCAGACAGGCGCGAGGACAAGAGGTGCGCGGTTGTCGCAACGAACGACCAGTGAAGGGAACACTTCTAGAAGATGGGACGCCACACGGCTGGAAAATATGACCGCTATGCAGCTAAAACAGAAATTATTAGAAATAGGTGTCAATATTCCGACGACGGGATTCTCAAAAAGCCAACTTCTCTCGCTAGTTCGGTGCAATCCAAGCTCGACATCGCGCGGAGACATCATCTGGCGTCAGTCAGTCGAATGTTCCCGCAGTGACAACTTCAGAGACCGAGACCGGTATTTCCAATATGGCTACAGAAATCACGCCATCACCATGCGGTGACCCAGTTCTTCATCACAGCTCGTCTGCACAGGTCTTGGGGCATAATACAGCGATGGAGGACATTTTACGTGAGATGAGAAGTTTACAACAGACGTAACCCAGAAACTCTGGCTGTGATAGGTAAATTTAGGGTAAGGGGGCGTGGCATTCCTATCACAGCCGAGATCGCACCTAGGTTAAATTTTAGCGATAAAAATTTGACTGGCGAAGAGCAACTTTTCGCTGACGAAAATAACGAAACGGGAGAGAAAAAATATGCCAATTTGATACAGTTTGACCGACCTGAGCTTCTTTCACCATGTACCATCTCTAATGACTGTTTGGGACTCCAAAAAATTAGTGACGACGAAGAAAACACAATAAACGCTCGATTTCGATGTTTACCGCCATTTCTTCAGATTGCAGCTCAACGAGACTTGACCGCGCGTGCGCACTAGTATCGTGACCTTTCTGATCTGACTATGGTGAAATGGACGAGTCACGTGGTCAGAAAGGTCAATCGCGTTGGAAATCTCGTTTCTCAACGAGACTGAAAATGGCGGCAACTTGACGAGTTAGATGACAAAATTAGAGTTTGGAAGAAGATTTCGTCTAACGGAATGAGTCATTAGTTGATTATCAAAGTTCTGGAGATGCCAAATCATATTATTTATTCGATAAAATGCTTTTCGTGCCTTTGTCTCAATTCCCCACGCCGTGTGCAGTTGAAGATCTCGAGCGACTGACGTCTTATTTATTTTTTTCCTTTTCGGTCTGTATATGTGATTCGGGCTAAAGGGTCAGCAACAACAATAATAAAAAAAAAAAAATAGACCCCTTAGCCGATGTTTTCGGGCTACAACAGACGGTATCTTCGTTACAAAAATCAACGCCAACAGGTCCGGATGGAACTCATATATTTGTTCCAACGTTACAAGAAGAAACCAGGCCTACTTTGTTCACCCTGGAAACTGCGTATTCCGCGATGGGACAGCCATCGACATAGCTCCGGTGTAGCCTTGTTCCATACTACGGAACAAGGCTACACCGGAGCTACCATCGACACGGCAAATGTCTGCCGTTGGCGAAAGCAGTCAAACTTCAGGTCAGACCATTTTACTTGACAGCTACGTACCAGTACATAGGCGCTGCCGGTAAGTCTGGAGTTTCTTCTGAAAGTTTCCCTACTGTAGAAACGATATCCCCTACTACCTGGCTAAACATCGTCCAAGGTAAAGACATAAACTTGGCCTCGCTTTTGGTAACTGAATTGGATGAATGTCGAATTATGGTCAGCAATTCTGGTGAGACTTTCCAACTTAAGAACGATCCACGCCTACAGAGAAATCTGACATTGGGAGAGTTCATTACTGCGTTCACTATTTACAAGAACGTTATGTGTAAAGTATTTCGTCAAAGATGGGAAGAGCTGGACGGTTATCTCAAGGACATTGTAGAAATGGCAACTAGATTTGGAGGAACGATATTCTATGATTACCACCGTGCATTCTCGGCCAAAGCAGCAGCCTTGCTTGCTCACAAAAATGTCAAAGTGGACTGGTCACAAAGGGACAATAAACTGTTTACTACCCTATTTGCAGGCACCAAAGTGGCAGCCTGCGGTATTTGTAAACAACTTTCACATGTTACACATTTCTGCCCCCAGATTATTAGCCAATCTAGAAATTCAGGTTTTTATCAGTCTAAAATCAGAGGGGGGACTGTAGACCGGTATGGGAGACCACCACGTATAATGTTTCAAAACAAAGAAATTTGTAATAATTTTAATGCCAAAGGTTGTAGCAAACCTTCATGTAATTTTGCTCATGTATGTAGGGTATGCAAAGGTGAGCACCCCGTCAGGCGATGCTCATCTAATGGATCATCCACTAACAGCAAAGGCTCAGATTCTCAGCATAAAACTAGTTGACAATGTCCCTCTTATGAAGAAGTAGTGGTTGAGTCTGAAGTTCCCATTCCACCTGATCCCTGTGTTGACAAAGTTTCCACGCCCATCAATATTGACAAATTAGAAACAGATTTGGCGGAACACCCTGACAGGGAATTTGTCAAATATTTAATTACTGGATTACGATTCGGGTTCGACACTGGTGTACGTAATCCTCCTATGCTGTCATATGAATGCAGGAACCTCTTGTCGGCCAGACAAGATCCTGATACTACCTCCAAATTAATAAATGAGGAATTGCGCAAAGGGTATCTCTCTGGCCCATTTGAGGTTTCTCCATTCAAGATTTACAGGGTAAGTCCAGTGGGGATAGCAACTGGGAAATATTCAGGAAAGAAACGCTTGGTTCTGGATCTGTCTTCTCCTCACAATAGCATGGAGCATGAAAGTATCAATCAATTAATCAATAAAGATGAGTTTTCACTCAAATATGTAAAGATAGATCAGGCTATAAGTAAGATTCGTGAATTCGGGACCGGGACTTGGCTATGCAAAACAGATATTACGGACGCCTTCAAATTGATTCCCATTCATCCCAATCTTTGGCATTTGTATGGCTTGAAGTGGCAGGGTATGTACTACTTTTACCAGCGATTGGCATTTGGTTCACGTTCCAGCCCTAAAATTTTTGATGCTTTGTCCCAAGCCCTGTGCTGGATAGCTGAGAAATATGGCATTGAATGCATTTACCATATGCTTGATGATTTCCTGACATGTGACCGTCCCTATGTCATAGCAGAACGTACTCGAGCTCTCTTATCACTTATGTTCAACTCCTTGAATATTCCCACAGCTCCACATAAAACTTTCGGGCCTGACAATGTCATAGAGTTCTTAGGCATCATTTTAGACTCCAACCGTATGGAAGCTAGGCTCCCAAAGAACAAGGTAGATAGGATTGTCAGAATTCAGCATTTTCAAAGAGGGAAGTGTTGAGTTTATTGGGTCACCTAAATTTTGCCAGTCGTATCATATTACCCGGCAGATCTTTTGTATCGTATCTGCTAGATCAAGCAAGGGGAGTGTCCGAGCTCCATCATACTGTGTACATATCTGCTGATGCCAAGAAAGACTTGAAAATGTGGCTGACATTCCTCCAAAGCTGGAATGGCAAGAGCATGTTCTTGGAAGACAATGTCACAGCTAGCCCAGATTTCGAATTGTTCACTGATGCAGCATCAACTTTGGGTTTCGCTGGATATTTCCAGGGCAGGTGGTTTCAGTCCAGGTGGCCTAAGGACATGGATGCCATAACAAATGAGAACTTATCTATGGCTACATGGAGCTGTATCCAATCGTTGTGGCAGCCATTCTGTGGGGGCACACCTGGACCGGAAAACGTATTCTGTTCCATTGCGATAATATGGCGGCAGTCCAGATTTTGGCTAAGGGTAGATCCAAGTCCCCAGCAATAATGAAGTTAATGCGCAGATTTACATGGTGTCAAGCTGTCCACAATTTTGTAGCCTATTCACAACACATTAGCGGCTGTAAGAATGATTTAGCCGATTCTCTCTCTCGTTTCCAGATGCAGCGTTTCAGGCTTCTTGCACCGCTAGCCGACCAGACTCCTACGGCATGCCCCCCTCACTCAGAGGTGATTTTCAACTGAAGTCAGTTGTAAATGAGTTATGGGATTATACTATTAGTAGCAATACACACAGGCTATACAAGTCTGGAATAGATGCGCTCTTGAGATTTTTGGCCATGCATGGAGACCAACCTCCATCGCTGTCTGAAGGGACACTTATATTTTTCGTGGCATATTGTTTCAAAATGCTGAATCTTAACTGTTACGCTGCGGCGGGCCCGGTAGAGTGGCCGCAGCGTAGACTGCGGGGGGCCCGGGAGAGGGGCCCTGAACTTGTCGGTCTTCGCGTACCATTGTCTAAAATCAATATTTTCAAATTTACCATGCATGAAACCTGATAAAAACCATATGTATATTGTTAGCTAAGTCTGTCTTGATTTTCTGGATGTAACTTTCATATGCTGTCTTAGAAGAACGAAATCGGGAGAAAGAAATAAAAAAATAAATAAAGACCGCGAGGGGAGATTTTCATAAAATCTCGCCGAGAAGGCCGCTCAGAAAATATAAAATACTCACGGAAAATCCCATCAAAATATATGATTCTTTGGTATATTTGAAGTATAAAAGCACAGTTTATCTTTCCATAGTGTTGATTACGATGAAATCATCGTAACAAACTTTATTTTCACATAATTCTGCCAACTTCCTCCGCGAGTCGCCATTTTCTACGTCGTAATTTTCTTATGGAAAATTTCCAGTACAACGTCTGGGCCAATGAACGACCTTTATTTCGGCCACGTGACGGCAAATCGTGGCTTTGTCCAATCGCGAGACTCATTGCTTCAAGCTCAACGAAAGGGAAATCCCTCTATGGTTTCCAAATCCGTCATCATCGCGTGTTTTCATTGGCCACCCATCAAAGTAATGACTATTTATAGAAAGAACAAGGATTCCCCTTGACAACGAGACCTAGATCTTTCGAAATGGCGGTCAGATAGCCGAAAACGATCATGTTGAAGACAGCGAAAAAAAGCACGTTTTTCGAGCGTTATTTCGCTGAAAATCGTTGTTTTTGGCGATAATAAGGTGAAGTCAATGTAGCCTCTTACAATAAAATGTATTTACAATGACAATTTTAAATATTTCAGCATAAAATAAAATAAAATAAACGTTGACCGAACTGTTATGAACCGGCTTCTACGAAAGGCAAATCTTGACACACACGTATGAATGATATTTTTGCTCATAAAAGCCGGGTGTAATAGTGTAATACACCGTAAAAATGGGAACTTTTGCAGTGCACCATAAAGAAGAATTCAGCAGCGTAACAGTTAAACATGTAACTATAAGGTCTTACCTGACAGGCATTCGATATTTCTATCTCAGAGCAGGTCTCGACAACCCCATGCTAAGCCACTGCGGTCAACCCTTGTTCAGACTGCATCTGATTCTCAATTCCGTTCGAAGGTGTCAGGTGGGACCTATAGCTAATGGCAGACAGCCGATCACTTATAACATTTTGCAGCAGATGAACATAATGCTTCTGCAGGGCGTATTTACTCCGTATATTGACATGTTATTACGTGCAGTATGTTCTGTAGCTTTCTATGGATTTTTAAGGTGTGGAGAATTCACTGTTAGGGGTAAATTTGATCCAACTGCCAATCTATGCATGGAAGATGTCATATGGTCTCTGGAAGGTGACAGTTTTGTGCTGCGTTTGAAAGTGTCTAAAACAGATGTCGCGAAGCGTGGTACTGAGATTTTCTTTTGCAGATCTGGAGCAAATGTGTGCCCAGTCGAATGTATGAACCAATATTGTGGTTCGAGAAAGCGAAGTCTGAGCAAAAATTCAGATCCACTTTTTGTTTGTGATGAAGGTAAAGCCCTATCTAGAGATTATTTCTTAGGGAAACTGAAAGGATTACTCGATCGTATGGGTCTGCATGACAAAACCTATACGGGACACAGTTTCTGCATAGGGGCAGCAACTCAGGCAGGTCAGGCTGGCATCGAGGACCATCTGATCAAGCAACTTGGCAGATGGTCGTCCAGCTGTTACATCAGATACATCAAAATGAGCGAGAGTAGTAAGCAATTATCGTTGAAGAAACTAGCCTCCTAAGGCTAGGTAGGTGTGGTTATGACGTGTACTGAATTCACCTCCAATTATCAATTATGATTTACACGATAACATAAATTTCATGTCGGGGCCGCGGCGTGTCACCACTGCGTAAAAGTATTGGATGGTGCCAAATTATAGTATAGGGCATTCGAATTGGTACCGTACATGATATTGTGATAGGTTGGTACTTGCATAGCGATGTCATGTTGATTATACTAGGATGCTTGTACTGTATTTCACGATTAGCTTTCATGAGATTTGTATGTTATGGATTGTTCAATCTGGTGATTAAAGCAATTAGTTGGTTCGGACAATACAATATCGCGCAGCAGATATTTGAACTGTGATTACCACTTTCGGAATAATTGATAATGCCTTAATTGGTTATATACGATGGCATTGAGGAATGAATATATTATGTAGTTATTACATTGACATTTTCTAATGAGATGACACTTTCAGTGCAAAATTCTGTTCAAATTAACTATGAATAGTTGACCAATAATTGTACTGATGAGATTTATTTACGATATGGATTGATTTCAACGTTATGGTTATGAGATCATAATTGACAAGGTGGTTTTATTACAAGAATATGCATATTGATTTGAATGGATTATAAAGATTTTACAAGATCGATCGTTCATGTGTGAATTTAGAATTGACAAGGTGGTTTAATTTTAATTGATTTGAATGAATTAAAGAGTACAGATCGATTCAGGCGTGATACATGTGGATTCTGTTCATATAATCATGAATATGCTGTTAATGGAAAATGTGTGCTAAGGAGTTGACATAATTGTACTGTGTGATGAGATTTAGTTTATCTATTTTGATTGAATTCAAGGTTATGAGATCAATAATTGACAAGGTGGTTTAATACAAGAATATGCATATTGATTTGAATGGATTATAAAGACTTACAAGATCGATTGTTTATGTGTGATTATGGTAGAGTCTGTTCAAATTAACCATGAATATGCTGTTAAGGCATTGATCTATAATTGTATTGAGCTTTATTTTACTATATTGATGGAATTCAAGGTTATGAGATCAATATAAGACAAGCTGGGTTTAATATGCATATTGATTTGAATGGATTGTAAAGAATTTACAAGATCGATAGTCCATGCATAAATATGGTAGCTCAGCTTTTCCTGAGCATTTGCTGTTTCAGTATCAAAGATTACAATGAATATATTAAGTGTATATTGAGTTGCCTTTGTAATTTTACTAAATCTAAATTCAACACCTGTTAAGCATCGTAAGCAGGTTACATCAGCAGATGGATAATTAGTGGGTAGTCCCACTCTCGAAAGACTTGAACATGTATGCATGGCTTTCTACACTAGTATGCATTGATTTTGATATTGGTAAGAACAAACAGTGGGGTAAATGGTATGAATTGGGGGATTTATGTGTATTCTGCAATCATTTCTGGTTCATTACACATTCTCTTCTATTGTATTGTAAATCTAAGATGTACTGGCTGAATGTTACCATACAAGAATAACTGAATTCATTAACCATGTATACGTTTCCATTTGGAATATAACAATGGTCATTAGCTGTCCGTTTCTATTTTCTTTTTTCACTCTTTGGGGTATTCGATGATTCATCACCTCATTCTTTGGGCATCAAGTTTACCTGTACTTCGTATAACTTAACTTATTACTACCAACTCGTGGAAACATTCTGTCCAGAATTTACAATCTCGGCCTGCAGCAACTATGGCATAAAGTATTAATTGCAATGCTTCAATAATTATCACTATCATGACTATATTGTATGTTCCATGCATGTGAGACCTGTCTTATCTAGCAGACAAGACCTCGGTCCAGCGGACCCCTAAAGCTACAAACAAATACCCTTCTTACTGCGAGGTCCCAGGCAGTTGGAACCTAGCGGATAAGACCTGTGTTCAGCGAACACCTTGCGTCCAGCGGACTTACTTAATACCTGTATTCAGCGAATACCTTCGGTCCAGCGGACCCCCAAGCTACAACCAAATAGCTCTCTTATCAATCTTGGCTATAAGCATAGCTGATGATCGGTGTTCTGCGAACACCAATTTTTTGCCAAATAAATGATTAAAAAATCTACTTTCTTCTTATGTTGTGTGTTGGATAAAATGCAAATTGTGGCTAAATTCGGCTTATTCAGAAAACATCTCAGGGGTTTTTCTAGCCGTTTTCTAGTTTTGTGATTTTTGCCGTTTGCGCGCAAAGCGCGCACAAATTTTTTTTTAGTTTTCCCACAACATGCCAGTTGACTATGGCAAGCCGTTTCGGTATTTAATCGGTTATTCCACATATGTTGAAAACTTTTGCACATATGTCAAAAAGTTTTTAACATATGTATAAAACTTTTCAACATATGTCTAAAAGTGCGAATTTATTCCACATATGTGTAAAAGTTTATACATATGTTAAAAACTTTTTGACATATGTGCAAAAGTTTTCAACATATGTGGAATAGTTAATTTATTTAACATATGTGTAAAACTTTTCAACATATGTGTAAAACTTTACACATATGTCTAAAACCTTTACACATATGTCTAAAAGTTTTCGACATATGTTGAAAAAAAGGTTTTTGCACATATGTCTAAAACTTTTACAGATATGTATAAAACTTTTCAACATAAGTGAAATAGTTATTTTATTTCACATATGTGCAAAACTTTTACACATATGTCTAAAAGTTGCGACCTCTGCCGTAGGCATCGACTGCTCCCTGGTATCATTTTGGCGCCTGTTCCTCCTGCAAACAAAGGAACAATCTTTCCACAATGATAACATATTCAGTAAGGTTGACCTTGAAATGGCTGTAAGAGACTTGAGTTCGTGTGTTTATTTATCTGTGACCCAGCTGATTACTCCTACACTACAGTATTTCGATCCTGTATGTTAAATGTCTTGTTAATTCAGGCTTTGTTCCTACCCCAGCTATCCTCGTTCGTTTGAAGTTTGCATGGACCCACCATAATCTGTACCACATTTAGCTACCGCACACAGGGGCTTGTTGTTGGTAATAATTTAGGATCTTAATTTTCATATATACTCACCTCGTACTCATATTTATGGAGTAGGATGAGAGTATATCAGAATATAATATCATAATTAATAACTGACCAACAACCAGCCCCTGTGCTTTTTCGCAGTTTGTATGATCTGCGTTAGCTACAGGAGTAGAGGTGCGTTGAAGGAAGATAGTCATGTATGGACCTTGAATCCAAGATAATATAGTACCATTATTATTATTATAAGCTTCCGTGTCCTCACTGTAGTTTCACATGTCTCGCATAGTCGGAGAGACGAAAAACAAACCCCGAAGACACAGCGCCATTTTGAAATGGTCGTTAGACAACAAACATTCACGAGAGATTGTACCACAGGGAGCAGTCCATTTCCTTTCCATTAACTCTCCTGGAATTTATTTAACATATGTACAAAACTTTTGCACATATGTGGAAAAACACTTTATTTGACATATGTGTAAAACTTTTGCACATATGTATAAAACTTTTCAACATATGTGAAATAGTTAATTTATTTTACATATGTGTAAAACTTTTCCACATATGTGTAAAACTTTTCAACATATGTGTAAAACTTTTCAACATATGTGTAAAACTTTTGCACATATGTCTAAAAACTGTTTTTTACACATATGTGGAATTCTTTTGTACATATGTGCAAAAGTTTTCAACATATGTGGAATAATCGATTAAATACTGAAACGGCTTGCCATAGTTGTCAGTTGATAGGTTGTTTTGCATGACCCGCCCGCATCAATAATTTGGAGATAAATAATGCCGCATGTATTTTAATTATCAGTAATTATTGGTCGTAAAAGAAATAAGTAAGCAAATCTAAGTAAAACGAATGAACCGTCACAGCGCGAGTCAGCGCGAAGGCGACTGAAGAGCCGCCATCTTGGTTCACATTCTTGGGGAAAGCCCTATCAAAACGAGGCACAGTCCTTTTCTAGCGAGGATTCCCTCGTGTCAAGCATGTGGCAGTAAAGTTTTAACTCCGGCACTTTTGATGGTCGCGTACCAAAGCCATCGTGGTTTTAGTTTATGGATCAGTTGTTTCCTCATCAACCAGTTCATTTAACCATCCAAATTTATCTGATGAAACGCTTTTGAGCGAAGTGGTCGGGCGCTTCACGTCTTCACTCCCCGACAACAATAACAACACAGACTGTCGACGAATACGCGTAGCTTGAGGACGACGGACATACAAAATTCGTCGCCGTGGACAGAGAATCCCTATCTTCAGTCAGTGTAAAAGAAATAAAATAAGATTTCAATAATACTGACGTTGAAAATTCGGGTAATAAATTCTGCAGTTATCTTTAATATTACATTGTAGTCACAAGTCAGAGTTTTTTCCCTTGATTTCTGTTTACACAATGAGTGTGCATTTGAGTTTTACTGTCTACCATAATTATTTACATAATGTTTCAATTAAAGTAAAGCAAACTTAAAATGTCTCTTTAGAGAATAATTATTTCATAAATATTTTTTTCTGGCGATATTTATGAGAGATTTCAGAGTGTATAAATCTGTAAAGAAGGAATGTTGCCAGGTTATATATTCGATCACAATCTTCTCTGTTAACGGTAAAATTTTTTTAGCTTCAATAGTTAATAATTCTAGCATCTAACATGTATGTTTTAGCATGAGGTCATCCTAAACAACCTATTAACTGACAACAGCCATACTGTGGTTTGGTGTGGTTTTACCGGAGTGCACAAAACATGCACGTAACAAGTGAACGGCTGACTATCTTAGGCCGAAGTTTATATCTTGATCGACAATGCAGCAGCAGTTCTATATGTTGTTGTTGCTCTAAGAAGACACGTCATGCTAATGTCGCCTTCAATTGTTGGATGATACACGGCACCCTGTCATGGTTTGGGCCAATGAGTTATCTCGTAACACTGAGTTATTTTAGCAATGTTGTTGTAGACTGTGATATAATTCATGTAAATAGAATTGTCAGTATTTGTTTGTCTCTGAAGAAACATATGACCAAACATGTGACCAACCTCAGTTCTGTACTTGGTGCGATGAAAAAGTTGGAAAAATTGAGTTTCATCATTTTTTTGATGAAAAAGGCAAAAATATTGAGTTTTGTAGAATGTCTTTGTGCGCCGTATGCGTGCAAAAAAATTGAGTTTTCACAATTTTGAAATTGAGTTTATGAACAATTTTGGGCTAGAATAACCCCTGCATCTATCACAAAAAATGTATTTGGATTTACATGAAGTCTGACATGAATTTTGCAAATTGATGAATGATTAGGATTTTCACATTTCAGGCTGAACGGTCGAAATATTTCAAAATTTTCACTTACTCTTCAGGCAAGTTCTATTTTTTTGCCCACAGCAGATTCAGGTTGCCCAAAATTTTTGAGGGGAAGTAACTATCCATTTGCAGAGAACCGTGACAGAAGCATGATGATTCCTGAATGTCATTATGTCTCTCCCTATGTTGGGGGGAGACATCTAGAGTTTGTGATGTCTGCCTGTCTGTCTATCCCCTTTCCTTGTCTGCAAGATATCTTGAGAACTACTGGACGAAATTTCACCAAACTTGGATAGAAGTTTCAGCGGGATAGCTCCCTCATTTGATTAGGCTTTTGGTGTGTGTGCATGTGTTGGTCTATGTACGGTGTCTGTCTGTCCTCCCATCTACTACATTTACATACAGGCCTTGTCTACAAGATATCTTCAGAACTACTGGACGGAATTTCACCAAACTTGGATGAAAGCTTCATTGGGATAGCATTGGGTGTGTGTGCGTGCGGACGTCCATGTCCGTTGTCTAGCTGTCCATCTACTTGTACATATACAGGTCTTGTCTGCAAGATATCTGAAGAACTACTTGACAGAAGTTCACCAAACTTGGATGAAAGCTTCATTGGGATAGCCCGCTCATTTGATTAGGTTTTGGTGTGTGTGTGTGTGCATTCATCCGTGTCCGTTGTCCCTCCATCTACTTGTTCATGTATATACAAACCTTGCCTGCAAGATATCTGGAGAACTACTTGACGGAATTTCGCCAAACTTGGATGGAAGCTGCATTGGGATATCCCCCTCATTTGATTAGGTTTTGGTATTGGTATGTGATGTGCATGCGTTCTACCGTGTCTGATGTCCCTCCGTCCATCCATCTAAGTACATGTGTATACAGGCCTTGTTGGTAAGATATCTGGAGAACTACTGGACGGAATTTCACCAAACTTGGATGGAAGATTCATTGCGTTAGCCCCCTCATCTTATTACATTTCGGTGTGTGCATTCATCCATGTCCGATGTCTGTCCGTCCGTCCATCTACTTGTACATGTATATACAGGCCTTGTCTGCAAGATATCTGGAAAACTAATGGACAGAAGTTCACCAAACTTGGGTGGAAGCTTCATTGGGATAGCCCCTCATTTGATTAGATTTTGATGTGTTGTGTGCGTTCGTCCATGTCCAGTGTCCGTCCATCTATCCATCTACTTGTACATGTATAATATACAGGCCTTGTCGGCAAGATATCTGGAGAACTACTGGACAGAAGTTCACGAAACTTGGATGGAAGCTTCATTGGGATAGCTCACTTTTCTGATTGGGTTTTGGTATCTGTGCGAGCGTTTGTCCGTGTCCGGTGTCCGTCCGTCCATCTACATATATATATAGGCCCTGTCTGCAAGATATCTGGAGAACTACTGCACAGAATTTCACCAAACTTCGATGGAAGGTTCATTGTGATAGCCCCCTCATTTGAGTAGGTTTTGGTGCGTGTGCATTCATCCGTGTCCATTGTCCGTCCGTCCATCTACTTGTACATGTATATATATATTCACTCCATATCTTGGTAGGCAAATGCATGAAACTTCTATACAGTACAGCATGTATGTTATAGGTTTGCCTCTTTCCTATAATGTGATCAGTTTAGAATTGATTGATGCTTCACAATTACATTCACATTGGTTGGACACTGAGTGTCGGCAATCCACCCATTGCTATATATACCGTATATCCCGACTCCTCACTGGGCTGCTGCAACAATGAAAACCGCCTCTTTGCAATTAATATTTTCAGATGTGCAGCTTTGTTCAAGATACTTATTGCTACATTCATTTTATAGCACTTTGCCTTAAATAATGTGCCCATGCACTAAAGGCAAGATGGGAGGATGGGAGGCTTTTTCTTAAAAAAAACAGCCAGCATAGGCTTCATGCCAAAGCGGCAATTCAAGGGTCGAAGTGGAACCTCTAGTTCTACCTTGAACCAGTATTGTTCCTTAAACAATGAAATAATATATTTGTTCATGATGTCATTATTTATTAACTATCTCTCTGTGTGTCATGTTGCGCACAAACCGAACAGAACATCCCATGTGCGCTTTGTTGCACCCAAGGTTGGCTATTTTCCCATGAAGATTTGTATAACCGTCCGCGAGCTAGCTTTCTTCATAATCCTCCTGTCCGTCACTTAGCAGAGTCACTCCTTGCTCTAGCAGTAATATTGTCAATATCCTGTCCCGTAGATTTGAAACCAAATTTTAGCAGTGATGACTGTGCCATTATGAAAAATCCAACAGCAAAAACAGCCCAATAATGGTTCAGCTTCCCATAGCAATAGCTATGTGACGTCATGATACCCATAATACATTGCATGAAAATGGGATTCCCCCAAATGGGAATTCACTAAAGGAGGCTGCCGACGAAGTAGCAAAAACAATCTTATAGGTGTTGAATCTAAGGTAAACACATAAGAAAATACTGAAACATATTGTAAATACATGTAAATATAATAGACTAATTTCATTCCAGACATGAGAAATTCGAGTTACTCCAAAGTAAAATTAAGGTTGCCCGGTGGACAGGTGAAGTTGCAAAAAGAATTGCTTGCGATGATTTTAGGTTTTCCCGGCTAGGCGGTACTTCGATGGCTGTCATTCATAAAAAATATACCAATTTAGTAGCTCTACAGTGAAGTGTAATTATATTTATGGGTACTGGGCTGAAATATGTTTATTTTTATACGCCCGCCAAAAGGCGGACGTATTATGTCATGGCGGTTTCCGTCCGTCTGTCCGTCCGTCCGTCTGTCCGTCCCTCGTGTCCGGTCTATATCTGGGACAGTTTTCTATCTACAGCTCTAATTTTTGGTGAGTGGATACCCTACGGGGAGACGATGTGTCGCATACCAAAATCAAGGTCAAGGTCAGAGGTCAAAGGTCACTGGCCTAAAAAACAGGAAATCACTGAAGTGTTGGTGTCCGGTCTATATCTGTGAACGTTTTCTATCCACAGTTGCAATTTTTTATGAGTGAATATGCTAAGTGGAGACGATGTGTCGCGTATCAAAATTGAGGTCAAGGTCAGAGATCAAAGGTCAGTGTTGCCTGGAAATCATTGATCATTGACAGTTTTCTATCTACATTCCTAATTTTTGGTGAGTGGATGCTCTAGGGGGAACGATGTGTTGCATACGAAATGTAGGTCGAGGTCAAAGGTCAGTGTCACGGAAAAATCAGGAAATCATTAAAAAATTCTAGGTTTTTGTGAGTGGATTCAATAGAGGGAAACGGGGTGTCGCATACCAAAATGTAGGTCGAGGTCGAAGGTCAAAGGTCACTGACCCAAAAATTATGAAATTATTAAAAATAACATTTCTTTGTGTGAGTAGATACATTAGGGGGACACAATATTTCATGTCAAAATGTAGGTCAAGATCAAAGGTCAAGGTCTCTGTGACCCCAAAATCATGAAGTTGTTAAAAATCATGATTTTTTGAGTCCATTGAGAAATTACGGGTAGCTGTTTTCTCATGTACCAAAATTTAGATCCAGGTCAATAGTCAAGATCACTGCGACACCAGAATCAAGGTCGAAGGTCAGTGTGACCTGAAAATCAGGAAATCATTAAAAATTACTAATATTTGGTGAGTGGATTCAAGGTCACTGTGACTCCAGAATCAATAAATCTTCGAAAATAACTTTGTTTTGTGTCCGTAGATTTATTAGGGGGACATGATGTGTCACATGCCAAAATGTAGGTCAAGGCCGAACGTCAAGATCACTGTGATCTCCAAAATCATGATTTTTTTGTGTCCATTGATACCTTGACAGAAGACGAAGTGTCGTGTACCAAAATTTAGGTCAAGGTCAAAGGTCAAGGTAACTGTGACCCCAAAATCATGAAGTTGTTAAAAATCATGATTTTTTGAGTCCATTGAGAAATTACAGTTAGCTGTTTTCTCATGTACCAAAATTTAGATCTAGGTCAATAGTCAAGATCACTGCGACACCAGAATCAAGGTCAAAGGTCAGTGTGACCTGAAAATCAGGAAATCATTAAAAATTACTAATATTTGGTGAGTGGATTCAAGGTCACTGTGACTCCAGAATCAAGAAATCTTTGAAAATTACTTTGTTTTGTGTCCGTAGGTTCATTAGGGGGACATGATGTGTCACATGCCAAAATGTAGGTCAAGGCCGAACGTCAAGATCACTGTGATCTCCAAAATCATGATTTTTTTTGTGTCCATTGATACATTGACGGAAGACGAAGTGTCGTGTACCAAAATTTAGGTGAAGGTAACTGTGACCCCAAAATCAGGAAATCACATTTTCATATGCCTGTCGAAGACGAGGTCATGTAATGACGATGTCATGTAATGCGATGTTGTGTTCTGTCCATTCATCAATTAACATTTGTTGTCCATGCGATATCTCTAGTTTCAAGGTATGGAATGGTACCAAACTTTGAGTATACCTTACTCGCATGGCAAAGAGGAGCCATACATTTTGAGATCAATTTGTCCAAGGTCAAGGTCACAGTCCTTCCAAACTGAATCAAGTTTAGCTGACCACATGTGTTAGGTTGGAATATTCAGTATGCTCTCCCCTACATGTATATGGCATTCATCCTGTGGAGTTGCCTCCCACATTTGAAACAGCTACATAAACTGTTGTGAAATAAAAACCATACATTAGTAATTTAACGGGAAGAGGGGTCCTTTATGAACTTCATACCTCTTTATTAACTCAAGAACAAAGGTTTACTTCATCACTTTCTTCTTCCTTCATGAAAAATTATCTCGTCTGAAAGGAATCCATTTGCAGGAAAACTACTATTTTCTTGTGTTTGACTATTGTCGATTTCAGTGTGGGATATGTGAGCTCTCGGTTCTTGCTTCAAGGTCAACTAGTTATTCAAGGTCAGCGAGTTAAGCTCGTTTTAGTTTATCATTCAATATAAGATGTTATATATGTTACATTCTCAGAAGCACAAAATTGTAGGCTAGCTACCAATTGGAATCAAGGCTATCAAACAACCTTGAAATTTGGACCAATGTAATTCCAGATACACGGGCATATATTGAAGCCCCTTGGGCTCTTGTTTATTTTATGAGCCCACATGGTCCTTAATGTCAAAGGTTTAATCTTTGCTTTTGTTTACTGAATTTTCAGATAATTCTATGCAAGAATGTGCAATCACATTCAAAGATCCGACAGCAGTTTTAGTAGTTTCTGTTTCCCGACCCCTACCAAACTTTCATCTTTGATTGTGTCTAATTTGAAATTTCAGATAATTTTATGGATGAACGGGCAATCACATTCAAAGAGAGAACAGCAGTTTTACCAGTTACTGTTCCACATGGCGGTGCCCCGACCTACTTCTCACTGGATTTCAAAACTACCCAAAAACAGGCTTTCTTACTACACTCAGAGATTCTTACTCTTGGGAGAAAGAAACTTCATTTCAACCTCGCCATAGAAAGTGAGTACGGTATAACGGGAGCTGTTTTAGTCCAACATCTCCGATGCATATACAGGCCTACTTTTCCTACTTTTTTCAGTACATGTATTTGTTTCTTGTATTCGTAAAATGTGCAGGACTTGCTCAAGGGAATTCAAAGAATTTTAAAGTGTGCAATATACACAAATACCCTATTTCTTCTAATTTTTCGAACAGCATTTTTGGACTAAGAAGCAGAAAAAATCCATCTTCGTCAACTGAGGCTAAACACTGTGGCATGGATATGCTATTTATCCCAAGAACCGCAAATATAGCTGAAATTTGTAGAATGTTTGCAGAATTTCACTACACAGCAGCCTGAAGTTTTACTGTCTGAATAATTAGAAGAAATAGGGTACATGTAAATACAGTAATGGAATTTTAGAAACTCAAGTGCATCAAGGATTAATCTTGGATTTTCCAGTTTAAAAACACTTCATTTATCAATTCAACTTTTCAAATGTAGATCAAGTATTAACATTGGCCAATGAATATTAATTAGGAAAGCAACTAGCCAATCACAGAGTTTCTCAAATGATAGAAGCCTTGGATTTTCACTTTTAAAGGTCAGGAAGATCTGTCGATTACTATTATCTCAGAAGATGTGGAGATCATCTCGAAGCGAGTTAAATTCGGTAGCATTGACTTCAGTAACAATGAGTGGCATGCGGTATACTTTGAGATCAACCATAAGCTGGCATTTTTCGTCGTCGATACGCAGAACATGGAAGTATGGCGAGCATCAGAGTTTTTCCCTTACCCCAAATTGTACCCAACACTGCGTTTATTTGTTGGTAAGTTTCATATTATTATGCCCCCCTCTAATTAGAGGGGGGCATATAGCGATCGCTTTGTCTGTCCGTCCGTCTGTCCGTCCGAGTTTCTTGTCCGCGCGATATCTCGGTTAATATTTGATGGGCAGGATTGAAACTTGCATGGAATGTGCCCAGTACCTCGTAGTTGTGCAGCGTACAGTTTTTTTTTCGAGTTTCGGTATAATTTTCAAGAGTTGTGGCCCTTTTTCTGAAATCTCTGTGAATGGGACTTGTCCGGTTAATATTGTATGGACAAGTATAAAATTTGCATGATATGTGGTCAGTGCCCCACAGTTGTGCAGCGTAAAGTTTCTCCCCGTTTTGCTTATATTTTCAAGAGTTATGGCCCTTTGTTCCTGAAATCTCCATGAATTGGGACTTGTCCGGGCTGGGACTGGTTAATATTGTGTGGACAAGTATGAAATTTTCAGGATATGTGGTCAGTGCCCTGTAGTTGTGCAGTGTGAAGTTTCTCTGCCTTTCGCATATATTTTCAAGAGTTATGGCCCTTTTTTTCTTCAAATCTTTGTGAATTGAGACTTGTCCAGGCTGAAACTCGGTTAATGTTGTATGAAAAATTAAGAAATTTGCAGGATGTGTGGTCAATGCCCTGTAGTTGTGCAGCGTGAAGTTTCTCCCCGTTTTGCTTATATTTTCAAGAGTTATGGCCCTTTTTTCTTGAAATCTTTGTGAATTGGGACTTGTCCAGGTTGGATCTCGGTTAATATTGCATGGACAAGTATGAAATTTGCATGATATGTGATCAATGCCCCATAGTTGTGCAGGATGAAGTTTCTCTGCTTTCGGTTATATTTTGAAGAGTTATGATCCTTTGTTTATCAAACCTAAGTGAATGGGATATATTTATTTGTCGAGGCTGGATTTCAGTCCATAACCGATTTGGAAATGGCTATATATATGTCATTCTACATTCCAAAGCAGACCACATAGGCCCTGAAGCATGAAATTGCCCCAAAAAGAGTTAATTGGGTGCAAACTTCAAAGTTTACTGATCGCTTCATAATTTCACCACAATATACTCCCAAGGACTCGAATGTAGGTCTCATTTTCGGATTGGACGAAAGCCCCGGCGACCATCTTGCATCAAAACATTGTATTATCACTTGTTGGTCGATACTTTGAATATGTATTATGCGAGGCATGGCAAAAAAATTTACTGAAATAGAATTTTCATAATCATGAGCGACCAATACAGAACAGAACAATGGCGGGGGAGTGTTGGATTAAAGCGGAAGGGGGGGGGGGGGCATACAATTGAGCAGTCACTGATTGCTTCCTTCCTGTGTTTGCAGTTATATATGACATGAATAATTTATTATAGCAGATTTGATTTCATTTTCATGGCATCAGATTGTGTATCTCCTACTGCCAGATATACCCTCTGATTGCATTGGAATGAAAAATGCAGTGCCCAGATTTGTGTTCATGGCTTTTGTCCAATAAGCATCGTACATTACTAAACAGAGTGGAGCGGGCTCACAGCTAAACAGGACCTTGTAGTTAAAATATCTAACTTGTTCATTCTTTTGAGATATACTGGATATATTCTCCATCTCTCTCATCTAAAGATACTTCTCCTGTCGCTCAAATAGAACAGGCATGAATGCACATGCCTGCTGTGTTTTTCAGACTAATGCTGTCAGAGGGTGTTACAAGAACAGTTTAGGACATTACAAACCTCTGACAATGGGAGAATGATATGATCCCTGCTTAAATTTTTTGGTTCCACATTTCATTGTTTAATCTCCATCAGTGACTGTGGTAACCCTTCTAATAATCCCCCCTCCCCCATCAAAATTCATTCACTCCCAATTTTCTCCAAATAAATTTGGTCACTGTAAAATCATTGAAATAACAAAGAAATAATGGATTATCTGCATGATTTTGGACCAAATTGTCAACTTGTTCTAATAAATTTGATCACCCTCAGATTTTATGGAGGGAAATTTCACTTCCTGTGATTGAATTATTAGACGGATTACCATAGCAAAATATTTGCAAGCTACTTTATGAGAGGGTTAATATCATTCAAGTTCGACCAAAGTAGTCCGATGGCTTCGGACCATATTTCAAAAAGATCATGACATGCTGGACCAAAGCAACAAACTTGGCCTATCCATCACTTGAGGAATACAGAACAAATTATCAGATGAGTTGCCCCTTGCTCTGGGTTCTGTGACGCTTGTTGGCCTTGAAAAAGGGCATCGGAGGGGAAATATTACCTTGTATCATTGACAGAATAGTTGAGGCTAGCAAGCTGAAACTTGCCACACAATATCTCTGGTTTAAGCGCTACCAGAAAATGTAACAAATCCAATATGGCAACTATGATGACATCACAGTGACATCATATTCTAAAAATAAGCCATTTTTTTGACAATTTTTTGACTGATTTTTTTAATTCTTTAATTGTGCATTTTTAGCCCACCATCACCAGATGGTGGGCTGTTCAAATCACTTTTTGTCTGTGGTCCGTCGTCCGTCCGTCCGTCGTCCGTCAGTCAGTCCGGAGGTACCCACATTCGAACCTTAAGTGGTTACAATTGTGCAACATTGCGTCCGCACTAACATTTGATATCTTGAGTGGTCATTATTGCGTATAAGGACGTCTTAAGTGGCTTTTTCTTCTTAAGTGCTGTGGTTATCCTCCTAAGAATGCCTTGTGCAATTCTTTAAAGACAGTGTTTTAATGATGGATATTCTCTATAAGAAACGATTTTAAAACAGTGTTTTCTCTATAAGAAACGATTTTAAAACACTGTTTTTTTCTTGGTGTTTTTGAACTAAACATCCATCAGTGGTATTATTGTGCAACATTGCAGCCAACTTTCAACAATGTTTCGTTACAATGTTGCACAATTGTAACCACTTAAGGTTCGAATGTGGGTACCTCCGTCCGTAAACAATTCTTGTTATCGCCATTTCTCAGGAACTACTTTATGGATCTTTCTCAAATTTGGTACACAGGTTCCCCTAGGGGTCTAGTTGTGTCAAATACCTTTTTCGCTCCAATTCGAAAATCAATATGGCCACCAGGTAGCCATCTTGGATTTCCCTTTGAAACCTTGTTATCGCCATTTCCCAGGAACTACTTCATGGATCTTTCTCAAATTTGGTACATAGGTTCCCCTTGGGGTCTGGTTGTGCAAGATACCTTTTTCGGTCTGATTCGAAAATCCAATATGGCCACCAGGCAGCCATCTTGGATTTCCCCATGAAACCTTGTTATCGCCATTTCTCAGGAACTACTGCATGGATCTTTCTCAAATTTGGTACATAGGTTCCCCTTGGGGTCTAGTTGTGCAAGATACCTTTTCTGGTCCGATTGGAAAATCCAATATGGCCACCAGGCAGCCATCTTGGATATCCCCATGAAACTTTGTTATCGCGATTTCTCAGGAACTACTGCATGGATCTTTGTCAAATTTGGTACACAGGTTCCCCTTGGGGTCTAGTTGTGCAAGATATCTTTTCTGGTCCGATTCGAAAATCCAATATGGCCACCAGGCAGCCATCTTGGATTTCCCCATGAAATGTTGTTATCGCGATTTCTCAGGAAGTACTGCATGGATCTTTCTCAAATTTGGTACACAGGTTCCCCTTGGGGTCTAGTTGTGCAAGATACCTTTTCTGGTCCGATTCGAAAATCCAATATGGCCACCGGGCAGCCATCTTGGATTTCCCTATGAAATCTTGTTATCGCGATTTCTCAGGAACTACTGCATGGATCTTTCTCAAATTTGGTACAATGGTTCCCCTTCGGGTCTAGTTGTGCAAGATAACTTTTGTGATCCGACTCGAAAATCCAATATGGCCACCAGGCAGCCATCTTGGATTCCCTCATGAAACCTTGTTATGGCCATTTCTCAGGAACTACTGCATGGATCTCTCTCAAATTTGGTACAGAGGTTCCCCTTGGGGTCTAGTTGTGCCTGTTCCGATTCGTAAACCCAATATGGCCATCAGGCAGCCATCTTGGATTTCGCCATGAAACTTTATCGTCATTTCTCAGTAAGTACTGCATGGATCTTTCTCAAATTTGATGCACAGGTTCCCCTTAGGATCCAGTTGTGCAAGATACCTTTTTCGGTCCGAATTGAAAATCCAATATGGCCACAAGGCAGCCATCTTGGATTTCTCCATGAAACCTTGTTATCGCGATTTCTCAGGAATTACTGCATAGATCTTTCTCAAATTTGGTACACAGTTTTCCCTTGGGGTCTAGTTGTGCAAGATACCTTTTTTGATCCGATTCGAAAATCCAATATGGCCACCAGGCAGCCATATTGGAATTCCCCATGAAAATTTATCGTCATTTCTCAGGAAGTACTGCATGGATCTTTCTCAAATTTGGTACACAGGTTCCCCTTGGTGTCTAGTTGTGCAAGATGCCTTTCCCGGTCCTCTTTGAAAATCCAGTATGGCCACCAGGCAGCCATCTTGGATGTCTCCATGGAACTTTATCGTCATTTCTCAGGAAATACTGCATGGATCTTTCTCAAATTTGGTACACAGGTTCCCCTTAGGGTCTCGATATGCAAGATGCCTTTTTCAGTCTGAATCGAAAATCCAATATGATCACCAGGTGGCCATCTTGGATTTTCCCATTTTGTTATCGTGATTTCTCAGGAACTACTGCATGGATCTTTGTTAAATTTGGTACACAGTTTCTCCTTGTCTAGTTGTGCAAGATACCTTTTTCGGTCCGAATCGAAAATCCAATATGGCCACAAGGCGGCCATCTTGAATTTCCCGTTGAAACATTGTTATCGTGAATTCTCAAGAAATATTTCATGGATTTTTAGCTCATCTGGGCCGAAGGCCCGATGGGCTTATGTCATGGCCTGACTGTCCGTCGTCCGTCGTCCGTCGTGCGTCGTCCGTAAACATCTTCTTCTCTGAAACCGCTTGGCCGATTAAGCTGAAACTTGGCATGCATGTTCCCCCCAATGAGTACACCAGAATTTGTTCATGCCGTGTCGATACGATTTTAAATATGGCCGCCATGGCGGCCATCTTGAATTTGCCATTGAAACATTGTTATCGCGATTTCTCAGGAACTACTGCATAGATCTTTCTCAAATTTGGTACACAGGTTCCCCTTGGGGTCTAGTTGTGCAAGATACCTGTTGTGGTCTGATTCACAAATCCAATATGGCCACCAGGCGGCCATCTTGGATTTCCCCATGAAACATTGTTATTGCAATTTCTCAGGAACTACTTTGTGGATCTTCCTCAAATTTGGTACACAGGTTCCCCTTGGGGTCTAGTTGTGCAAGATACCTTTTCTGCTCTGATTCGAACATCCAATATGGCCACCAGGCAGCCATCTTGGATTTCCCTATGAAACTTCGTTATCGTGATTTATGAGGAAGTACTGCATGGATCTTTCTCAAATTTGATACACAGGTTCCCCTTAGTGTCTAGTTGTGCAAGATACTTTTGTGGTCTGATTCAGAAATCCAATATGGCCACCAGGCGGCCATCTTGGATTTCGAGATGAAACATTGTTATCTCGATTTCTCAGGAAGTACTGCATGGGTCTTTCTCAAATTTGGTACAGAGGTTCCCCTTGGGGTCTAGTTGTGCAAGATACAATTTGTGGTCTGATTGAAAAATCCAATATGGCCACAAGGCGGCCATCTTGAATTTGCCAGTGAAGTCTTGTCATCATTATTTTTCGTTAACTACTGCATGGATCTTTCTCAAATTTGGTACACAGGTTCCTCTTGGGGGTCTAGTTGTGCAAGATACCTTTTCTGCTCTGATTCGAACATCCAATATGGCCACCAGGCGGCCATCTTGGATTTCCCTATGAAACTTCGTTATCGTGATTTATCAGGAAGAGCCGCATGGATCTTTCTCAAATTTGATACGCAGGTTCCCCTTGGGGTCTAGTTGCGCAAGATACAATTTGCGGTCTGATTGAAAAATCCAATATGACCACCAGGTGGCCATCTTGGATTTCCAGATGAAACATTATCGCGATTTCTCAGGAACTACTGCATGGATCGTTCTCAAATTTGGTACAGATCTAGAGGTTCCCCTCGGGGTCTAGTTGCGCAAGATACAATTTGTAGTCTGATTGAAAAATCCAATATGGCCACCAGGCGGCCATCTTGGATTTCCAGATGAAACATTGTTATCGTGATTTCTCAGGAACTACTGCATGGATCTTTCTCAAATTTGGTACAGAGGTTGCCCTTGGGGTCTAGCTGTGCAGGATACCATATATGGTCTGATTGAAAAATTCAATATGGCCACCAGGTGGCCATCTTGGATTTCCCCATGAAATTTTTGTTATCGTGAATTCTTAGGATATTACTGCATGGATGTTGATACACAGGTTCCCCTTGTGATCCAGTTGTGCAAGATACCTTTTTTTGGTTCATTTCGAAAATCCAATATTGCCGCATCTTGAATTTCCCATGAAACTTTATCATAAAATCTCAGGAAATAACTGCATGGATCATTTTATAGTGTTCAGGGTGGACAACACAAGTTAGAAACTCATCTATTGCAGTTCTTTAGTAAAAATTTCTCACAGCTACTTTTTCCAGTTACAGACAGATGACCTACAGTGCCGTGGCACTATCTTTTACATCTTCGCAGACAGATGGGGGTATGTCTTGGTTAGGCCATACCTCACCAGAGATTACTTTCATTGGAAAAATGTCCTGTTACATCTCATTGCCATCGTAACAACCCAGTCGCACATATTTTGTACTCGACATGTCTCCCCCTGGTGCATATACCCACAAAATATTGGAATCGCAGGTTAAAACTGTCCCATGTACTGTCCGGACACGAAGTGGACAGACGGACGAACGACTGCAATCACATAATAAAAATTGGTTCTGGTTATTGCTTATACAGCTTACTGACAATCACACATTATATTTTGGTATAATTGCCTTTATTCCATAACCTCCAATTACAATCATGAATTTACAGCTTGACCTCCTGTGAAATCGACTATGTTGTCATTTTGTTCAGGGGAGACAACGCAAGTTAGAAACTCATCTATTGCAGTTCTTCAGTAAAAATTTCTCGAAGCCACTTTCTCCAGTTATAGCCAGATGAGCGCTACAGTGCCGTGGCACTATCTTTCTGAAATTTGATACACAGGTCCCACATGGGGCCTAGTAGCAGTAGTGCAATATACCTTTGGTTCCCCTTGATGTCTAGTTGTGCAAGATGCCTTTCCCGGTCCTCTTTGAAAATCCAGTATGGCCACCAGGCAGCCATCTTGGATGTCTCCATGGAACTTTATCGTCATTTCTCAGGAAATACTGCATGGATCATCTTTCTCAAATTTGGTACACAGGTTCCCCTTAGGGTCTCGATATGCAAGATGCCTTTTTCAGTCTGAATCGAAAATCCAATATGATCACCAGGTGGCCATCTTGGATTTTCCCATTTTGTTATCGTGATTTCTCAGGAACTACTGCATGGATCTTTGTTAAATTTGGTACACAGTTTCTCCTTGTCTATTTGTGCAAGATACCTTTTTTAGTCCGATTCGAAAATCCAAGTTACGCTTGAAATTAATACGGTATTCTCGAGTTGTGACATTGCATCACACGAGTCGGCGGATCAAACGGTGGGGCATATTCTATATATTGACTATAGAGAATATCCATATCTTCACCTCCCATATCAAGGAGTTCAAATAATCGGAATTAAAGTGTATTTCTTCAAATTTTAAATCAGTTTTCCAGACCCCTAGCTAGCGTTATTTGGCGGGGCGCCGCGCCCTGCCCCCAAAACCAGCGCCCTTGTGCCCTAGACACAAATGTTCCGCGCCCTGCCCCTATTCCATAACATGTCTTACCAAAATGATCCCCACTTCTCTCTTTATTTTGAAAATTTCATCAGCGCGACATCCCGTTTTCCCTTTCAATCGTGTTCGTTGCTTTAACACCTCCTACAATAGAGAGCGCATATGTTCTGCTTTCAGTTCACTCTCCGGTTTTGGGTATGTTTCGCGTAAATGTCATACCAACCAAACAACGGTGTGCTTTTATGCGAGATTACCGAATCGTGGAGAATACGTCCTATCGAACAATCGTGGTTGAACGAACTTCAAACTTTTTAGTTAGTTTATTTTACCGTCGTTTTATCGCCGTTTAGCAGTTTAATTATAATGCCAAGTAGCGCCGACGTGCCAAAAAACGGGCACACGACAATGCTGTTACATCCAAGGGCAGCAAATCCAACACGTCGTTCTTCAGGCTGGATGGAAGAGCGACGACAACAACAACAACAACTTCAACACGGCCGGGTGAGATGCGCTCGCTACCGGACTCTGAAATCGATTCAACGTCACCGGATTACATTTACTGGTTCTGAATTTGAATTTATTGTTGATAGCAGGATAATCTCAAAGTGGAAACGGCAGAAATTTAGAACACATGTGGACTAGTGTTTGCTGTAAAGCAACCAGTGGGGTGGTCAGACTTGAATTAATGTTATTAATGAAGAAATTCTTTACGGTATCATATGGATGACGACTGCAAACTGATTGTCAGATCTGACACTTTGTAGTCAGAGAATCTGAAGAATTTTGATGGCTGTTATGCGAAAAAAATCAACAAATGAATCCCATGATCATCAGACCTTCAGTTATGTTCACCAGCATGACCAGTGTATCATATCCCCTGTAGTGATTTAACAAGGAAAACAAGATTTTAAGACAGAATATGGAAGAGCATGGGCTTCAAAAATGAACTTTCAAATGCTCTCTCAGGCCATCATTTTATCCCCCCTCTCGGACTCTCCCCACTCGGTCGCTGCGCTCCCTCGGACTTAGGCGCTGCGCGCCTTCGTCTTTGCACCCTGCCACTTTCAATCCCTGACTAGGGGTCTGGTTTTCTTTAGTCCATGCAGTAGCAAGTGAACTGCTCCATCCTTTCGTCTGCCGGCGGGTCGGCTACATGAAGGGACGTCACTCTTGTGGCTCAACGTCACAACTCGACAACTGTAGACTACTGCATGTTTCGATCCAAGGGAGATAATCAGGAATCAGGCACTTTAGAAGTTTCAACATTACTGTGCGGACCGGATCCCTTGTACCACCTTACTATTTTCGAGCATGATATCTTGAAAGAGACATCTCAAACTAGCCCAGTAAACAGAACAGAATTAGCATTCGTTCCTAATTATAAAATCTTCAGTATGTTTCATAGCGCATGCCAAAGTGTCAGATTGGTCCTTCCTTCCAGTACCCAATGATGACATGTGCAAAAAAAAAAAATAAAAAAAGATACTACAAAACAAAGGCGAAGGATCCTCCGTACATGTACTTTCACTTTCAGACTACCTTTGCTCATTTCTCTTGTACTACAACAACCGATATTAGTACAGTTTCTAGAAATCTTGAAACTCCTGAAACTTAGATTATATCTTGGTGTTTTTCAGTGTCCCTTTTCCGATCTTTTTCGCTCAAATTCGAAATTCTGTAAACAAAATTACAAATCTATCGTTTCTTCTTAGTAACAATGGTCAAAAAGATCCTCTAGTCATTAGCTTACAATTGTCGGACAATGGTGGGCGCCAAGATCCTTCAGGATCTCTCGTTTTTTTCACTGAAAAACTGCATAGTTAATAAGTTAATAATATCTCATAATCATTCAGGTAAAATGATATTGGGCATTTTATATGAAGAAAGGCACTAAATTTGGAGAATAAATAACACATTTCCCAGTGACACACTCTTGACATCCATTTTGAATTTACCCATGATGCTCTGCTCCAAGGATTAGGCCTAAATTAAAAAGGTGTTTGTTTGGGGTAACAGACCCTGGTCAGTGAGAATGGGTCGGTCGGTCGAAAATTTATTTTATTTTTATTTTTTTTTATTGGGCAGTCAGTTTACTGTCTGTCTCAAATTACGATGGGATGGGATTTTTGGCGAAATATCGGAGCCAGTTTATCTCAAAGCACTGAAATTCTTCACAATATCTATATGTTATTTGTGCATTTTTATTCTGAAATTTACCAATACATTTTCTTTGGTTCTGAACAGATTTCCTTCAAATTTCACAATAAAAATACACAAATTAAGTATAGATACTGTGGAGAATTTCACTTCTCTGAGGAGAACATATATTGCTGAAAATCCCATTCCATCACCATGCAAGACAGGCAATATATCAGTAGTTCCAAAAAGTAATAATTTATGAATCAGGTATTCACCGTAGTTAATGACAAAAAGGGTACTGCATTTTGGTTTAACTGCTAAATATGTATGCCCTGTAATGCAGCAGCAATTTATCCCAGAATATCATGGCAAGGATGCCTCAAGAACAACTGAGAAGCGTAACTTTTTGCTGAATTGTTGTTGTTCGACATAACGTTAACGCTGCTGTCTTTGCATAGACAAGCTACCTCTCTTCCCTCCATATTTCTGGGGATTATAGCCAATAGGTAATAATAATAGTAATTATAACTTGGTATGAAATCGACAACGGATCATGAATAATACATTCACGAAAAAATGGTATCACAGATCACCTGTTATCACTTCACCCCGGCCACTGCCGTTGTTGTCTCGGAATTTTCATTCCTCCTTCCGCGATGATCGTACATTGATCAGCAAAGAGACAAATATTTATCCTCGATAACTATTCCGTATGGCAAACGTGAGAGAGTTCACCCGATTGGCAACCTTAGTTGAATCTTAATCCTTTCTCATTTATTCGGCACAGTGGCCAGTTACGGTTCTTTTTCCTGACAAAATTGCAACACCAGTGGGCCGCCATTTTCAACCATGTGGCCTGCTGAGGGCTCCCGATTGTCAGCCCAGGAAATCAGTGAGGCTGTTCTCACGAGTTTTCGAACTGTAAACATTTGATTTTCCTTGACAGATTTAGGAGAACAAAAAAAATATTTCTTAAAAAGTTTTGAGTTGCAGGGATATTGGTGGGTCGGTCGGGTTACCCCAAACAAACACCTTTTTAATTTAGGCCTTATGCAACAGAATCAAAATGACTATTTAAGTATAAATAATCACTTGTGTAGAACTAAACACTCCTCCTTGATCTGTGTGATACTAGACAATTCAGCTTTTCATCTCATAAAATTGACAAGCTCAACACTGCTTCCATATTCCAGGTTTGCTCTAAAAAAAATGGAAGTAGTAACATGAAACAATGGACACCGCTTCAAAATTCCAGCTTTCCATCTTTCAAAATGGAAAGTGGAAAGCTCACACCGGGCCCGTGTAACACTTGACAATTCAGCTTTCCATCTTCTAAACTTGAAAGTAAAAGATGAAAAATCCCAATACCCCTTTCATGTTCTAGCTCTTCATGTGGAAAAAACAAAAACAAAAGAGAAAAAGATGAAAATATTGACACCGCTTCTATATTCCTTCATCTAGCAAAATTGAAAGTATATAGAAAGATGGAAAGTTGCACCACTCCAGTAGTCTTCCTTTCCATCTGGTAAAATTGAGAACAGAAAGATGTCGAGCATCGCATCCATGTTTTGTATTTCAAAATATATTTGTCATACAGTAATATTAATTCGAGAGTGATATTTTGTCACATTTAACCACATGTGCAGAGCTTTCCATGTGTACTTCCAATTTCGTGAGATGGAAAGCTGGAATACGAGAGCAGTGTTAACATTGCATCTTTCAACTTTGCGAGATGGAAGGCTCTTGAGATATGGAATAACTCGACTGATTCTATGTAATTTTGGCATAGTCTTGACACATTTTAGAGAGTATTTGAATAGCAGGAGTAAGTCTGGGGGAGACGGGGAGGGCGACAGTTGTCATCTACATTAATATAATTATATGGTACATCTCACTGAAACTCCTTTGTCAGTTGAGAAGTCATTTTAAGCAGGTGGAGTGTGGATAAGAAATAATGGATTGGGGTGGTGATCGAAAAATAACCTAAAGGAACCTGACTGTCATGACTTATCGGTTATTGGATTAACTCTGAAGACTTTAAGATAAGGATTCCAGTAGTTCAAGTTTGGCTCTGAAGATAGACATTCAAACTTGAAAATATTTGTTCTCTTGATTTCAGTACTTTAAGTTAAGTTTGAGTGTACAAAATTGTTCTCTGAAGATAAACACTTGAAGATCATATTTGATCTCTTTGCCCCATGATGACCCCATATAACGCCTCTTTCTGAACCATAGAGTGGACGCTGGGCTGCCCCATAGATAAGACCCTTTAGAATGTTAACCTATAAACGGTCACATAGTAGATAAAGAACAATTCTGTGGAACCACAGTTATAACTACATGTTTTTAACCCTCACGTGCAAAAGGATGAGTGATTCAGAATATTTAATACTGATTGACATAACTGTTAATGAGATAAACTAATGAATTTAATAATTTGTTTGAGCGGTCATATTATGGAATGGGGTGTCAGATGGTGTCATTATGGGAAAATAGTAGCAACCCTCTGGGGCAGAGATTTGATGTGTTTCTTTGATGACAGGGGGAGCTCCAGATGGCTCCAATGGCTATGTTGGTTGTATAAGGAATCTCTATGTGGGTGGAATGTTCATCGATTTGACATCCGGTGTTGAAGAAGACATGACTGGAATTTCTGCAGGTAGGAATTCTCAGAAGATTTTCACAATATTTTTACCATACATACATGTGAATAAGTAGGCGAGCAGACGAATCCTGTTTCATGCACTGCTGCATATCAAATTTACATTTAATGGACTGTGTCAATGAGGGTAAGACATCCCTCTCAGAAGGGAATCAGAAGAGACCAGATGTCCGGGGTTGGATTTAATTCATGGAAACAAGAACTCAATCACAATTTCTCTCTCAATTTGAAACAAATGCAACTTATTCTATGGACTCTGATTGTAATAATGTTACATCAATCATAACTAAGTACAAAGAAGATTTTTGTCCATACAGATTGTGTTTATTTGTGTAACAGTACATGTATATGACATTTGTGTTATCAGGTTGTATGGGGCAGTGTAACAGTAATCCTTGTTTGAATGGTGGAGCCTGTACAGAGTACTACAGTACATTCACCTGTGATTGTACAACCTCGCTATACCAGGGTTGTTACTGTGGACAATGTAAGTACCACTATTCCTTCTAATGTAGGCTCTCCAGTGATCCGATCACTTCTGCTACAGCTTGATCAACTCGATTAATTCAAACATGTAAAACGGGACTGCCTTGCCATCATAGCCAAAGCTTCCAACATAACCAGATCATGCTCCAGGCACTGGACTCCCCAGATACATTAGTCAGGTTTAGGTAGGTCTAGGTAGTCTTGGAAGCTCTGGGTAGTTCCAGGTAGTGTTGGGTGGTTCTAGGTAGTTTTGGGTAGTTATAGGTAGTTCTGGGTAGCTCTAAGTAGTTCTAGGTAGTTATGGGTTGTTCTGGTAGTTCTAGGTAGTTCTGGTAGTTATCTTTACAGTCGTTCCTACACTTACATATGGACAAGCCCCATATTTACCATTGCTCATTAATATTCTAACCATAAGTTTCAAAATTTTGTGATTAATCATATTAACCCTATCTTTAAATACTTATATAAAACATCTGCCAATTTTTGGTCAGTTTTGCCGATTGTGACATGTGTTGTGACATGAACCACTCAGAACTAACACTCGTTCCTGGCCAAGATCTGTTCTTGGTGATCACTAGAGCCTGTAACAACTGTATTGGGAGCTCCAGTCTCTCATCTTTTTGTATTTGCAAGAAATAGTAATGCTGAAGCCTGATATCAACTGTAACTCAAAGAACAGTGTTGGTTTCATGCAAATTATATTAAACTAATGCATCGGTTTTCAGACAAGATGGACTTACTTGGTCTGTGAGAAAAAAAAAAAAAAATTACAAAATACAAATTAGATAAAAAAAAACCCCTCTCCCTTGTCATTTTTTTTCTCAAAAAAGTGTCTGTGAAGCTATTCAGCCCAGGAATTTAATGATATACTCTCTGTGATTGAATTACATGTATTATTTATTGCAATTAGTCCCTTGGGCCAGATATCTGAATTATTCCACAAAATATTGAGGTGGAGTTCTAGTGGCACATGTGACCAGAATATTTTTGTGTTGTAATTCGTTGAAAAGTTAAATTAGAATGTAGCTCTAAGATGACAGTTGACATATTTTAGACTGTTTACGAAGGCAAAATGTATGTATTGCCTTGGAATTGAACTTCGGCAAGTAAATTATAACATAGATGGATGGATGGATGTACTTGGGCACTCCATCACACCGCAATGGGCACAGGTCGTGCGAACACGCCGTTCAACCCGTTTCTCCCAACCAGCCCTACACATGATCCCTCTTAACAGTGTCACATAGACACTGTTAATCCCCACATTCCTATTACACAATATACCTTCACTTAATTCCCATAACTACAGAAGTATCACATAATATTTCCATCTGTCAAGCCCCCTCATTCTCTCTTCTCGGACCGATTGTTAGTGGCAACTTTGATTAATTATCACCATGGACACTTATAATTAAATCTCCCAATAACCACTCGGCCTTCCCATTCACTCAACATTTAATATATCACCCATCGAATTTCTCCAACCCACTTTCTTTAATAATTGTTCCCGCCCTCAACACCCTAGTAATCCTCGTCCTTGTGTCCTAAATTTTCAAGTATCCTATTGTTCCCCGTCCTCTCCAGCTTTCCACTGTTGAGCCGTTTTACAAAGTAATCCTTCACGTTGCACCCAGTGTAAAGTCTTGTCACATTAACATTCTACAGCAGTTCTGTCTCCCACAACCCCTCAATATCCGCTCTAATGGTCCACACATCCTGTACAAAGTTGAATACGATACGGCTCTCTGTATCCAATATGTCATTAATAGTTTTACTGTACATCTATTTCAGATGTTGGTGTTAGCATGTCCAATGATACATCTGTAACATACAATTTAGCCACGGACAATGCAATAAATATATCCTCAACCTCGGAGGTATTAAGTTTGGGGTTTCGCACAATGCTGGAAAACACACCTTTGGTGAAGCTCGACAACACAACATCAGCAGCTATAATTATTGAGCTCATTGGTGGTGGTAAGTGGCAGTTTGTTTTTGTTTTTCATCACAATTCGCAATCCAGCTCTATGAGAATCCAATGCTATAGGTTCCAAACAGGTTGCTAAAATTTTACGGGAATCTGTTGGGATTCCTGACAATTATTTTGCAGAAGTAGTGACAGGAATTGGATTGCCATGGAAAAGCAAGGCCTGAATGATTCTAACATTGTGTTAAACTGTCGTAATACATCTATGGTCTATGATTGATATTGACTACATGAGAAATCTTATGGCTACGAATCTTGGAATCTTAATTGAATACCGTAATTAGAACATCTGTCTTTTGGGGGTGATTATCTTTTAATAAATGTAGAAATATGTTTCAATACAGGCGTGGTAAATCTAGTGATCGTGCACGACGTCGCATATCTAAAAACACAAATCCTATTTTATTTGGCCTTTAAACAGCTATGGATGAATCAATCTGAAATTACACTCGTTCGTTTTTGAGGAGTGCGATCACACCACACTCCTAATCACACTCCTAAAATTGATCTGGGCAAGTGGAAACGGCACTCCTTTACAACAGCTTCTCTACGTATTAAAGACCTCCAGGAGTGTGATTTACACCTAGGATCACATTATGAGTGTGATTAACAGCACTCCTACTGTTTTCAAAAATGGAACTGGAATTGGCAGCTATTAGGGAACATGATGATCTTGTTTTCACAATTCTATTCAACTTATTTTCATGGTTTCCTTAAGTGGCATTTATTCAACGGACTCATTCGATGGCTACGAAAGGTTTATACCCATCTCATTGTGCTTATATGCTACAACATAGAATGATGCTTTTGGTTCAGTACATTACATACATCCTGAACACTTAGTACAGGACACTCATGTAATGCACAACATCTATACGATTAGACAGCTGAGCAATATCTCAGAAAATTATTTTAAAAAATTGTCATATTATTTTGAGTTTGAATACAGTAAACTGATCTGTTGCTGTCTCATGCTTTCTTGAAGGTGTTTGTTCAAATGTAATCATATAACATTGGAATCCCATTTTGTCTGTCACCAGAGATGGGTACAATATTTTCCTACCTGTCTCTTACAAAAAATACCTGTCTAAGAAAGGTGGAAATTTCAATCCTTCAAGGAGGTTCAATCAATGATTCAATCACAGAAGGTGTACAGAAGACCTTATCTGAGATTATAGGTGAAAACCGCCGGTCACGTGTCAAATTACAGTCAATGGTAGGTTTTCCAGTGCTTTCGTTATCAAGCGTGGGCGTGTGTCTGACCAGACGACAGTGACCACAGCCGAAAATGAACGATTTTCAGCATATCGATGACAGGTATGGTTACTGGTGTCCAGTCATATTTTGAAGGAGAAATATCGTATTATATTGTCACCAAACGTAGGGTTCTTACTATTTCAAGTTAACAAAAATTTTAAACATTTTTGCGGCGAGAGGTGTTTTTAGGTGTTGGTAGTCCATTGTAGGTATTAGCATCCAATTATAGTGTGAGGAAATGAGCACAAAATGAACACGTGGGAACTTACTACCTGCCTCATGTATCACTGACTCATTCATCTCTCGATTCCTTCCACTTGTGTGTGTTTAAGAGGAATATGAACCATTAATAGTATATTCTCTGTCTGTCTGATATTACGACAGTCCATTGTATCATCATCGGACCGATCGACAGTCCATTGTAGGTCAACATGCACGTGTGAATGATGCACAGAGAGCACATCGTCTGATCTAATGATTCGCCAAATGGACTGTTGCCAAGACAAATGGTAGCTACAATGGACTGTCGACATATCTGATATATAATCACATGTTGCCTCATTATAACATTGCAGCTGTTATGCGGCTTCAATGTGAAGTGATTCAACCTACAGTTCATGGTCGCATGACAAATGGACTGGTACATTCACCTATAATCACACTTGTCGATTCAGTAGGGTGATAAATCAGTAAAATTCCATTGCATAAAGCCATGTCATATATTTGGGATCACCCATGGGGGATACATGAGTGAGTATTTTCATTGGTTGGTAGCGATTTCATTGATGAATTTGAATCAATGAAAAGCTACAACTGCCGGAACTACTTTACTATAGAATCGTCTGCTCCAGTTCAACATGGCTGGCCGACCAGGCGATCTTGTCAAAATTGATAACAAATGTGCCACAAAAATTGTGAACAAACACGGAAATTTATTTACCGTCGAAATAGCGGAGATATAACTTCAAGTTTCCTTACCAGCAGAAAGACTGCAGAGAATCCCATGTATCAAATCGTGTCCGTCAGAGCCTGACATAGTCTTACATAGCACTGTCATTTATATCCGACACGATGGCGTCGTAAAAATTCAACATGAAACATTAATAATTTCTCTGGCAATAAATTATATTTTATCCTAATCATAAATAATGAACACAGTCTTTGAAAGCGTCAGTGTAATATATAATTGACAATTTTAGAGGCCGTGAATCCTCACAGGATTTTTCACAATTTTTCATTGAGAGCGCGTGATCACCATGGCCACCGTCTATTTTTGAAAAGCGATGATCAGCTGATTGGAAGTTTGTTGATTTTTCTCCTGTACATGTGACTCACTCAACAGGTTTTATGTAATTGTTATGAATTTCTGACACAACACGTTGGTTAATAATGCATTATTGTGTACTGTCTCGGTCGGAATACAGAGCTGGATTGTTGAGTACTTTCTTTCACCTGTTCTCTTTTTTTCCCTCCGTGCTCTGCCAGCCGAATGTCGTGACCTAAAATTTATTTGACTAATACGCACAACTTCTATGCATTTGCAAACAAACTTTCTACATAAAGTGCACGTTTTCTTCGAAAATTGCTGTGAAATGATTTATGGGATAAATAGAATATTCACCTCAAGTAAATAAAAAAGAGGCTCGGAAAAAATAAAAATTACTACTCTCGTTTAATAAATTTGATATTATAAATGCACTCGGTGGATATCCTCTAATTATCCAAGGATATTCACAATGTAGAGATTCTATCATTACATATTCCTATTGTAGATAACTGCATGCATGACCTTGGTAAAATTTAAAGCCAACAAAATTTATGAATCATGATATATCAATAATTGGAAAGCATCTTAAACAAACTTCATCAGTCTTAAACAAACAAGCATCTTACACCACACATGCGTCTGAATTCCGACACCAAATGTTGAATTCAGTAGCACAATTCACCCTCTGTGTATTTAAACTCCTGTAATTTTCTTTCTCGCCTAATTATAACTAACGCTATAGTATCTGCATTCAGTGTGATTCTTGCAGCTTTGTCAGTATAGACATTTGAAAATTTTGTTCTGTTTTTATTTCAGAACTTTCTGTATACAATGGTGAGGCAAATCCGTCTCAAAAATTCAACATTTCTGGAGAATTTAGTGATGATCAGTTTCATACTTTTTCTCTCATGGAATTAGAAGATGGTAGTCTGTCCATCAAGGTAGGACCTCAAGTGAATAATTAGAATATTCGTTAACAATTGGATTTTCCTCTCTTTCTCAGCAAATCCGTCATGTAAGACACATACAATAGGTGACTACATGTGGAGAACCATTCAACCAAGGAGTGAAAAGGGCCAAGTATATTGCACGCAAAGTGTTGCTGATTGAAGTTGGTTCAAAATTCTGGTTTTGTTAAGTAATAGTCCCATTGTGCCGAAAATGGTATTATTCTAATGGAGGTTAGGATTTGTCAATCTTTTTCTTATGCTTGTATATGCTGAAATTTAAAGAAAATCTTTTCAGAATCAAAGAAAATTTCAATACCTTGCATTTTATTTTCCAAGCTCAGTGATGGCTATTCTTACGGCATCAGATAGATACCTCCTGCTGTCAGATATACCCTCTGATTGCACCGGGGTTGAAATCGCGTCGCACAGCATTTGTGCATATGGCTCTTAGCCAATCAGCATCCTTCATCTGTAAACCAAGCGGTTTAGCTTGGCATGTCACAGCTAAACAAAACGTTGTTCTGTGTGTTGTTGTGTATAATTGAGCACAATTTTTTTAAATCTTTCACAAGATATACTGGACGCATTTCCCATCTCTGTCGTCTGCAGATACATGCTCCCTATGTCAATCAAAATTGCTACAGACTGAATGTGCATGTGCGCTGCGTTTATCTGCACAGTTACACTGACAGTTTAAGAGGTTACAAACTCTGACCATGGGAGAATGAGTGACAGCTCACTTACATTTGGACTGGCCTCTATGATGTCTTAATTCCTCATGCAACATTGAGGGGAATCCTGTTCTTGCAAATTGGAGCTATGGTTTGGTTTATATTCTCATGAGATTTCAAAGTCAAAAATGCACAAATAATATCCAGATGATATGCGTAATTTCACTGCGATGTTGAGAAAAAACTAGTCCCAGATATATTGCCAAAAATCTGTGTCCCTTGAATAGTGAAATGAGATGGACAGTAATTATTAAAGGTCTGGTATATGGCACAAGGGAAACTGGGCCATAATATGTTTCACTTAAGTTTGGAGGGTGGGGGGGGGGGAGGGGGGAGGGGTTCAGCAGCTATGTATTCTAATTACAACAATGATTAGTGACTCAAATGTCGATACTGGTGTTACAAGGAATGTGCCCTGGTCTCATTCACACAGCACATAATTGCCCAATACTTTTCACTACATCTTCTGTTCAACTGTACATGATATTATACTGTACATGATACCTCCCTGTTCACGATTCCCAATGTTTCACTACACAAGATGTCATACTGTACATAATGGCACACTGCACAAGATGTCTCACTGTACATGATGTCCCACTGTACATTTAGATGTTCCCTGTACAAGATGTCCCACTGATAAAATGTTCCAATGCACAAGATGTCCCACTGCACAAAATGTCCCACTGTACATGATATCTCACTGAACACTGTCCAATATGTCCCACTATACAAAATGTCATACTGATCAAAATGTCCCACTGATCTGCATATTCCAATGCATTATCACAGCATATGATTTCTCACCATAGAAGATGTATCACTACACAAGATGTATCACTACACAAGATGTCCCACTGATCAAAATGTTCCAATGCACATGATGTTCCACTGCACAAGATGTCTCTCAAATTAAAATGTTCCACTGCATAAGATATCCCACTGATCAAAATGTTCCAATGCACATGATGTCCCACTAAACAAGATGTCCAACTACAAGATGTCTCTCTAAAGATGCCCGACTAATCAAAATGTTCCACTGCATAAGATATCCCACTGTATATGATGGCTGACTTCACAAGATATACCACTGTACAAGATGTCCCACTGCACAAGATACCCCATTGCACAAGATGTCCCACTGTACAAGATTTCCAACTACACAAGATGTCCCTTACATGAGATGTCCACTGCACAAGATTTCTCACTGCACAAGATTTCCCACTGTGCAGGATGTCCCACTGCACAAGATGTGCCACTATACAAGATGTCCCACTGCGCAAGATGTTCCATTGTACATGATGTCCCACTACACACGATGTCTCACTGTACATGATGAGCCACTACACAAGATGTTCCACTGTAGATGATGTCCCACTGCACAAGATGTTCCACTGTAGATGATGTCCCACTGCACAAGATGCCCCACTGTTCTTGATGTCCCACTGCAAAATATATTCCACTGCACAAGAAGTCACACTGCACAGAATGCCCCACTGCAAAAGACATCCCTCTTCCTGGAAGAACCCCCATTATTCATTCATGCAAATATCCTATACTTTTTGTTTGGATTTCTCTTTAATATTGGTGGATAAAACAAAGTTTCCATGGGTATTCTGTGACATGCATTTGTCATAAATTGGAAACTGATAAAAAATTTAACAAAATGTCCTGGACTTCTTTAGTTAAAAAGGGTTTTATTTGCTGTAGGTGGACTCCAAGGATGGTGAAATCATATCTGGGTTACTACTGCCAGACACTCCAACAACCCTAACATTAGGAAAAACAGGTAGGCCTACGTATGTCATTACATTGTATGACCGATGTTTATTGTGTTGGACTATCTTTCCTGTTGATGGAGTGGTGGGGGGTTTGGATGGGGGGGGGGGGAGATATCAAAGTCCTCAAGAACATAATTTCTTTATCATGTCTGTTTGGCATGATCCTCATGACTTGCAACTAGCCAAAATATCTCCTCTTTATGACCGTCGATATAAGAAAGCAAACTTGATAAATTACACAGACAAGAGTGATTATAGATCATATTCACTGTGGCATATATTAGGTTTTTTTCCCAGTAATTGTCACACTATGCAAGTGTAACAATATTAGTTCTTATGAGCCAAGGACAATGTCATAAATTGAGAAGTCTATATTGGGAATACACAGCCATTGACAATAATGCATCATGGGATATCTTCCAGTATTGAAACAACTTGATTGGTCAATTCAAATTATCGAAAAATAAATCCAGTATTTTCCTTGAAGAAATGAAATTTGGTATGGCGTATAGCCCACCGCTGAGCATACATAAGAAATAATTTTTGAGAGCGAAAGAATAAATTGGTCACCAGTGGGATTCGAACCCATGACCCCAGTATTTTCCTTGGCCTCGAAGAGAATTTGAAAACATCCGGTCAATCAAAGAGTTTCTATACAAGTCCAGGAGCTTCATTCACAAGAGTGGACATGCGCTATTAGTTATGAAGTGAGAAATTATCATATGATTATTCATCCCATGTTGTTTTCTCAGGTGCCAATGCCGAAGATGCTGGCTATGAAGGATGTCTCTTTATGGCCAAATACAGGAATCGCCTACTTATAAATGAAATTTTGATACCAGCAAGTTATGTCACAACAACAGGTAAATATTTTTATCATATACCTATGTATGCTAGGTAACAAATACAAAGGCATGTTTTCTTATTCCGTATCGCATTTCCCCACATCCTCCGGAAAAAGAGGGACTGCTTTCGCCTTGTCTATCTAGGTCGCATTGAGTCGCGCCACCTGTCGGGAAAACCACAACATATCCAAGTATATTGGACCACGGTCACTGTTTATCTCGTGTTCGTGGCCAAAAATTTAACAGTTATTTATTTTTTTTTAGGAAGCACAATGCGATAAAGCCGATGTCCTCAAAAAACATACAAAGGGCCAGGTTTACAATGAAAATAAAATTTATTTAATAGAAACGTCTGTCGTCTGCTAGGCCATGGCATAGGTCAAGAAATTCCTTCAGCAATTCATACTTATCGAGTACAGCTCTTATCGGAAAACGGGAAATATCGCCAGAAAACTGTATATATTCAGACATTCGTTAATTATTATTCCCTGTTGACATTTTCCTGTTTGTTAGTATTCTACAATTTCATACACAGTACAATGGAGGATTCCTTTGCCAATTTTGACAGTGACACGAACAGTTCTTTTGAGCGGGCAAACTTTGACCTGGGCTTTTTGCCCAATTCCCCCAACCAATCTGACGAAAGCGGTTCAACAAATAACTTTCCCAGTGACGATGGAATTGATGGTGCTATTCGGGACATGCCTCTTGAGCTTGATATAACGATGCAACATCAGACTGCGGCGGCATCATCAACAACAACGTCATCAACAACAACAACACCACCAGTGTACAATGAAAACCATGATGAATCGGACTCTGACCCGGAACTTGAAGATTTAGCATTGCTGAATGAACGAATACAACATCATGACCCCCCTCCAAATGTGAATCACCGTGCCCCAACATTTGTAGAGCTTCAGAAATCCCAGACAGAGTTTGTTACTGATACGAGAAATAAAAATACTGTACGGAAAACTGACAGCGTGGTACGCACTTTTGCAAAATGGCTTGGGGCCTCTCCACGGTTCGAAGAACGGGAACTACAGCTCATCCCACATCTGGAGCTGGACAACTACATCGGCTCATTTCTGCTTTCAATTAGAAAATTTGATGGATCTGAATATGAGTCGGACACGCTTACAAGTTACCATCGAGGTATTGACATGATATTGGACCGCGAGTTCCAGACAAGTCGGGATGTCCTGGCCTCTAAAAGAAAAGAACTTAAAGCGAAAGGAAATAGGTCAAATAAATCAGAGCCTCTCACCCGAGAGGAACAGATCATCCTATCTGAAACGAGTCAGCTTGGCTGCCAGAGTCCAAAACAGTTACAAAACAAAATGTGGTTGAACAATACTATGCATTTTGGGCTGCGGCCAACTTCTGAAAACCGAAAACTGAGGTGGGGGGATTTAACGCTAAAAACTGATGCGAACGGTCTAGAATTCATTGAATTCAATGAGCGAGTGACAAAAACGAGAACCGGTGCCAATCCGAGTGGCCACGAACGCCCCTTCCACCCCAAACAATTCGCCTTGCCGAATAACCCTGAGGAATGCCCCGTTCACACTTACAAGGAGTTCCGAAGTCACAGGCCCCAGAAAATGTGTGCTCCTGATAGCCCATTTTATCTTGCCATACACTACCAGAGGAATATATGGTATAAATGTCAGCCACTGGGGGAAAATAAATTAGGGGAAATTATGAAAACAATAACAGGAAATGCTAACATACCTGGACGGAAAACCAATCACAGTGCCAGAAAATCGACAGCGACACGTCTTCTCCACGCTGGAGTACCACCGACAACAATTATGCAACTGACGGGGCACAAAAACGTTGCCAGTCTGAACAATTATGCTGTTGCCAGTCATGAACAACAGAAAGAGATGTCACATATTCTCGGTGTAACAGATACGGCAACTAATAAATCTCCGTGTCACGCTATCCCAAGTACCAGTAATGTCGAATCTCCGTGTGTCCCTGTCACTTCTGGCCCTTTGATACAAAGTTCGGACTCACTGACTGACCAAAACATTCTGGTATGAATAAACCAGAATCTCCTGTCACAAACTCAGACGACCGCAGCGGGTATCTTTCATGGCGCCAACTTTCACCACTGCACCCTGAATATAACGGTCTGCCAGTCTGCTGGATCGATCCCGTCAAATAATTTGACATAAATAATAACTAAACCGAATGATATTTTTCACTTTTGGTCGAAGACATCAATATTTAAACTCTAAATGTTACAGAACGTTTTTGTCAGTTTCCACATGTTTGCCGCTTCCGGTAAAGTTTGAAAGTTACAGCGCGTATGAATATACTTTTTGACCTAGTTATGAGGCTAGCTAAGAGAAACCTTGTTCTCATGTGAATATTGCGGTACATTCAATAATATATATAAATTCTGGTACTGTATGTAATGTTGAATTGCAGGTTATTTACAGTTATTATAGGTAATTTATTTCAACCAAAAATGAATTCTGTCTTCTTTCTGATTTTGATCATTGTTTCTGCTATACTGACTGTCAACTCCTTTCTGCATATAAAACTGGGGTAAGAATCGAGGCCTGTGCACTACCCTAGATTTGAATGCTGCATCATCCAACATAGTCCTACGGAAATACCGCTAAATATGACCGACAAAATGGAGTCTTAGATCATGCTACAGTTATTCAACCTATCCACTACCCTTGGGGAGCATGTCCCCACCCTTGGGGCACCAAGCCCCACCCTCTATCTCTTAAACTAAGGTTCGCCCGACCCCATACCCTGATATAGTCTGGGAGCTTAGATCATGCTACATTTATTCAACTCATCCACTACCGTGGGCATATCCCCACCCCTGGGGTACTGAACCCCACCCTATATCTCTTAAACTAAGCCTCGTCTGACCCCATACCCATATAGCCTGGGAGCTTAGATCATGCTACACTTATTCAACCTATCCACTATCCTTGGGGAGCATGTCCCCACCCCTGGGGCACCGAGCCTCACCCTCTATCTCTTAAGCTAATCTTCGCCCGACCCCATACCCATATATAGCCTGGGAGCTTAGATCATGCTATACTTATTCAACCTATCCACTATCCTCGGGGAGCATGTCCCCACCCCTGGGGCACCGAACCCTACCCTCTATCTCTTAAACTAAGCTTCGCCCGACTCCATACTCTCGTATATTCGGAGAGCTTAGATCATGCTACACTTATTCAACTCATCCACTACCTCAGGGAGCATATCCCCACTCCTGGGGTACTGAACCCCACCCTATATCTCTTAAACTAAGCCTCACCTGACCCCATACCATCATGTATTCAAGGAGCTTACATCATCATACACTTACTCAACCCATCCGCTATCTACACTTATTCAACCCATCCACTACCCCCGAGAGCATGTCCTCACCCCCGGGGGCATAGAGCAACACCCTCTGTCTCTCATATATTCTGGAAGCTTACACCATTCTACACTTATTCAATGCATTGCCCGACCCCATACCCTCATATTTCAATTTCAAATTTTATATCTCTTATATGTGAAACTAACCTACTATGAGGTATGAGATGCAGTGTACAATGTACATTGTTTATACACACGCAACAAATAATCTACAATATATACTTTATAGTAATTACTAATACGTGTAGTTTGATGACATTATTTTGTTTCAGAAGTACAATTTTAAATAACCTGCCGCACTACTGAACCTCTATCAGTTTTGAATTTTGTGTCGCCTTAAATGAAGGACAAAATTTCCTTCAATTTTGCTATCAAATCATTCTATTCCACATCACATGATTTAGCTCAAAGCTTTTACATGAACCATATTTGTGTTCACACATTTAATTTAAATATATTAATTAAAACTGAGTTTGTGGTGTCCCAGTTTTACCAGTGCACATTATTATGTAGCATTACACATGTATGATTGAAAACATTTGTCATTATATTCTTTTATTTGCATACATATTTGAGGGTTCACCCACAAGGCTGGTGTTCCATTCCATACTGTAAATATACCTCTACTCCAACTATTACATTGTTATTAAATAGCTCTGTCAGATATAATTCACGTATCATGACACAAAGTTACACCAAGAAGTTCCGTGGTCCAAATTGCACGGTCAATTGTTCCTAACTGTAGATGTGCTGTATATGCTTACTTTGAAAAAGAAATGTAATCTTTATTTCAAGTTTTATAATATAGTTCCTTTCAATCCAACCTCAACATCACTGATATAGAAACCATATTTTTATGTATTGTCTTTTCAAATATGTGCATTGCCAATGATGTGCAACCTCAAATGATGTACCACTCTAAAGGGCTCGATCTTTTTGCAAAGCTGCATGTTTCATGATAATAGTTATTCAATTCATGATAATAGTTAAATATTACGATAATAGTTATTCTAACACTGATTTGACAGGAACTGCTGTCAAAGACAGCCCTGAGTGCTCGCCCTATGGAGAAATGCCAGAGGACATTAAAACACATGCTGTGGAACTCATGGAATTGAAGAAAAACTCACAAGAACGTAGTGCAGGTGAGATATTTAACCCTCTTTGTACTGTACAGGTAATCGTACCGACAGAAATACAGTTCCATGATTGCCTGTCATTGGCATACTAATTAGAATGAAGAATTTTCAGAGAAACATTTTCATCATTATATCTTGTTCATAAGCCAGGAGTACCTGCTTTGAAACTACGTAGGCAATAATAAGTATATCTTCGCTTCATTCATGTTCATGACATTGTTGATACCTCCTGGGAACTGTTAAAAATGCCAGTACAGAGGGAGTTAATGTACACTTGTCCCTCATTGGGTTTCAGTATAACATGGCCACTGCTGTGTCCCCCAATACATATGTGCAATACGAATGCTGCTTCAATGAAAACTCACTGTAGTTTGACCCTCCAAAGGTGGCGTCAATATTTTGTGCCTCAATTTTAGGATTGATACTTGAATGTCCCAAAGTTCACTTTGAGGTTTATGAGCTTGAAGATGTTGGCTGTAGCAAATTCTCAGTGGTGGGCTGTTCCAAATAAGAGTACATGAGAGGGGTGGGGGAGGGGGAGATTATTCAGCTCTGTGGTATATATGTGGTGGGTGGTTTACAGTCATTTAACATTGCGGAGATAGGATAGATGGTGTATGGTTGGCTGGTGTCAGGAACAGTTGTACTCCCACCCCATGTTCCTTTTACTGAAGGGGGCCATCAGTGCATGTCCGAGTAGACTAAGATGTTTCGCTGGTGACCATCAGCCTCACACTGGTGCATGCGTGAAAGTATGCCAGTTACTTGCCGACGAGCAGTGGTTTTCTCCGGGTACTCTAGCGCCCTCCACCAGACAAACTGGCGGTCATCATATGAGTGAAATACCCTGGAGTGTGAAACCACCACCCACTCCACCTCCCTCTTTTTTCTGGGTTGTTAACTGTGACAGATGATGCACTGTAGCAGGTGCTTTATTCGGTTATAGCATACCCGTTATGGATGTACATGTAATAGAAGATAGAACCACTGGTGATGTTGCTTATAAAGGATTATGATGTGATGACATTGGTCATCATAAAGTGGAATGAACTTGGGGGTGAGTGAGTGAATATGATTTAATGTCACTTTCAACACTATTTCAGTCCTATCACAACATTTCGAAAAAATAAACTGCATGCCCTGCTGTTCATTTTTGGAGACCAGTTACTTCCTATTTTCTCATGAATAATAGAAACAAGTTTAGTTTTTGTGGTCAAATGTATTTTATGTTGTACCTGTGGTAACATACTTTCACAGAGATTGAGAGGCCTGGATTCCAGCCCGCCTACATTTGATGTTGATTACAGTTCATTTAATCTGATTAACTGGTGTATATTCAAATGTGAGTGATTTGATTATTACGATGAAAACTGTAAACTGACCATGCTTGGGACCAGATCATAGTGGCAGTTTTGACGTAGTTCTGGTTTATCAACATTCAAAATACTTTAAATTTAAGTATTGGGGCCATGGATAATGCCGATAATTAGAGGTTAGTCAGTTTACCCAGGTGTCAGTATTCACAGTTTTCACTGTATCTTACCTATTCTTTCAGTCCGTAAACCACCAGCTATCAAGGAATTTATGGTGGAGACTAGAGACTTCACTTCAACTTTCACGATCAACCCTGTAATTATCCCTGCTATCAGTACGATCATCTTGTCCTGTCCATCTGAAGGCTTTCCTGCTCCCTGGTATGTACTTGTGAGTTAATCAAAGCAGGTGTGGTGGAAGTAATTGGACATTGGGAAGACCAAATTGAGGGTGCCCTTACAGAAATTTAAGGTTGCAGCAAGCTCACATTGTGTGTCTGTTGTTAGCTAACATGGTTAGCTGGCCACTAGCTTGCCTTGAGCTTGCCACTAGCTTGCCACTAGCTCACATTTGAAACATTGCAAGCTTGCAATTGGTGATTCTGCAACCTAGTGCAACTTTGCCGCAACCTTGCGCAACCTACCTGCAACCTAGCGCAACTTAGCTGCAAGCTAGCAGACGCTTACCTAACCTAACCAAACCTGCGAGCTAGCGCAAGCTTGCGGCTAGCTTGTATAACTTTGCAGCCAGCTCGCACTAGCTCGCAGCCGGCTTGCGCTAGCTCGCAGGTTTGGTTAGGTTAGGTAAGCGCAAGCTCGCCAAAACAATGCATTTCCAGGCCTGCGAGCTCACATGTTGGCCTGATTCATAACATTAAAGTACAGAACAGCATTTTTAAAATAATTTTTATATAAAAATGTTTAATTCTTATCCTACAAATCACAAAAGTTTATCTTTACTATAATAATTAAAGATTCTGATCAGAAAAAGGCATACCCTTTAGAAATTTGGCAATGGTCTGAATATCATGAGTTTAATTTAATTTTCTCTGGCATTTTGATCTCATTCTGTATCCCTGGTTGTATCATGCATGTATAGTCTGTTGACTGGAATTTCATCCCAGGATGTAAATTATCTATGAAAATAGATAAATTAAAATAATAAAAAAACAGTTTTTAACAGATTTTTCTGTCTGGGCCCATTTGGACATTAGTAACATTGGTATAGTACATGTGTGCATTTCTTGCAAATGTGTTCTTGCTGCATTAATGAATTAATGAATAATCTGACATAGGCCTACAGGCTGAATAAGTTACTTGTGAACAATATATCAGTCTGCACATACTTGATCCTGGATCCTGGATCCATACTGTTTTCAATATAAACTGTATTCAGTCCCCAAACTAAACTATAAATACATTTACATTAGTTGATTTAAGGCAGTATTCTCTCACCTTGAGCTTGGCAGCAAGCTAAACAGTTTTGTCCTCTCCAACTTCTTGACCTGCAGTACTTGCAAGTGTATACTGAGGTCCATCTATAAAACTTGGCTTTTCCTGAGCTTCCACCAAAAACTACACTGAAAGTAACCTATTTCTCCATGGTTCTGTCAGCTTGAATGTTGGTTTCCTAAACTCATTGTAACTGAATGAAGCATGGAACTTAAATTAGAACTATCCACCATGTACATTGGAAACTACACTAGTTTCACTGGAGAGAAGAAAACCAAACAGCCAAACTGAAAAGTGTCTTGACCTGTTGAAGACCAGTTGAACTCTGAATTTGAATGTTGGTCATCTGATATTACACCCTCTGTTGGAAAGGGCTGGTTCCCATGGATACCAGTGGTCCCATGCTGGGCATTAAATGAAAACCATCTGCTATAAGTATGTACTTCCTGCCCTTGATGCGAGCTTGCGCAAGCTCGCCAATTAGTTCAGTATATACTGTTGGTTGCCTAAAAATATGGTAATCTTGCTAGCTTGCCTGAAAATATTGCAAGCTTGCGTTAGCTCGCCATGCCAAGGTGCTCGCTCACAATCCTTGGCAGACCTATATTGTTAGCTTGCACAAGCTTGCTGCAATCTTGTGTCCGCTTGCTGCGAGCCGGCACAAGCTTGCTGCAGTCTTGCGCTAGCTTGCCGCAAGCTGGTGCAAGCTTGCCGCAAGCTGGCGCAAGCTTGCTGGAGGCATGTTAGCTTAAGGTAAGCTTGTGTTAGCTAGTTGCAACCTTAAATTTCTGTAAGGGTGGTCCTCTGGGGAATTTAGAAAATTTACCTTCCATTTTCTCACTTTGGCACATTTTTTACCCCTCAGCTCAATTGGGCTCAGGGGTATTGTTGTCACCCCATCTATCCATCCGTCCGTCTGTCCGTCCGCTTTCCCGGGACTCCATATCTTGAGAACTACTGAAGGTAGTTCATTCCAAAAATGTTTTCTTTCCATTCTACTTCCAAAATATTGATGGAATGTTGCAAGCATTTTTCCTGATTTACTTAAATCTACATATTACACCAATTCTTTTCTACCTGCAGGGTAGTGGACAAGACAGATAACGGCATAGAGGAATCTGCTGGAAAGTGTAGTACATGTTTAAATCTACAGTTTAGATTCCACAAACTTTTCTGCTTGTAAATTACCGTTTACTAATTACTCAGCTGGCTTCAATAATGCTTCAGTTGTTATTTGTGAAATTTCCATGACTTGGAAACATTCATAAATAGTAGTTTCAAGTTTGGTATCCAAACTCCTACTCCCATAAAAACATCATTATCTGGATTGTTAAGGGGCTGAGGGGTTGTAGCACCTCTGGTCTTCATGTTGGAGGACATATTAGGGTGAACATTTTTACAATTTCTGTCTTTCTAACTCTTCCAAAGAGAGAAAAAATAAATAAATCTTACTCTAAAACACGAACACAGATTTGGTACAGATAAGTTTTTATTGCCATAGTCTAGAAATCAAGGCTGCTAGCACAGGCCGGCGTAAAATCTCAAGCAGCAAAGATGGCGAAGGCAAATTGCATGATTTAAAATACCCTCCAAAATACAGGAGTGGCACTTCGTCATCACAATTCGTCTAAACAAGACAGAAACGGCATCCACGATAGGCCACAGAGTTTGAGACAACTATGTGGATAGGTCAACCTATCAACTCAATGATACGTCGTCGTCCGTGCAGACACTCACCTAAAACGCATGTGTGTAAAACCTGTGTCTCCTTTTAAAACAGATTTTGTCAAGTCTAATCAAACTTGAATGAATTTTCTTATCTTCAGTTTAAGTCAACTTCTAACATTTCTACAAGAAAAGGTCAATTCATCGATGCGTAAGTTCTTGCACTGTTGCATAGCTGAATTGTTTGAAGTTGTGGGTGCCAAACGCTGCAATTTCCAGCGCTGATTAATGTTTTTTATCGAAAAAGAGAGGCGGATAACATATGACGCTGAGAAATCATGAAGAGTCCCTGCTAGATTTAACACTAAAACAGGTAGAACAAACACTGGAAAGAAGTTGACTCTTGGCAAGGAACTTGGCATCAAACTGGTCCCAGGGGGAGGGGGATCAGGGGTACTTTCTAAGAAAATTTTGAGCCGAAGTGGACAGGCCCACCTCACATGCAAAGGTGAAATACAAACATTTTTAAGATATTCCTGTTTAAATTTTGTGTAAGTGGTATAATGTTGAAATACATGAGATATGATTGATTTAAGGGAGAGCATGATTTAGTTTTCAACTGGGTTTAAGTTCAGGTATTCACCAATGATTCAGCTGGGTGGAAGTTTCCAACAATCTATGGATTAAAATTTTATCCGGGTTGAAGTATCGTTGAAAAACTTCACATGATTTTGTCCTTGCCAAAATGGAGACTTATGGCATGTCTGAAAGCTCTGTTGAATATATGGAAAATTTCCCTCCAATCCCCATCATTGATTAATACTGGGGGATATTTATAGCTCCTGGCATAATATCAGTAAAGGATACACCTCAGGTTTCAATTATGGGGCCATTGATATTTAATATATTTATCAATGATATCTTCACAGTATGTAGCCTGAAAGAATCGAAATGTTCATTTAGTAATTTTACTGATGACAACACCCTGTACTCATCTGATTGTGATCTTACTGTCCTCAAAACATGATTGCAACTTAAAGCTGAATACATGGTAAACTGTTTTCATGCTAATAATTTCAAGGCATTGTTCTTGATCCTAAGAGTAGGCCTACCAACGACAAACAGATTTTCACATTTCATTGTATAAATATAGAATCAGAAGATAGTTTTAAATTGCTAGGCATCCACATCGATAGTAGATTTAATCTCAATAATCATTTAATGTCCTTAAATGGCTAGGACCATATCTTGACCTAGCGAGTAGACTAGCTATTTTTAGATCCTTTATACTGTGTAATTTCAATTACTGTCTGGCATTCCTGTAGTGCCACTAGTGCCAGAAAACTAGAAAAACTACAAGAATGTGCCTTTCGCATTGTTTAACCAGGATAATGTTAGTGATGTCAACATCGCCGCGCCTTAGATATCTGATAATAGAGGTTTACAAAATACTACACTGTGAAGGCCCTGCATATAATAGGAACCTGTTTCAAAAAACAACATGTTATCAGCTAAGAAACACCACGAATGTTCACGTACCCAGACGTGGGACAACGATATTCAGGCTTCATTCTGTCAAGTACTCTGGGGCCACTCTTTGGAACTCACTTCATCCATGTATAAAAGGAGCACTGACACTCCAGGAGTTCAAAATTTTAATTAGTAAATTAAATGGTGAGACTTGTAGACGCACTTTCTGCAGTGACCAATAATACTTCTGAAGATATGGTCATTCATACAATTTTTTCTATATGGCTTACTTATCTATATTATCTCTATTTTACAATATTTTAATGATGTCTTATTGTTCTGTCAGTGAATAGCTCATGTTTTGAGCTAATGTTCTCTGTATGTAAACACATTCGACTTTAAATAAAATTGATCTTGTCTTACATGACATGACCACATTGATCAGGTTAGAGAGAACCACCTCTCTAAAATGGAGGTAAAAAAGGTCAAACATATCTTCGCATCGGATGTTATTGAAAAAATAAATTCTTGTCCATCTAATTTGCATGAGAATAGACGACAAGTTTTGTTCTTTGTTAACAATTAGGGTAGCCCGCTTTCATTAAAAAACTACTGTTACGACATGTAAAAATATAAGGAAGTCACTTAAAGATTTTGGAGCATTATGATGAATAAGCCAAAAGTTATCGTGGAAAAATGAACTTCTTTACCGCCATTTTAGACCGGTAGTTCTCCCTGACCTGTTGATCAACCTAGTTTAATAGGAAATAATTTTTGCTATATATTTTACAGGACTGTATGGGAAAAAGAGCTGAAGCCCCTGGAGGTGTGTCCTCACCTACAACAGGGTAGTAATGGAGATACTCTCATTGTCCCCCCTGAGGTGAAGTATTACGGTTCCTATCGGTGTGAAGCTTCCAACTCTTGGGGCAAGGCGATGTCACCCATTGTGGGTTTATCCAGGCCAAGTACGTTTACTTCATTAGTCATGATGTGAATCTACTGGTAGTTGTTATATATTGTCAGTCAAAGGACTGATTTAAGGTGGTTGATGCCTCAAAACAAGGTTGGCGACATCATTACACAGGTATTTTTATCTCGCCTTACGAGGTAAAGGGGAGATACTGTGAGGGGGGGAAGAGGATGTCGTCGTCGGTGTCGGTGTCGGTGGCGGTGTCGGTGTCGGTGTCGGTGTCCCCTGCCTGGAAATGAATGAGTTTTTGGTTTAGCAAGTTAAAAAAAAATCTAGAAAAATTAGAAAAAATATAAAAAAATATGGGGGGTGGGTATGCCACCTGGGGGTACTACCCCTGGGGTGCTCTAATGTTAAAATCCCTATGAATGAGTTTTGCGTTTAGCTGAAGTGCACATGTACATCTGTACTTGGAAAGTTTCTTGCAGTTGTCAGCTGTCATTGGATGATTATGAAACTTGGTACACATGTTTCTTATGATTAGATGTACCTGTGCTATTTTTGAGAAGAAATATTAATTTTTCTCCAAATTATGACAAATGAATGAGTTTTCTGTTTAGGTAAATTGTACATGTAGGCCTCTACATGTATACATATACATGTACATGAGAAGTTTGCTCCAGTTGTCAGCTGTCATTGGATGATTATGAAACTTGGTACACATGTTTCTTTTGATAAGAGGATGTACCTGTGCTATTTTGAGAAGAAATATTAATTTTTCTCCAAATTATGACAAATGAATGAGTTTTCTGTTTAGGTAAATTGTACATGTAGGCCTCTACATGTATACATATACATGTACATGGTAAGTTTGCTCCAGTTGTCAGCTGTCATTGGATGATTCTGAAACTTGGTACACATGTTTCTTATGATTAGAGGATGTACCTGTGCTCTTTTTGACAAGAAATATGAATTTTTCTCCAAATTATGGCAAGTGAATGAGTTTTCTGTTTAGGTAAATTGTACATATACATGTACATGAGAAGTTTGCTCCAGTTGTCAGCTGTCATTGGATGATTATGAAACTTGGTACACATGTTTCTTTTGATAAGAGGATGTACCTGTGCTATTTTTGAGAAGAAATATTAATTTTTCTTCAAATTATGGCAAATGAATGAGTTTTCTGTTTAGGTAAATTGTACATGTAGGCCTCTACATGTATACATTTACATGTACATGGTAAGTTTGCTCCAGTTGTCAGCTGTCATTGGATGATTATGAAACTTGGTACACATGTTTCTTATGATTAGAGGATGTACCTGTGCTATTTTTGGCAAGAAATATTATTTTTTCTCTAAATTATGGCAAATGATTGAGTTTTGCGTTCAGCTGAAGTGCACATGTACATCTGTACACCACAGTTTGCTGTAGTTGTCAGCTGTCATCGAATGGTTATGAAACTTGGTACACAAGTTTCTTATGATTAGAAGATGTATCTGTGATATTTAGGAGATGAAATATTAATTTTTGTTCAAATTTTGAGAGTTTTGTCTTAATATGCCAATAATAATGTACATGTATATACATGTACACCTGTACATGGAAAGTTTTCTGAAGCTGTCAGCTTTCATTGGATGAGTTTGACACTTTCTACCCAAGTTCAATGTGATTCAAAGATGTGCATGTGCTATTTAAGAAATATGACATTAAATATGAAATTTTTTCCTAATTATTGCAGTTTAGACTTTGTATCTTTCCATTGATAAGGTTTTTGTTGGGCAAGCATTTACAGGTAGATCTGTACATGGAAAGTTTGTTGAACATTTCGTGGGATGATTATGAAACTTGGTGGATATGTTTCATGTTTTCGTAGGTCACAGTTCTCCCGCAGTAATCCCACACGGGACTGACCTATCCAGCAATAATCCCAAATGGCATTGGCATATCCAGCAGTATTGCCATATGGGACTGACCTATCCAGCTGTAATCCCAGACCGAACTGGTCTATCCAGCAGTAATCCCATTTGGGACTGGCCTATTCATCAGTAATCTCACACAGGACTGACCTATCCAGCAGTAATCCCAATGGCACTGGCCTATCCAGCAGCAATGCTACACGGGACTGACCTATCCAGCAGTAATCCCAGACCGGACTAAACTATCCTGTAGTAATCCCACATGGGACTGGCCTATCCAGCAGTAATTCCACATGGGACTGGCTTATGCAGCAGTAATCTCTCATGGGACTGACCTATCCAGATGTAATATGACACAGGATTGCAATTTGCAGCAGTAATCCCACATGGCACTGACCTATCGAGCCATAATTTAACATGGGACTGACCTATTCCGCTGTAATCCCACACAGGTTTAGCCTATCCAGCAGTAATCCCACATGGGACTGGCCTCCTCAGCCATAATCCCACACAGCATTGCCGTATGCAGCAGTAATCCCACACGGGACTGCCTATGCAGCAGTAATCCCACACGGGACTGTCCTATCCAGTATTAATCGCATACGAGACTCGCCTATCCAGCAGTAATCCCAGACAGGACTGGCCTATCCAGCAGTAATCCCACTTGGGACTGGACTATCCAGCATTAATCCCACAGGGGACTATCCATCAGTAATAATATGAGACTGGTCCACCCAGCAGTAATCCTACACAGGACTGGCCTATCCAGCAGTAATCTCACATGGGACTGAACTATCCAGCAGTAATCTCACACTGGGCTGCCCTATGTACCAGTAATTCAACGGCACTGACCTATCCATCCTACATGGGATTACCTTTTGCCAGTAATCCCACATGGGACAGATGTTATTGTCTGTACCAGATAATCTATTCCAGACATTATTGTCTGTACCACATCACCTATTCCAGACCTTATTGTTTGCTCTACATGTATGCTTTCAATACTGCTGCACCTTCGGCGGATGACCCCGCAAGGCGAGATGTTGGGGTTCTCAGAACGCTTGTTACCCTGTACTAAACTCTCCCAATGTCATATCTCGCCTTTTCTGATAAGAGACATTATCAGGGGAGGTGCAAATCTTACAAAACTATGTGGATACTGGATGCTCAAAGCTTTTTATATAAAAAAGTAGATGGAACACCCCCATTTTTTATTAAATTAATAAAAAGATCATATGGCAGGGATAAAGTGTTTATAATATCAGCATGAATCACCGTATGAGTTTGGAGATTTTTTTTATAGTTTTATAATAAAATTCATACAGTTTGATGAAATGTAAAATTCATATAAAATTTTGAGTTTTAGCCCACCATCACCAGATGGTGGGCTGTTCAAATCGCTTTTCGTCCGTGGTCCGTCGTCCGTCCGTCAGTCAGTCCGTCCGTAAACAATTCTTGTTACCGCGATATCTCAGGAACTACTGCATGGATCTTTTTCAAATTTGGTACACAGGTTCCCCTTGGGGTCTAGTTGTGCAAGAAACCTTTTCTGGTCCGATTCGAAAATGGCCACCAGGCAGCCATCTTGGATTTCCCCATGAAACCTTGTTACTGCGATTTCTCAGGAACTACTGCATGGATCTTTTTCAAATTTGGTACACAGGTTCCCCTTGGGGTCTAGTTGTGCAAGAAACCTTTTCTGGTCCGATTCGAAAATCCAATATGGCCACCAGGCAGCCATCTTGGATTTCCCCATGAAACCTTGTTGCGTTTTCTCAGGAACTACTGCATGGATCTTTCTCAAATTTGGTACACAGGTTCCCCTTGGGGTCTAGTTGTGCAAGAAACCTTTTCTGGTCCGATTCGAAAATCCAATATGGCCACCAGGCAGCCATCTTGGATTTCCCCATGAAACCTTGTTATCGCGTTTTCTCAGGAACTACTGCATGGATCTTTCTCAAATTTGGTACACAGGTCCCACATGGGGTCTAGTTGAGCAAGATACCTTTTCTGGTCCGATTCGAAAATCCAATATGGCCACCAGGCAGCCATCTTGGATTTCCCAATGAAACCTTGTTATCGCGATTTCTCAGGAACTACTGCATGGATCTTTCTCAAATTTGGTACACAGGTTCCCCTTGGGGTCTAGTTGTGCAAGATACCTTTTCTGGTCCGATTCGAAAATCTAACATGGCCACCAGGCAGCCATCTTGGATTTCTCCAGGAAACTTAGTTATCGTCATTTCTCAGTACTGCATGGATCTTTCTCAGATTTGGTACACAGATTCTCCTTAGTCTAGTTTTGCAAGATAGCTTTTTCGGTCCGAATCGAAAATCCAATATGGCCACAAGGCTCTATCTTGGATTTCCCCATAAAACCTTGTTATCGCGATTTCTCAGGAATTACCGCATGGATCTTCGGTCTAGTTGTGCAAGATGCCTTTTCTGGTCTGATTCGAAAATCCAATATGGCCACCAGGCAGCCATCCTGGATTTCCTCATGAAACTTTGTTATCGTCATTTCTCAGGAAGTACTGCATGGATCTTTCTCAAATTTGGTACACAGGTTCACCTTATGATCTAGTTGTGCAAGATACCTTTTTCGGTTCGAATTGAAAATCCAATATGGCCACCAGGCGGCCATCTTAGATTTCCCATGAAACTTTGTTATCGTGATTTCTCAGGAAGCACTGCCTGGATCTTTCGCAAATTTGGTAGACAGGTTGCCCTTGTGGTCCAGTTGTGCAACATACCTTTTCTGGTCCGATTCCAAAATCCAATATGTCCATCAGGCGGCCATCTTGGATTTCCCCATGAAACTTTGTTATTGTGATTTCTCAAGAAGTACTCCATGGATCTTTCTGAAATTTGGTACACAGGTCTCACATGGGGCCTACTTTTGCAAGATACCTTTTTTGGTCCGATTCGAAAATCCAATTAATACGTTATTCCGAGTTGTGACGTTGCATCACAAGAGTCGGCAGATCAAACGGTGTGGCATATTCTGTATATTGACTATAGAGAATATCCATATCTTCGCCTTCCATATCAAGGAGTTCAAATAATTGGGAATTAAAATGTATTTCTTAAAATTTTAAATCGGTTTTATTTAATCCATGCAGTTGCAAGTGAACTACCCCACCCTTTCGTCTGCTGGCGGGTTAGCTACATGAAGGGACGTCACTCTTGTGACACAATGTCACAACTCGACAACTGTAAACTACTGCATGTTTCGATCCAAGGGAAATAATCAGGATTCAGAGACTTTCAAATTCGAAGTTTCAACAGTACTGCGTGGACCGGATCCCTTCAGTATTAAGTATTGTACCATCTTACTATTTTCGAGCATGGTATCTTAAAAGAGATATCTCAAACTAGTCCAGCAAACAGAACAGAATTAGCATTCATTCCTAATTATAAAATCTTAAGTATGCCAAAGTGTCAAAGAGATTTTTCTTCGCTTCCAGTACCCAATGATGACACGTGCAAAAAAAAATAAAAAATACTACAGAACGAAGACGAAGGATCCTCCGTACATGTACATTCACTTTCAGACTAACTTGGCTCATTTCCCTTGTACTATAGCAACCGACATAAGTACAGTTTCTAGAAATCTTAACTCCTGAAACTTAGAAAGATTATATCTTGGTGTTTTCCAGTGTCCCTTTTTCGATCTTTTACAATCAGATTCGAAATTCTATAAACAAAATTACAACTCAATCGTCTTAGTAACAATGGACAAAAAGATCCTCTTGTCATTAGCTTACAATTATCGGACAATGGTGGGCGCCAAGATCCTTCAGGATCTCTCGTTTTATTGCCCTTTCCGGTAATCTATAGATAAATAAACAATACCTGCAGACATATATCCATATGCTTGACTTTCTTGCCTTGTTGCACAGAAAGTTATTATCACCATCTCCGGGACGGAGTATGGCGATATTGGAATCAGACCAGGCTATGGGGATGCCAGAGACAGTGGATCATTATTTGAGAGAACCAAGATTTGCCCAGTGAGCTCCTTGGTAGCGTCGGTCAGGTATATACTGTAGATGATACTCCTAGTTTTTAACGGCAAAAATTGAAGACAATGCGTAGATTTTACCGAATAAACGAACCGGAAGTCAGGCAAATTTGTGCATGGTCAAACTTTGTGTTGCGCAACTTTGACGAAATTAGCTTCCGACTGCGCAGAGTTGCTGTGGGGACGAGGCTGTCAACATTGACTTTACTTCGCGAAGCTGATTAGCTGAAAATGATGTAATTGTTGAAAACGCCATGAGACAGTGGCAGTGATTGGCGGGCTTGGCCAGTCTGTTATCGGGGTAATTTGGCTGAAGGAAAATGCGTAAGATGTTTGGGGAGTCGAGTGTTGTGTTTACCATGGAAATAAAGGGTTTCCCGGATTTTTATGTCAGATTAAAACCCATAGGAACAATGCACTGGTATTTTAGCGCGATCGTCAGGTTGAAATGGGTAAATCATGATGAACTATCATTCTCTTGGGACGTAGATGCATGGTAAATGTTACGGAAATCAAGTTTCGTGGTTGTTTATTTTATTTTCTCGCCTGCATGGTTTTGTTTTATTTTAGACATACGCAAGCAGATATTTTGAAAGACAGATTAAAACGAGTCTGCGCTTTCTGAAAATATATATATTTAGCAAGGTTTCAATCAAGCAACATGCAAATATATTGCTTCCAAAAAATTCTCCCGCATGCATTAATCCATACAAGGCTGACAAATGAGGCCATCAGGAAGTAGCAATGGGTTAAAGTCTCTATACTTGAAGCAAAATATTGATGTTTTTACAGAAAATCCAAAATCTCCAAGTATAAACTCATAACTGAAAATATTCGTAAAAAAAAAAGCATCTGTATAAAATTTCAGTCATTTTACATACACGTACGTTGCTCTTTTATATTGTGGTTAACATTTGATAGTTAATAAGCCCCACTCCCCAGGGATCCTGGACCTTGGGAGTGTTGAGGAATACAGAATAAAAAAATATTTAAAAAATTAGCAAAAAAAAAGAAAAAAAAAGTGGCTGGTTCTTAGCCGAGGTTAGTGTCAGGAAATTTTACCGCTATTCTACGTAGACGCAGTATAACTAAATTTGGTTTGCAATTATTATATATTTCCAAAAATTAAATTCCAGCAAAGTACTCGGATCGTCGCAAAATATACTGAACGATACCGAAAGATTTACAAAGGTCATATGCAAATAACTTGAACTCCTTATCTCAGAACCAAATGATGACCATTTCATATAGCAGTAGTCGGGAACCAGGTCATTGAGACCCTGTGTTTGCTTAATGGCATCCCCAAAGATTTTTTCCAAAGCACCATTTTCGGTCCAGCAGTCGATGCAAGTTCCAAGTCACGCCTGACAGTTCGTAAACTCCCATATTTATATATATGAATATGTACATGTCAATGCCAATGCTTAACATTGTGTTTTAAACCAGTACAGTCAAATCGCGAAGTCTTCGCTTTATTGAAAGCAAAGACTTGTCGGGCTTATTCAATTTAATTCAAGTTAATTTTCTCCTGGCGCACTGATCTGTGGTTTAGCTGGATCACAACTCTCGAACAATAATGCATGTTCATCCAACATGTTTTGCTGTATTCACGGTGAAATCAAAGTTTTTGAAGTGTTGACTAAAAGTCTGCCACCATTAAACCTATGCACATTGACTGTCAATGTTCACCTTATTTTGGTAAATAAATCAATCGTCTCCTCATCGCCTACTTTGCACATCATTATTGCATTCCATGTTCTGAATACACAAATTATTATGCCTCCAACTAGAGGGGGGGGGGGCATATAGCGATCGCTTTCTCCGTCCGTCCGTCTGTCTGCCCGTCCAAATTTCTTGTCCGCGCAATATCTTGGTTAATATTTGATGGACAGGATTGAAACTTGCATGGAATGTGGCCAGTAGTTGTGCAGCTTGGAGTTTTTTCCGAGTTCCCGTATAATTTTCAAGAGTTATGGCCCTTTGTTCCTGAATTGGAACTTGTCCGAGCTCGATCTCGGTTAATATTGTATGGACAATTATGAAATTTGCAGGATATGTGGTCAGTTCCCTGTAGTTGTGCAGCGTGATGTTTCTCTGCGTTTCGCATATATTTTCGAGAGTTATGGCACTTTTTTCTTCAAATCTTTGTGATTTGGGACTTGTCCAGGCTGGATCTCGGTTAATATTGTATGGACAATTACGAAATTTGCAGGATATGTGGTCAGTGCCCTGTAGTTGTGCAGCGTGAAGTTTCTCCACATTTTGCCTTTATTTTCAAGAGTTGTGGCCCTTTTTTCTTCAAATCTTTGTGAATTGGGACTTGTAGGATTGGATCTCGGTTAATATTGTATGGACAAGTATGAAATTTGCATGATATGTGGGCAGTGACCCATCGGTGTGCAGCGTGAAGTTTCTCTGCCTTCGGTTTTATTTTCAAGAGTTATGTCCCTTTGTTTATCAAACCTAAGTGAATGGGATATATTTATTTCTCGAGGCTGGATCTCAGTCCAGGAAAATGGTTATATTATATGTTATTCTACATTCCAAAGCAGACCACATAGGTCCTGAAGTATGAAATTGCCCCAAGAAGAGGGAATTGGGTGCAAAATTCAAAGTTCACTGATCGCTTCATAATTTCACCACAATATACTCCCAAGGAATGTAGGTCTCATAACCAGGTCACATTTTTGGATTTGGCGAAAGCCCTGGCGACCATCTTGCATCAAAACATCGTATTATCACTTGTTGGTTGATACTTGGAATATGTATTATGTGAGGCATGGAAAAAAAAGTGACCGAAATGGCAGGGCAGTGTCACATTAAAGTGGAAGGGGGGGGGGGGGCATACAATTGAGCAATCTCTGATTGCTTCCTTCCTGTGTTTTGGCTCAAATTATCCATTCTGGGGGTTCGCTGTATGGGAAAAGGGGCAAATAGGGGGTACGCTTCAGTTTGAAAAGGGCATTTATATGAGAAAAATATATAATATTTCCGAAAGGGAGGATTTCCTGAATTTTTTTACATTTTTTTACTGTTTAACACCCCCAGGTACCCAAAGCAAAAAAAAAAAAAAAAAATAGGGTTGGTCACCAGATAAAAGTTCTGAGGTATAAACCAACCCTACTCAACTTGGCAGAGACTGTAATCTATAAGAATCCGTAATAAATGATACTACCAAGAAATGTCTGTACATTTGTTGCATCAGCTCTTGCAGTGAATGAAATTCTACTTCCATGCTGTGCCCGGAATCTTGACCCAAATGATCCACATCAGGTAGCAATAAAGATTTGCATCCCTGGCACCTGAGGATTAAAATTGACGAAAAAAACTAATTGAACATTCCTCAAGCACTAGATATTCTCTCTTTCTCCAGGTGAAGTTGTTTTGTTGAATAAATGCGGTTTGCTTGGGTGAAATTTAAGCCGTCAAAATCGTATTATCAAAATCAAAAAGTCACCACTGCGCAGTGAATGAACCAATCGTTGCTCAGCTTTGTGGCACTGCGTCACAACATGAGACGTCACCAGTTCGGCACATGAATGAAAGAGCTCAGATTAAACAAATGAAGATTATTGTGTGATAATCTCTGTATGTTTTTAGGTCTGGACCAATCAGCGCACGGCTATAAGGTGGAGCATGTTAGAATGCAATATAACGGTGCTTCAGATTTGTAAATGATGTTCCGATTTATGACATACGGGTACTTACAGTGTGATCTATGCAGTTATTCAATTCTGTTCAATAGGAACTGATGTACTGATAAAGAGATACAGCCTACAGGTCAAAATTAAAAAATATTGAGGCACCATTATTTTCTTGAAGGTGTGTGTTTTTGCATTAAAGCTTCCCTTCTATTACAAACCGCCATTATTCTCCTCTGGAGATCTCATTTGCAAAAGAACTAAAAGAGTTAACTCCCCTGATCCTGGGTTACCCAGGCAACGTGTTCCACGCATGCGCCCATTGATCCCTGATAGTTCATATTTTCCTTTGCAAGCCAGCGTAGCTGACGTGTTGGAAGATCTCTGCTGTGATTTATTGAAATCTAGCGTAGTAAAAGTATATTTAGAGGTAGGTTGGTAGCATTATGTCTGATGTAGTCACTCCTTCATCTCGACATTCTGATCGTTGTACTGTATGCCAAACTTACAGGTCGCTTGCAGATCGTCCCTCTGCGTGCCATCTTTGCCGACCGCAGATTTGTACACAAAGCAATTCCTGCGGTGAATGTGTGGACTGGTACGACGCAGTGTGGCATAGGTATTCGACCTTCATGCAGTCTACGGCTATTGCTACTTCGGTAACGTTGACCGACTGAAAGGGAAAAGAAGAGCTGCAGCCCTGAGTTTTCCTACAGGGATTCAAGCCTCTAATTTGAATCCCTCTCGCATCGTGTTGACATTACCAACGGTAACAAGGACCCCCGGCACAGTACAGGGACGTTTTTAACCCGGAGGATCATTCTGATTCGGAGGTTTCCCATAGAATGACGACCCATGTCAAGCTGTCGGATCCGGACCCATTACATTTGGACACTTTTTCATCCCGGATCCGGACATCATTATCCCGTAGCCCGGACTCCCCGGACGGACTTGAGATGACCATCGGAGCGAGAGGTTTCTTCCAGAGTCGGGACTGCAGTCCGGAGCCGTACCACGGAGCAGGAGACGGCACGGACCTATGTAGAACGGACTTATCCAGTACGTCGAGAGTTTACAGCTCATCGGGAGTCCACATCCAAGAAGTCACGGACTTTAGAGTATACGGGACCATGGCTCCGAGAAGTCACGGCCCGATGCAGAACTCCGAGACCCCGTCAAGCCAAGAGCCTACAGGGACTACCGGGATATCGAGAGAATTCAAGACTATACAGATCGACGGTATTCCGATACCGATGCACGGTATTCCGATACCGATGCACAGACCCGACTACGGGTGAACCTTTGGGGCCGTAACATGGACAGATCCAGAGTTCGAAGTCGTACCCCGGCGCAAGCAGGTCACGGACCTATTGGGAACGGACTTATCCAGAACACCGTGTAGCCGCATATAAGAAGTCACGGACTTACACAGTACGGATTTACTTAGAACGGACTTAGCCAGAACGCTACACCACGGTTCCGGAGACAGCTCGGACCCGTACTACAGCATGAAGATCCCGGGAACACAGCCGTTCATCACAACGATACCGGGATTTCAGCTTTATTCGTCTACGCCGGAATTTCGGCGGTACAGCGGTGGATTCAAGCCGCATTCCCGAAGGCCGAAGAATTCTCTGAAGATTAAAGTCAAGTCAAAATTTGCTTCATCGGAGAAGACATAGTCAGCTCCCGTTCATCCAAGTCTCCGCAGGTCGAGAGAAAGAGACCTCGGCGTAGTGCCGTATCACGGAGCAGTGAACAACACTACAGTTCGGAGCACAGATCGGGATCATCACTCATCTTCGAGGAAGTCAGAGACATGGACCCGGACCCTGGAGGGCACGGCCTATACAGAACACCGGCACTCCGAGACTTACAGGGCGCCGGAATACCGAGACATCACGGCCCTGGACCCCGACGCTAGGCCAGCACGGCCTTACACAATCTGCGGGACTACACGACTCTACACAGACAGAATCCCGACCATTTGGAAACGGACTTATATAGAGCTCCGAGAGTCAACTTCCAACTTCAACTTTGGAGTCGGACACCACCTTACAGTTATCGGGATTACCAGAGCAGAGACCGGACTCAAGGATCAGCATTCCGGATCCGGACTCGGACTTAAAGATCAAGACTTATCTTTTCAAGTTCCTTTGGAGTCAAGTGCTGTTACGGGACGCAGTCACCTTCCAGCAGTACAGCTTCCTGCCACTGCCGGCATTTCATCATCAGATGTCTGTGACACGAGATGATCCCGTCATCCTCCAGCAACGCCCGTTTCTCCAGTCAAGAAGCGGAAACAGATTGTCTCTGCGCCGAAGTCGGACTCTACAATTAAAGTAAAGAAGCCGGCTACAGTACAGCTTAAAGCCCTGGAGCATCAACTTCCCGGAAAATCGAGCCGGAATACAGACCGGGACTCGGATATCCGAGAACATTCCCGTATCCGGACACTCGAACTACGGAGGACCGGAACGACCATAACAGACATACAGCCCGGAGTTCCGATCATCATCATTCCAGGGATAAAGATCGCCATCCTCGTCCCGGACGTCATTCCCGTAGGCCGGATCGTCGGCGAATCGAAATTCCGGATCGTGAGAGGATCCGGAACCCGGACTCAGATTTTCGACTTTATCAGCGCCATTCCCGGATAGAAGATCGAGATCGGGATACAAACACATAGAAGCCGGGAACCCCGGGGAAAATTTATTCGGACGAGTCCCCGTTATCAGCCACGTTCCCGTAGTCCACCCAGATATCGGCGACAGAGTCCCGTATGGTCAGGGTTTGGGAAGCGGAATTTATCTTCTCTGGACCCACGTGAACCCCGTCGTAGATCACGTACTCCCAGACGACACCAGCCAACTGAGACGAGTGGACTTCATGCGCAGGTGGAAAAATCTACACTAAAAGAAATTTCTAAAAACCGGACTACCTCCCCGAAACGGAAACGGACTTTTCGGGAATCCGACGCTATCCACTCCAGTTTAGCTGTTCATACATCCCCACAGAAGCGTAAAGAGAGAACACGCACTGAGACGTTGCCCACAATCACCCCGTTGCCTCTGACGCAATTTTGGATAAATCTTCGGAGAGTGAGAGAAGTCACAGATCTCGATCTACTTCAACTTCCCCACCACCGAAACGTAGACGTAGTCGTTCTCCTTCGGCAGATTTGTCCGTATCACCACCTCCGGAGTCGGACTCTGATTCGGACAAGAAAGAAGCTATTCCATTCAAAACCAAGATGGCGGCGATTTATAAGCTCAAATTCGGATGATCTTCGACATCTGTACAGAGGTCATCTAGCACCTCCACCGGGGTTCCTTGCGGTCCTGTCTTCATCTGGAGGCTTGGATATGTCAGTCGACCTGCAGGACGCATATCTTCACATTCCGAGTTCATCACCTCATCGTCGCTGTTTGCGTTTCGTCATCGCCGGAAGGAGGTTCCAGTCGCATGTCTTGCCTTTCGGCATGTCCATTGCCCCTGGTGTTTCACCTGCATCACTCAACCATCGTTTCATCTCTTCACCTACGGGGCATAGACATCGAGATCTACATAGACATCATCCTGCTGTGAGCTGTAGACAGGGACCTTCTCCAATCACAGACAGAATTCGTGCTGCACATTCTACGGCATTCGGCTTCGTGCCTCGCCTGGAGAGATCAGAACTGCAGCTGGCACAGCTGAGATGATGTATAGGAGCCCACATCGGCTCTCTTTGGGGCACTGTCAACTTCCGGAGGATCGCTGGAGCAAAAGTCGGGGACTAGTAAAGCTGTTTCTTATCATCACCATACCAGCCCATACAACTTGGGCAAGTTCCTCTGAGATTGTTGACGTCAACAGAGGACTTGACACCGTGGGGTCGGTTACATATACGACACCTACAGTTCCACATTCAACCTCACCTACACAAGGAATCGGACAAACTGAGGATACCGATCCAGGAATACCTTCACCCTTATCTTAGATGATGGCAGCATCGACGCAATGTCATGATAGTGGTATCATTTTGTCCTCACTCAGATCGCTATCTCTTCACGGATGCTTCACTGACGGGATGGGGAGCTCACAGAGGAGATGGAGACATAGCCGGCCGGTGGTCGCAGGAAGAGTCCCTACATCGTATCAACATCCTCGAGATGTCAGACGTCACTCACGCAGTCCAACTTTGGTTACCACAGATCTTCTCTCTTGGTAACCAAGGACAACATGACGGTAACATCGTATATCGTCAAGCAGGGTGGCACAAGATCACACCTACCATTCCTAAAAGACTTGGGAGTTGCTACAACTACAACACAGCATCACAGTTTCACAGACGAGCTCGACACATCCCGGGAAATCTCAACGTCACAGTTGCCTTGTCGAGACCGGACAAGATACTACAAACCGAATGGATATTGCACCCTCAGGTTTTCCGGAGTATGGCACAGATTTGGGGTCCACCACAACTGGACTTGTTTGCGACCAGGCACAATAGACAGACTCCTCAGGCCTTTGCCGTAGATGCACTGACACTCGACTGAAACAGACTACTGGCATACGCATTCCCGCCTGTAGCATTACTTCAGCTAATTCTCAAGAAGATTATGCAGAACCAGTGCATCATCATCATGATAGCCCTGTGGTGGCCTCAACGACCTTGATTCCCACAATTGCTGCTACTCATCACGGACTTACCTCGTCGACTACCCGTGTGGCGAACTCTACTCAGTCAGCATCGCCAGGGAGTCTTCCACGAGAACCCATCATGGATGAATCTACACACTTGCAGATTATCCAGTATTCACTCAGAACGAAGGACTTTTCAATAGAAGTTGCACAAGCGATGGACGACGACAACAGAGGGTCAACCAATCAGGTCCACCAATCTAAGTGGAAGTACTTCAGAAGTTCAGATTCTGCCTCTCTACCAATAATTGCGGTCTTACTTCTTCATCTACTTAGAGAAACATTTCACCGAGCACAATAGAGGGTTGTCGATTTGCATTATCCAGAGTACTTCGCCTTTCCATTAACCTGGATAGTTGACAGAACAAGGACATTTCATCACTCCTCAGAGCCTTCGCCCTTCAATTCCGACGTAAACACGACAATTACTACCCGAATAGGATCTGGGCGTGGACTTGAGCTCCCTGCTGAGACCTCCACTTGAACCCTTAGCGGCGACAACTTCAAAGGCAGTAACATACAAGACAGCCTTCCTGATGTCATTCGCCCTGGCAAGAAGAGTCTCGGAACTTCATGCACTAGAAAGGAAATCTTGGAAATGGACACACGACTGGTCAATAATCCTTCCACGTCCTATTCCGGAATTTCTAGTGAGAATGAACCGTCTCTTCCCGGACCACTGGACAGAACCGTCACGAGGAAGCAGACGTTTACTGTTTTTATCTTTCAAGCCTGATGCTACTGCAGACATCACAAAGAATACCATAGCATTATGGTTAAAGAAGAGCATTCAGTGGACTTATGAACTTGCGGTCGACAGTCCTCCCCTACTGTCTTCGGTGTCATCACACGGTACTCGAGCTTTAGTTACGTCTTGGCCTCTTAACAAGAACCTATCCATCAACATGTAGTAACATAACTGACTACAAAATAAAAGAGGGGGGGAACAGACAAGATCAAGACAAGAGCACTCTGGTCAGGCGCATCTTCATCCTGAGAGACAGAGAGGCCTTATAGGAGCGGCAAGACGTACTACAGTCGAAAGACACCTTTTCGCAAACGGTCTATAGTGACGAGTCGGATCCATCCACCTCACTAAGTCGTCTTGCATATCTCCTCATAATGCCTAATCGCCTGTCATAACGGCTTGGTTTATTATGTGGTTTTACAATATATAGCGAGTTCAACTCAGGTTACGTGTTCCGCATGTCTGCGATGTGACTTTAACTGACCGGCGACACAACCTCCTCTGTTGGTAGTCTGGCGGTTTGTAATAGAAGGGAAGCTTTAATGCAAAAACAGGAAACATTTAAAAACAATGTTTGTGTTTTTTATTAAAGCAAACCTTCTATTACAAAGGATGCACCCACCCTACCTCCCCGCACGCCTTGGCCGTTACTCAACACGCCAACTACTGCGGCAGGAAAATATGAACTATCAGGGATCAATGGGCGCATGCGTGGAACACATTGCCTGGGTAACCCAGGATCAGGGGAGTTAACTCTTTTAGTTCTTTTGCAAATGAGATCTCCAGAGGAGAATAATGGTGGTTTGTAATAGAAGGTTTGCTTTAATAAAAAACACAAACATTGTTTTTAAATGTTTCCTTTTACTCTCAATCGAATAAAAATCTTTTGAGCTCTCAGAGTGGAAAGTAAATGTAAAGACATGCATGTAAATTGAGATAACTTTTGATTGCTTAGCCAATATATTCACATTTTTGTAATCTGGAGAAATAAACTTCTTGATAATACATGTACGTATTATGCTTATTGGTTATGTACATGGCTCTAACAACAAAAATACATGCAAGTATGTGTGTGAAAATCTGGCTAGTGGAGATGAACAGAGGTTTTGAAAACATGGAAAGTCTTTAAATCTTATATTACCAATTTCCAGGCCTTGAAATTACTTTAAATTCCAGATTTGTATCTGTCCTATCAGGAAAATCCTTGAATTTTAGCATTGAGAAAAAAAACCCCTTATTTATGTTGTTGGTTACATTATTTGTATGACATTGTATGAAAAAGTATATTTAGGTCCTCAATACTCCTCGAAAAAAATATATGTATGCCATTTGCAAGCATTCAAGTATAGAGAATTTGAGAAAACCCTGTGTATCAGATGGATGAAAGGTGCAAGGAAGTCCTAAAAATAAAGTAGATTTACGTCCTTGATACTCCTGGAAAAAAAGTATTTTTCAAGAATGGTGGGAACACTGGATGTAACTTTTATTGTAAGTCATTTGAGGAATTTCCTCCACTCTAAAGGCAGTTACTTCTACTGTCAATTCACCATCACATTATTCGTAGTCTCATCTTTTGCATTTGTCCTTCTCAATTACAGTGATAACACCTGCTGCTGCTGTGACTTCATCAACACCTACATTTGAGGAGGGAAAGTTTTTACAGCTGAGCTGTCCAGATGTGACGAGTTTTCCACCAGCCGTGCCTAAATGGTTAACAGGCTCAAGCAATCCACTTACTGAATTTAATGTGACCGATGGTCGGATATATGTCTCGCCTACAGGTTAGTGGATGTACTGATTTAGTGCTCTAATTCTGCCATATGGTAATCCCTCTAATAATTCTATCACAGGAAGTGAAATTTTGCGTCATAAAGTTGGGGGAGGGCATATATATTAGCACAGGAAGTTAACGAAATGGCTTAAAATCTTGCAGTAAATTCATTATATATTCATTGATTTTATAGAATGGTCATGTTTATTGGAACAGTCGATTGACTTTTTTCCCCAAAATTGAGGATGATTGGATTTTGATATACATTGTAGGGGGATTGAATTATGAGAGGGATTACCTTATTTACTTATAACAATACTTCTTTGTAACATTCACATGTCTTATGTGATTTGAAGGTGAAATGCAAGGTTTTTATATTTTCCTTTTTATATTCTTCCTGGGTCTTTAGTGATTGAAATATCAGCCTGACTATTCATTTGTTTTATTCCAAGTATTTTGTCTTCTGGTAGCTTTGGAAAAGTGCTTCGAAGGTGGTATCTCGAGCCTGGCCGATTTCAGAAATGAAATTTGCATCGCTTATCTGCCCTTGCTTGACGCTGGTTTGTGACGTTGCATCAGTCAATACCTGTCTCCGGGCGGCTGGTCTGATGTGACGTCACAATCAAGGAAAGATAAGCGATGATGTTTTGCAAATTTGAATTCAGCTGGACCAGAGGTAATACCAACTTTTAAAATGATTCTAGCAGATAAGATGATTCAAATTAGAAACTGAAGTAGATATATGATTCAAATTAGAACTGAAGTAGATATACTGGTATTTCTATCATTATTCAACCTATATTAAATGTGAAACAGATAATTTAAAAACCTTTTTGTTTCACTTTTAATAATTTACAAAATTCATATAAAATGGACATAGCCATTTTTTTTCCAAAATTCAGTTTCTTGGGCTAAACCATTTCTTCCCTAATTCAGATGCCATTCCTTGGCAGAAGCAAATCATGGACAAGTTGTGAATCACTCTCCTCAGACTCTGTGGGTGAGCTATTGCTCGCCTGGTCAATCATTCACCTACAATGTCTCTGGTAGATGTGTCACATAGCTAAGGCAGGTGGTAATGTACAATGAGGCTGGTGGAGATTGATAGGTGGTTTAAAGGCGAACTGCAAAGCTTTTAATTTTATCTAAATTTTTGCTTATATACATCTTGTCTTATGTGACATAACTTTTATACGTTTTTAGGGCAAATATAATTTGCAAAATTGTACTAATAACAATATTTAAGTTATCGTGTTATAAATCCATCTTGACAACTTGGATCGCTTGTCTCTTGGTTTGTAGAACGTTATGACGTTTTAGTGGTCCCCTTCATTCAAGTTTTATTCAAATGTGACGTCATGCTACATCGGATGAATGAACGAGGACCACTATAACGTCATGACGTTCCAAAAACAACGGGAGGCAAGCGATGATGTTTTTAAAAGTTCTGGCTCTCGGTATAAGTTTTGACTTCTCATATACCCAAAATAAAACAATAACCCACAGAACTATTACTACACATAATTGTAACAACTAAAGACGTTCTTGTTTTATGACATTTTAACAGAACATTGGAAAGCTTTTCAGTTCACCTTTAAATATTCATAATTAGTAAAAGAAAATAATAACAAATTTAAGTTTATATAAATTAAGTTTATCTCTTTAAAAACCTCAGATGTTGTGCATTTAATATATTTTAGATTTTAAATCAAATTCACACTCTGCGATATATGATATATAAGTAAAATATACTGAGGGATATCAGAAAAAATCTTCACAAGCTTCATCCATAGTGATTGGCAATGAACAACATAGTTTTCAGAGTTCGTCCTGGATTTTCTGGATTTCCTTGAACTCTGAGATAATAATTCCAGGATCTAAAAATCCTTGAATTCTGACAATATTTGTCAAGATTCCTGAAAAAGTCATTGAATTTTATTGTCCCAAATTATCTGCCACAATGAATTACTGGAAGTTCTTTCTAGCAAACTGAATTTATTCTTCAATCTAGTCAGATCTGTATGAAACGTGATAGTGGAAATACATATTCATTTAATTCTAATGTAATAGTAATTGCCTCCTATATTTCCGATAGTTTCCTATATTTTTGAGTCATTCCTATTTTTTCCTATATTTTACTCAAAACCTTCTAGATTACATATATTTTGACTATTTTTCTCTTCATAAAATTTGGGGGTATCAAATTTGTTAGAACAAGAAGTTGGTAAAGTGGTTTCAAAATCATGCAGTTAATCCATTGTTTCTTTGTTATTTTCAGTGATTTCAGATGCTGACCAATTGTATAAGAACAGCTGATAGAATTTTCTTCCCAATGTTTAGGGTGATTGAATTTTGATTGGGGGATTGAGTTATTCACGGGATTACCGTTATTGACAAGATAGATCTTCGACTATTCACTAGTGAGGCCTGAACCTGAAGATTTATTGCTTAAATCTACACCTGCTATTGTTATGCCATATCTTCGTATGGAGATCCTACTGCAGACTAAAAGTTCTCGCCCTCTGGAGCCTCAGCTATAGGTTACTCCTGCCCATGCGTCCGTGATGCACTTTCCACTTCCTTTTTCTTCTCTGCAGGCACTGAGAGTGCACACGTTTTGAAAGAGCTCCTGTATTGTTAGATTTAGTACAACCTTGAATGTAGGGAACTGAGTCTAGAATACTAGCAGACACATTGTAAAAACAATGTCTATATTATCTGATCTCGGGAATACTAAACGCTGCCAATCGTGCAAACTTTCTTGGTCTAAATTGGACTTACATTCACTATACTTTTCTTGCAAATCCCATTTGTGCTATTTGTCGGGACCGGACAAAGGAGCCATTCTTCCCAGGCTACAGCAAACCCTGACATCCATTCCTTTCGGCGCTTGGGGCTACGACTGCGTCCAGCCGTCAGTCTTCTTTTGTTGTGCATACATCGACTTTATCCAAAAGAACTTCTTGGGCTATGATTGCAGGTTCATCCTACGGGACTTCGTCTTCTGCGGTTTCTTCTAAGGCTGGTCGAGTGATTCCAAGCCGCTCTCGTACGCCACATCGTCATTCTCCTTCATCACATAGACGTTCTCGTACATCATGCCGCCCGTCACGTTCTCTACCTTGTCATTCTGGTACTTCTCGACGCCGATCTTCTTCACCATCACGTTGACGTCGTTCAGATCAACATCAGTCTCCTTCACCATTACGTCAGGAACGTTCAGATCAACGCCGGTCTCGTTCACCTTCACGTCAGTCCGGTTCATCTTTACACCGTTCTCATGTGTCACAGCGTCCCACTGCCATCCAGCCATCCACTTGATTGGTTGTTGTCTAACACTGCACGATTCCTGTTTAAGTGTCGGGTACGGACCAGCTTGCTTCTACTCTTCGAGATCTTCATGATGTCTCCTGATCATCGTTCTTCGTCGACATCAGAAGTCATCACCTCCACCAGATGACGGAGATTTACCATTACCTGACAAGATAGCGGCTTTGATGGCTCTTGTCCCTGAGATGCCTGAACCTACTAGTACTGGCCCTTCGTTTAGTTCGAGACATAAGCCCATGACTATGGCTTCTACTATTGCCCCATCCGAACCACCAGCGGCTACAGCACCGTCTTCCTGTGCACCGTCTCCGGAGTGGGCGCCCCTATTGTCTACTTACGACAGTCAACTAGCGGACCGTGACAAGTTAAAGAAGCCAAGGTTCTCGTTTTATAGGATTCATGACAGGCAAGCCTCCTATACTGGACTTGGATTTGGATCCAGTTGTGAAGAATACCAAAGCTGCCACCACCCTTACGGCTAAGGAAGTGGAGCGTCTTCAAGAGATGTTCATCGCCATTCACCGCATTACATCGTACACCGACTGGTTCCTGTCTGCTTCATCCCGTTTGGTGTTTGACCCTTCTATCCTTCAACCTAAGGGTGCCGTTCTCTTGTCTCCCACAGGTCAAGCTTATCTACGGGGATGCTTTTACATGCTGAACAGGACGAACTGTCATGTGATCGAGGCTTCCGCTTTCGCTTATGCTTCCCTTCTTCACACTTTTGCTTATGCTTCCCTTCTTCACTTTCAGCGTAAGGCAGTATTGCGTGACACCGGTTTCTGCCCAGAACGCTTTGATGCACCAGCCGTTGACTTCCAAATTCTTGTTTAACAATGCAATTCAATCCATCATGCCTGGTATTCGGGAGGAGAGAATGTCTGGACTTCTGGCTGCTGCTTCTCATCACCCAGTTCCTGCCTCGTCCGCATCTAACCAGAAGACGAACCAAGGGTCAGGTTAGAAGATGACCCAACGGGAGACCCCTTCTGATACTTTTCGTCCCTTTGCCAAGTCTTCAACTTCCCGTGGACGACGTCGGAGAGGCATTAGAGGTAGAGGTAGAGATGCCTCCAACAAGTGACAGTATACATTTCTTTCGTCCGCCCGCCTTCCGTCATTTCAGTCATCCTGTCGTCGGCGGTCGTCTGCAGCATTTCTGGGAAAATTGGCAGCTCATTACAAAAGATGTTTGGATTCTAAGGACACTAAGACAGATATTCAGCTTCAGCTTCCTGGACCATCGCCAGCACATATCTCGTCCTCGACCATCACTGCTGCCAGTTCCCTCAGGACACGTTCAGACATTTCTCTCATCCGTCACCACTCTCATCACAAAAGGTGCGGTCAGAGAGCTGCCTCAGACCGAGGACACAGTCGGTTTCTACAGCCACCTCTTCCTGGTTCCGAAGAAGGATTCTGATCAGATGCGTATGATAATCGACCTGAGATATCTCAACAAGCTGTACCTGTCACCACCTCCTCATTTCAAGATGTCGGTTTCATCAATCCGGGCCCGTCTACATCACAGGGATTGGCTGGCCTCCATCGATCTACAAGATGCATATCTGCATATACCCATTCATCCTCGACATCGTCGATACCTACGCTTCGCCATTGCCGGTCGATGATTCAAGTGGCAGGTGCTCCTGTTCGGAGTCAACATCGCCCCATGACTTTTCACACGCATCACAGCTCCAGTCATGGCGTTCCTGCATCTATGGGGTATTCACATAGAGGTTTACGTAGACGACATCTTCATTTAGGCAAGGAACAAGTCTCTACTCAACGCTCAGATCCGGTTCGTTTTACTCGTCCTTCAACACCTCGCCTTCATCCCTCATTCTCAGAAGTCAGAGTTGGGACCGGCACAGTGTCGTTCTTTCATACGTTAGTACGGCCCCGGGAAGATCGGTGGACCAAGCTTCAAACGATGGTTCAAATATTTCTGGCTTCACCTTCACAGTCCCTCAAGCTTTGGCAGAGTCTTTTAGGTCTACTCACATCCACTCAAGATCTCACTTAATACGGTCATCTCCAAGTTCGGCCTCTGCAGTACCACCTGCAAGGATATCTTCAGATGTCATTCCTCAATTCGATAGTTCCGGTATTGACGTCTCTACATCCACATCTGACTTGGTGGCAGTCCCGTTACAATGTCATGCGGGGAGTACCCTTTGTACCACCAGCTCCGCTACACCAGCTCAGCTACACCATCTCTACACCGATGCGTCCGAGACAGGTTGGGGAGCCCATCTAGATGACCTAGAGTTGTCGGGCAGATGATCGACATCGGATGCCAAACTTCATATCAACCTCTTGGAAATGTGCAGTCCGGCATTGGAGTCCTCTTCTGGTGAATTCGTCTCTTCTCATCGCAACAGACAATTCGACCGTCATTGCTCATATCAACAAGATGGGTACCACCGGATCCTATCCAACATTTTGTCTTGTTTGGACCCTCTTCGACTGTGCTCTGCAACATCACTGCCAGCTTCGTGCGCGTCATGTTCCAGGTCGGCTCAATGTACTAGCAGATCGCCTTTCTCGTCCCGACACTGTCCTACAGACCGAGTGGCAACTGCATCCAGCATCTGGGAAACCCCTCTGATCGACCTGTTTGCGACGAGGAACAATGCACAGCTTGCCCTATTCATCAGTCCAGTTCTGGACCCTCGAGCCTACGCCATCGATGCTCTATCAATCAACTGGGACAAATTCCTTGCATATGCCTACCCACCGATTGCCTTACTATAGGAAGTACTACAGAAGATTGCTCAACACGACTTTATCTTTCTTCTTGTTGTTCCGGCTCTGATCCCTCTACGCACCGCCCCACCACGTCGCCTACCAGTTTGGGCCAACCTGTTAAGCCAACCTCACGGGATACTCCATCACAACCCGCAGTGGCTCAACCTACACGTCTGCAGACTATGATTTTCAGCAGATGTTGCAGAGACAAGGGTTTCATCCAATAGATCTTCCACATCACAGCTCTATCAGTCTATTAAAGTGGAAATATTTTTTCTCGTGGTGTCGACGTCGAGGCTCCGATCCCGACACTGTCTCTCTTCCTATAGTTGCGGACTTTCTTCTTCACCTACACTGAGATAAGAAGTTTAAAAGCAGCACTATTGAAGGGTACCGGTCAGCCTTGGCCCGGGTTCTACGGTTATCTGCGGACATTGACATTAGCTTGGATCGCAATATCTCTGCTCTTATACGTGCCTGTGATTTACTGTCCCGTCGTTCCGGTCAACTATTACCAAAGTGGGACATTGGTGTGGTTCTCAGCGCATTCTTTCGCCCACCCTTTGAACCATTATGGTCAGCCGCTATTAAAGCTGTTTCCTACAAGACTACCTACCTAGCAGCCTTCGCCCTGGCATCTAGAGTATTCGAGCTTCATGCCTTGGAAAGAAAAAGAGAAAATCGATGACTTGGATGGCAGATTGGTCATGCATGTCCTTCCGCCCTGTTCCAGAGTTCATCACCAAGAATGAGACTGTACGTCAAGGACCTTGTGCTCAACGTCTGTACTCCATCCCTGCATTAACAGATTTTGTCCGCGGCCTTGATGACAACAAATTATTATGTCCAGTATGAGCAATACGTCGCTACCTCTCCCGCACCGATCCAATCAGAGGTTCTCGTCGACTGCTGCTGCTCGCTCTTCTCCCAAAGGTTACTCAGGACATCACCAAGAATACGGTGGCCTCTTGGTTGAGAAAGACCATTAAGTGGACATACAAACTCGCCCTCGACGCTCCCCTGCTTCTGGCCTCTGCATCTTCCCATGAAATATGAGCCATCGCCACGTCATGGCCTTTATGGAAGAACGTATCGCTGGATGACATTGTCCAATCCTGTGCTTGAAGTGCCAATTCCACATTTACAGATTTCTATCTGAGAGACCTGTCGGTACAGACAGACAGAGTGATCACACTAGGGCCGCTCGTAGCTGCCCAGCATGTGGTCACCTAGCTTTCAAGAAAAAGGATGGGGGGGGGGGGCAGCTCCGATCACAGGCCGGCCGAACAGTCTGCAAGTAGATGGTACGAGATACGGTACATCAGTGATCGCCAATACAAGCCTGCCAGCTGTTAAGACCCCGACACTAGGTGAGTATACATTCTATTTAGGTACTTTAGTGTCGGACATTCAACGAAAGAAACTGGCATTTAGAGCATATATGTTGGTACTCTAGTATTCGGGTGCAGAAGTCCGGTTTTTACCCTTCTTACCGTTTTACTAGTAATTGCCTCTTAGCCCCTACAGTGCTTTACGCGAAGGGATACTGACTGGTTCAATTAGCGTACCACACATCAATGGTCAGTTGGTCCACTAGTATTCGGGTGCAAAAGTCTGGTTTTTACCCTTCTTACCGTTTTACTAGAAATTGCCTCTTAGCCCCAAAAGTGCTTTACGCCAAGGGATACTGACGGGTTCAATTTATGGTACCATATATCTCTGATCATCTCAGCGATCACTCTACACTTCAGCAAAGTCCGAGGCCCCGCCACCACACTGTAGTAGTGGGGCATAACGATAGCAGGTGTAGATTTGAGCAATAAATATTAAACATTTATGAACAATGCTGGTATTTATTATCAAATCAAACCTGCTATTGTTCTGACTGCCCAACCCAGCCTACCCGCACTCTTCTCGGCCTTTCACGCATCACACTTATAGGCTGCAGTGGAAGAAAAAGAAAGTGGGAAGTGCATCACAGGCGCATGGGCATGAGTAACCTATAGCTGAGGCTCCAGAGTATGAGAACTTTTAGTCCGCAGCAGGATCTCCATTAGAAGATATGGCATAACAATAGCAGGTTTGATTTGATAATAAATACCAACATTGTTCATAAATGTTTAACATTGAATAATAGCATCTGATAAACCTGGAGATTGAAAGTATGGCATCTGATAAACCTGGAGATTGAAAGTATGGCATCTGATAAACCTGAAGACCGAATAATTACATCTGATAAACCTGAAGATTGAATAATATGGCATCTGATAAACCTGAAGATTGAATAATAGTATCTAATAAACCTGGTTATTGAATAATTACATCTGCTAAACTTGATGATCGAATAATAGCATCTGACAAGCCTGAAGATTGAATAGTGTGGCATCTGATTAACCCGAAGACGGAAAATTACATCTGATAAACCTGAACATTGAATAATAGCATAAGATGCCTCAGCCAGTAGCAATCCTCATATTCCACCCTGGATAGATTTCTGTGAATTTGGCTGTAGTGTCTGGTCCTCATAGCTCAGTCAGTCAGAGCATCTCCATGCGTTGACGAGAGGTCACGCCTTCTTCCATTAATTGTTAATTCATTTCCTTTTCAAGAATAGTTCCAGCTAAGCGATACCAGTATTTATTTCTTAATTTGAAAATGGCCCCTTAGACCGCACACGATTAACTGCAGGATATATCAAGAGTAAATCAAGATGGAATAATTAAATGCAGGATATATGAACAGTAAGAGAAGTGAATAATTGGCAAAGTTTTCAGGAAAGCCAGGATGTGGAAATGGAACAGCTTACCTTATAATATATTATTGTATGCACATATAGTCTCACTTTCTCTAGACTGTACTTTTCAGGAGTCTCACTTTCTCTAGGCTGTACTTTTCAGGAGTCTCACTTTCTCTAGACTGTACTTTTCAGGAGTCTCACTTTCTCTAGACTGTACTTTTCAGGAGTCTCACTTTCTCGACTACTTTTCAGGAGTCTTACCTTCTCTAGATTGTACTTTTCAGGAGTCTCACTTTCTCTAGACTGTACTTTACAGGAGTCTCACTTTCTCTAGACTGTACTTTTCAGGAGTCTCACTTTCTCTAGACTGTACTTTTCAGGAGTCTCACTTTCTCTAGACTGTACTTTACAGGAGTCTCACTTTCTCTAGACTGCTTTTCAGGAGTCTCACTTTCTCTAGACTGTACTTTTCAGAAGTCTCACTTTCTCTAGACTGTACTTTTCAGGAGTCTCACTTTCTCTAGATTGTACTTTTCAGGAGTCTCACTTTCTCTAGACTGTACTTTTCAGGAGTCTCACTTTCTCTAGACTGACAGTACCAGGAGTTCAGTTGTCCGTTAATTTGCATGTCAATATTTTTCAGGAGATTTGGTATTTCTGTGGATGGAGACTAGTGATTCTGAAGTGTATACCTGTTCTAGAGAGAACCTCTACACTGCAGAGTCAGTTGAAGTCAGTAGGCACAACTTGACTGTCAACACTCTACCTGTCGGTATGTTTTTGAGCTGGGATGAAGTATTGAGGGATTTGAAGGTGAAATGCAAAGGTTTTTCAGATAAAATAGTGGTGAATGTACTTCATTTGGTTCAATTTGAAATATTATTTTGTCTAGAAACTTTTAAAAAGTTGGTACCCCATGTCACGATTTACACGTGACGGTGACGTCAGAACTAGACTAATGACAACACAATTTCTTTTTCAACATGACACATTTAATATTGAGCGCAATACAATACAAAACACAACCACGGGTTACAAAATACAATAATTTACAAGGACATGACGAAAACTATCCATCTCTATTTTAACTTATCACCGGAGATGAGAGGCGAGTAGAACTCCGGAACCCGGTCACACGCAGCCCAACGGTGTACGTTCACGACCTATGTCAGCGTCTGTGTCGTCCCACCGTCCAACGAAATGGTAATCAGGTTTCACACACCACGTCTCAACCGTGAACGCATGCCTCGTCTTGCATGGCTAATATCACACCATCGCAGACGGATATCCAACGTACAAACAGGTTGTCTGCAATAATATAGTTTGAGAACATTTTCCCATATTAAATACCCGAACTAGTCAACCTTAGCGGCACATATTATCAGAAACCTCAACTGTAAGATCAAAATAACATTTTGACAAACAATGTGTAAATAACACAAACGTGTTTGTTTCTTTGTTTTTTTACAGTGTAGTTCCAACTACGTTTCTAATAAACAAATACGTTACCGTTATATTATACCAATGCACATATATATATCATACATATACCCTACTCACGGATTTCACATCAAGTACAAACACAGCGAGTCTCCAGGGCGTTATCGGCCACACCACGTCCTCACTCTGATACAGCTTGGCAGAGACTGACGAGGATTTCCTGCACAAAACCTGATTTACACAGAACAATACACTTGCACACGTTACACTACATATCCACAAACCTGTTGGACCGGTACGTTCCCAGTACGATCGGGAACAAACAACGTGCATTATTTTCATACTTGTACTGGACATTTACGTCTAACTAAACCTATTCCACAACATATTTTAAAATCAAAATATAGTATTTCATATGGCACATCATATCCCGTAGTTATATTTGACCATAACACAATTGGCGTTTTTATAAACGCACCGAAATGAATCTAGGTCCGCGCCGATTATACCTCCGGCTGGGTAACCTCTCACAGAGTATAACCTAAACAGTGAAAATCAGCTTTTTGATGTCAGGCGCTGTACCATAGTATAGCAACATCTGTGAAAATACAATTAGCAGACGGTCAATAAAGATTAGACATGGATTTGTGACATTACTTTCCCCTCGGGAGAAAAAAAATGTTTACATTTTTTTTTTTCAGATCAAATACTTAATACAATTTGTATTAACACATGTCAATCCTTCTCTTTCCCGTACCTTGTGAAACATTGTGGGCTTGTGTGTGCTTCTGTGTATTGGTCTGCTAAAATTGCCATTTGCTTAACACTTTGAGGTATTCTTTCCTTAAGGAAAAGTGATAGATCTTTATCACATGAGTTAATAAATTGCTCTCGTAACATCAAATCTTTTAACTCACCAAATTCAGTTGGCACATGAGCCAAATTTAACCATCTATCAAAATAGTTATCTAACGTTGCAGCATATGAGGCGCTGTTTGTCACTTTCTGATTTAATCTACTGATTTATAAATATCGGGTATTTAGCAGTCGGATATATAAATGTGCATAAAATGAGCGTGAAATAAACACCGACTTTAGTCAATTTTAAATCCTATATCAGCGAATAAAATCCGACAAATATTTATAAATACCTATATTAGATTTCAAGATATATATATCTCTCGTGTTATTTCTGAGATATAAATTCCTCCACAATATATAAATATATTCCTGACAAACGATTTCTTATTTATATATCCGAGGTAACGTATCTTACTGATATATAAATATTTCAAAATGTGCTGTTGGGTATATATATATCCAGTCTTCGTCTAACTCAGGATTTACAAATACTGAACTGAGAAAGTCTCATATATAGATATCCCAGTTATAGTTTGCTAATAGTATGCTGAGGAGTCTCAAAAAACGATGACGGCGTCGGTAACATTGCTTTAGATCATATTATCTCGAGTGGAAATATCCCAAGCTGACAACGCATCGGAATGTCGTCGGAAGAGGACTTGACCGCGCGTGTGACTGCCGCTGTTTTGCGGGCGATTGCGGACGAGCCTCGGGCATCGACTTCCACAAACGCTCGAAGTTCAACAATATCAACTGATGGCGATTTCGAAGAGGTAAGGTATTTATAACTCTATGTACTCATTTCAAGTTAATGTGATACATGGACGGTATACTCTTTTATGTCTGGTATTATAGACTGATAGATATCTTTTACAGACTGATATTTTATTTTTTCGAAGAAATTGGAAATATTTTCAATGTTGGCTACATTAATGAGCTTGCAACAAAAATTGATAATACTCATAAATAAAATATGATCAGAACACATCATTTTTGATAAGAACAGCAAGGTCAAAATAAACTGAAATGTTCAGTTTAATTGATCGATTTTCAATCGGATAAGATTAGTCACTGATTCAGGAACAGAACATACAGGTTATTTTCAGTCATCTTCAGGGATAAATTATAATGTAATTAATTTCCTACATACCGCACATGAGAATCTGCGGAATGATTGAGCGGTGTTCGCCGACCCTGATACACTTGAAGAGGCTTAGTGTGACATCATTTTTGCGGTAAACGTATCGCAATTCATTAGCATATTATAACTGGGATATCTATATATGAGATTTTCTCAGCTCAGTATTTGTAAATCCGGAGTTAGATGAAGACTGGATATATATATACATGTACCCAACTACACATTTTGAAATATTTATATATCAGTAAGATACGTTCCTTGGATATATAAATAAGAAATCCTTTGTCAGGAATATATATATATATATATGGTGGAGAAATTTATATCCCAGAAATATATATATATATATTGAAATCTAAAATAGGTATTTATAAATTTTTCTCGGATTTTATTCGCCGATATTGGATTTAAAATTGACTGAACTTGGTGTTTATTTCACGCTCATTTTTTGCAAATTTATATATCCGACTGCTAAATACCCGATATTTATAAATCAGTAGATTAAATCAGAAAGTGACAAACGGCGCCTCATAGCAGCAAACTGGTTAAATGTTTCATTGCTATCAGGTTTACAGGTTCGAAACTTATGTCGGAAACCTTCTTCCGTTAACTGATAACAGTGTAGGAATGCATCTTTCAGTTTATCAAAGTTAAGAGCATCAGCAGTAGGCGTTCTGGCATAAACTTCCAAAGCTTTACCTGTCAATAAGGCACTTAGATTTACAGCCCAGTCCTCTTTTTGCCAACCTTGACTTGTAGCAAACCGCTCAAATCTATGAAGATATGCATCTAAGTCATCTTTTGTGTCATCAAAATTTGGAAGTTTGGGCCGGATTGCCTTAGCTGAGTTAGATGTTCTATCCGAACTACTTGCTGCTAATTTAACTTTCTCAAGCTCTATTTGTTTGTCTAGAAGTTCCAACTTCGTTGCTTTCTCTTTCAAGCTCTATCTCTAGCTCGGTCATCTCTTTGACGTTTCTCCTCTATTTTATCATCCACAAATTTCCTCAAAGCTTCTTCTTTCAAACCCAATTTTGTCCCAACATCGATTAATTTGTCATAATCTGGATCCATTTTAATGTATGTATCCCCAGAAATGCCAAATATAAATACAAGTAGTATTATGTGGGCAGGCAGGGAAATATAGGTCTTAACATTCATCACGTTTTACCCAATAGATCCCATATATGGTGTGAAATAGTACAATACATACAAACCAAGAAAACTCGAACATCACAGAAGTGGGTCAGCGTTCACCGTCAAACACTGAAATAAAATTGCATTTAACATCAATCCAGTTCTTTGTCAAAATTTTAGTTAGTTCCCGGACAAGCCCCCAAATGTCACGATTTACACGTGACGGTGACGTCAGAACTAGACTAATGACAACACAATTTGTTTTTCAACATAACACATTCAATATTGAGCGCAATACAATACAAAACACAACCGCGGGTTACAAAATACAATAATTTACAAGGACATGACGAAAACGATCCATCTCTATTTTAACTTATCACCGGAGATGAGAGGCGAGTAGAACTCCGGAACCCAGCCACACGCAGCCCAACGGTGTACGTCCACGACCTATGTCAACGTCTGTGTCGTCCCACTGTCCAACGAAATGGTAATCGGGTTTCACACGCCACGTCACAACCGTGAATGCATGCCTCGTCTTGCATGGCTAATATCACACCATCGCAGACGGATATCCAACGTACAAACAGGTCTGCAATAATATAATTTGAGAACATTATCCCATATTAAATACCCGAACTAGTCAACCTTAACGGCACATATTATCAGAAACCTCAATTGTAAGATCAAAATAACATTTTGACAAACAATGTGTAAATAGTGAGTGAGTGAGTGAATAGAATTTAACGTCGCTTTCAACAATATTTCAGCTATATCACGACGAACCAACTAAGCACCACCCAGCCCAGTTGTGTTCCTGCTACTTCAAAGAAGAGATCTTTGAAGCAGCATGGAACCATCCACCCTCCATCCACCCTATAAAACACTGAGGACAGCACACAAGACACAGACAGGACGTTTACATGGTGCAATAAAGACAAGTGATATTACAGTGCTAGACACCACATTATCAAGTTCCTGTTGCTTCTCAGCAAAGTGCATTGAAGCAACAGGAACCTGTGCCCACCGGACACCCACCAACCACCCGCCAATGTGTAAATAACACAAACGTGTTTGTTTCTTTACAGTGTAGTTCCAACTACGTTTCTAATAAACAAATACGTTACCGTTATATTATACCAATGCACATATATATATATATATATATATATATCGTACATATACCCTACTCACGGATTTCACATCAAGTACAAACACAGTGAGTCTCCAGGGCGTTGTCGGCCACACCACGTCCTCACTCTGATACAGCTTGGCAGAGACTGACGAGGATTTCCTACACAAAACCTGATTTACACAGAACAATACACTTGCACACGTTACACCACATATCCACAAACCTGTTTGACGGGTACGTTCCCAGTACGATCGGGAACAAACAACGTGCATTATTTTCATACTTGTACTGGACATTTACGTGTAACAAAACCTATTCCACAACATATTTTAAAATCAAAATATAGTATTTCATATGGCACATCATATCCCGTAGTTATATTTGACCATAACACAATTGGCGTTTTTATAAACGCACCGAAATGAATCTAGGTCCGCGCCGATTATACCTCCGGCTGGGTAACCTCTCACAGAGTATAACCTAAACAGTGAAAATCAGCTTTTTGATGTCAGGCGCTGTACCATAGTATAGCAACGTCTGTGAAAATACAATTAGCAGACGGTCAATAAAGATTAAACATGGATTTGTGACACCCCAAGCCCAGCTGAATTCTGATTTGCAAACCATCGCTCATAAATCTTTATTCGATTGTGACATCACATTCAGACCAGCCTCCCGAAGACTCGGTGTTGCAAATATTCACATCGAACCAGGTTTTCTGATGTGATGTCACAAAGCAGATTCAAACAAGAGCAGATCGATACAGATTTCATTTCTAAAATCAGCTGGCCTTGAGATACCAACTTTTAAAACTAGTAGGAGACAAAATACTTCAAATAAAACCAAATGAAACAAATAAGCTGATTGTCCAATAATTATAACTAACCCATGAAGATTATAAAAAGGAAAATCTGAAAACCTTTGCAATTCAGCTTTGAAGCTTTATTGTGCCAGCTATGTTTACAGGTCATTCATAGCACACCTACCAATACCCTCGAGAGTATGTCCCCAACCCCGGGGCATCGAGATTCACACACTATCTTTTTAACTAAAGCTCACCCCACCCCATATCCTCATATATTGCAGGAGCTTACACTATCTGCTGTATTATGTCATTTGATGCTAAATTGTTGTAAGAGGTTATATTTGACATTTAATAGCGGTTTACTATTTTGGGGAATGGTCGAAGGTTAAATAAAAACCATCCATTACCACGCCTTGTTTGAAAACGAAGTAGGTCATGACATGCTGACCCATGACACCGGGGTCTGAAACCGATCGTTCTCAGTGAGCAATCGTAGCGAATGTTCTAGGTCACATTTCCGTTGTAATGCCATCACAAAGCTAAAATGTAATGCATTTGTTGATGTCATAAAGATGTCATCATACCCAATTGTTCTGCCCAATCACAATAGGTCATCCAACACAGCCAGCCAGTGGATATTATAAAACTTGATCATAATCAGACTGACATCATGGCTTAGAAGTTACAGCTTCCATACGTTTTTCACCACATCTGCTTTAAAAAACCCAATTTGATATCATTTTTCATAGAAAAAAATATCAACATTTACTTGTAATTTACACAGCTTCTGTGCATGTTTTCATATGAAGTGTGCAGAGGGTATTTGGTAGAATCTTTAACCGGTCGTGATCCGGCATCAGACTCGCATAATTTAATAGACATTTTTTCTGGCTGCTAGTTGTATATTCAGCCTTTTGCTCATGCCATGGTGAGATATTACGGTTTTTCAACAGAAGGTCTTACACCAAAGCCTTGTCAGATTAAGCTCCCATGGTATTTACATTTCTCTTTAGGTGAAATGATAACGATTGAACCAACTATACGTTACATAACCCCTTCACCTGTAAATGTGAGAGCAATGTCTAACGTGGTGTTGGAGTGTTTAGCCACAGCTAGGTAAGTATTGTAACTATGCCACAAATCATATGCCATAAGTGGGTGCACAGGTTCCTTCAATTTGTTGTATTTTGCTGAGAAGCAACAGTGATGGGTAATAAGCTTATGGAAAATGACTGAGACCTTGACCTAATTTAAAAGGTCAAATTCTAGTTTTTGCAAATTTTTTTAATGAATATAGTTAAGGGTATCCAAATTCATATTACACATCTAACTGTTGATCACTCACTTTTACCTATATTTACAAGGGGATTCAGTGTTTTTATCTTGCAGAATTACAGCCAGGCTTTTCCAATTAATTTTATTTATGCATCTGGCGATAATCCAGGAGTAAGTTGAAGATGACCCAAGATTTTCAAGGTCTGATTCGATTTATTCATTTCCACGTTGAGAAATGATAATTAAGTGCTAGTAGTTTATTGTTTTGTATCATCTGACTGGGGAAAACCTGGTGGCAGGGTTAGATGCAGGATTTTTGCCTAAGTCCTTGTTTGAAAATAGCTTTGCCGTTGATGCAAAATAACGGAAACAAAATTATGTTCCCATCATAAGGATAACAAACTAAAATGGACTGGTCGTCGCTAAATAGTTTCCATTGGGTTGCCATGGAACACGGATAACACAGAACTGAAAAGGGGTTTTGATGAAATTTGAAATGCCCAGGCCTGTGAATTTAGCCAGTTTGTCCGGTCCAAGTTGAGTAAATCGTGTTCTTTTGTGTACTTTTCTCTTCTCTGTCATCACAACTTGTTAAAGACGAAGTGAAAATTTAACTTTTCAGGAAACTGAAATTGAGGAACTGGGAAGCGAATTTGAGAATAAACTTCTTAAACCTTCTTGTGAAAATTATTTGATCGAAGGGGAAAATGAGTTGTGATTATTGTCCCCCGCTACTTAGTGGGGGGGGGACCAAAGCACGGGTGTCATGTTCATCAAGCTCGTGATTCCGTAATTCCGTAAGATTTTCTTGTCGGACAACTTCGTGAGCACGATTCAGCAGATCAGCGGGAAACTTGGGGTGTGCCACTTGACATTGGCCAAGAGGACGTTGGGATTGTTTACAACAATAATAAAGTAATCAATATAGCCGCCGTCGTGGCTACGGATTTATAAGCTCATCGGTGTCTGGATTTTCCAGCGTCGGACAATAGCGTGAGAGCGATTTACAGCGTTAACTTCAAACTTGAGAGGCAGTACCTTTGACATTGAGGTGAGAGGGCGGTTGGGGACTGTTCAGCTCTGCGATAATGTCGTAAATCATCTATGGCCGCCGTCAGCCATTTTGGATTATAAGCAGTTCGATCTTAGATTTTCTTGTCCGGACAATAACTCGTGAACGATTTAACCGATCAACTTCGAACTTGGGGTATGCCTTGACATTGGTGAGAGGACGGTTGGGATTGTTTTTCAACAATGTGCGTAATCTAATATGGCCGCCATCAGCCATATTGGATTATAAGCAATTGGATTTTGTCCGGACAACAACTTGAGAACGATTCAATCGATCTACTTCATATGTGGGGAGTGCCTTGACATTGTTGAGAGGAGGATTAGGATTGTTTTTCAAGGACGTGCTTGATCCAATATGGCCACCATCAGCCATACTGGATTTCATTGGATTTTAAGCAGTTTGATCTTGTCCGGACAATAACTGGAGTATACGATTCAACTGATCTACTTCAAACTTGGGGAGTGCCTTGACATCGGTGAGAGGATGGTTTGGATTTTTTTTCAGCGATGTGCATAATCCAATATGGCCACCGTCAGCCATATTGGATTATAAGCAGTTGGATCTTAGATTTTCTTGTCCGGACAATAACTTGTGAACGATTTAATCGATCAACTTCAAATTTGGGGGGTGCCTTGACATTGGTGAGAGGACGGTTGGGATTGTTTTCCAGCAATGTGCGTAATCTAATATGGCCGCCGTCAGCCATATTGGATTGTAAGCAGTTGAATCGTGTCTGGACAATAACCCGAGGACGATTCAACCGATCTACTTCATACCTGGGGAGTGCCTTGACATTGTTGAGAGGAGGATTAGGATTGTTTTTGAAGGACGTGCTTAATCCAATATGGCCACCATCGGCCATACTGGATTTCATTGGATTTTAAGCAGTTTGACCTTGTCCGGACAATAGCTGGAGTACGATTCAACTGATCTACTTCAAACTTGGGGAGTCCCTTGACCTTAGTGAGAGGACAGTCATGTATTATGTTTTATGGATGTGCATAATCCAATATGGGTGCCCTCTGCTGTATTAGATTATGTTAAGCTCATCAGCGATATCTCCATTTTCAAATCATACTCTTATCAATGATATGAGATATCATCGACCCCAAAAAATCGACCATAGAGGTCCATGGCCCCCGCAGCAGCAGCGCCAGTTATGGTGGATGTAATCCACCATAACTGGTGCTGCTAGCGGGGGACATGGACCTCTATGGTCGATTTTTTGTCCCCCGCTACTTAGTAGGGGGGGGACTTAGAAACACCGGTGTCCGTAATTCCGTGATTCCGTAATTCCGTAAGATTTTCTTGTCCGGACAATAACTTGTGAATGATTCAACCGATCAACTTCAAACTTGGGGTGTGCCTTGACATCGGCGAGAGGACGGTTGGGATTGTTTTTCAGCAATGTGCGTAATCCAATATGGCCGCCGTCAGCCATTTTGGATTATAAGCAGTTCGATCTTAGATTTTCTTGTCCGGACAATAACTCGTGAACGATTTAACCGATCAACTTCAAACATGGGGTGTGCCTTGACATTGGTGAGAGGGCGGTTGGGATTGTTTTTCAGCAATGTGCGTAATCAAATATGGCCGCCGTCAGTCATTTTGGATTATATGCAGTTGGATCTTAGATTTTGTTGTCCGGACAATAACTCGTGAACGATTTAACCGATCAACTTCAAACTTGGGTATATGCCTTGACATTGGTGAGAGGACGGTTGGGATTGTTTTTCAGCAATGTGCGTAATCTAATATGGCCGCTGTCAGCCATATTGGATTATAAGCAATTGGATCTTAGATTTTCTTGTCCGGACAATAACTCGTGAACGATTTAACCGATCAACTTCAAACTTTGGGTGTGCCTTGACATTGGTGAGAGGACGGTTGGGATTGTTTTTCAGCAATGTGCGTAATCTAATATGGCCGCCGTGAGCCATATTGGATTATAAGCAGTTGGATCTCATCCGGACAATAACTCGAGAACGATTCAACCGATCTACTTCATATGTGGGGAGTGCCTTGACATTGTTGAGAGGAGGATTAGGATTGTTTTTCAAGGACGTGCTTGATCCAATATGGCCACCATCAGCCATACTGGATTTCATTGGATTTTAAGCAGTTTGATCTTGTCCGGACAATAACTGGAGTACGATTCAACTGATCTACTTCAAACTTGGGGAGTGCCTTGACATCGGTGAGAGGACGGTTGGGATTTTTTTTCAGCAATGTGCATAATCCAATATGGCCGCTGTCAGCCATATTGGATTATAAGCAGTTGGATCTTAGATTTTCTTGTTGGACAATAACTCGTGAACGATTTAATAGATCAACTTCAAATTTGGGGTGTGCCTTGACATTGTTGAGAGGACAGTTGGGATTGTTTTTCAGTAATGTGCATAATCTAATATGGCCGCCGTCAGCCATATTGGATTATAAGCAGTTGGATCTTGTCTGGACAATAACTCGAGAACGATTCAACCGATCTACTTCATACCTGGGGAGTGCCTTGACATTGTTGAGAGGAGGATTAGGATTGTTTTTCAAGGACGTGCTTAATCCAATATGGCCACAATCGGCCATACTGGATTTCATTGGATTTTAAGCAATCTGATCTTGTCCGGACAATAGCTGGAGTACGATTCAACTGATCTACTTCAAACTTGGGGAATCCCTTGACCTTTAATAGTGGGAGGACAGTCATGTGTTATGTTTTATGAATGTGCATAATCCAATATGGGTGCCATCCGCTGTATTAGATTATGTTAAGCTCATCAGCGATATCTCCATTTTCAAATCTCACTCTTATCATGATATGAGATATCATCGACAAAAAAAGATCGACCATAGAGGTCCATGGCCCCCGCAGCAGCAGTGCCAGTTATGGTGGATGTAATCCACCATAACTGGTGCTGCTAGCGGGGGACATGGACCTCTATGGTCGATTTTTGTACTTGCAGTACTACTGAGCCAGTGGCAAAGGTATCATGGTACAGAGAAGGAGAGGATAAGCCAGAATGGTCGAGTGACGAGAATGGTAGAACACTTCGCTTGTGGAATGTGATGGAGGATGATGCAGGGACGTATGAATGCAGAATGAATATTAATGAGACCATAATGGCGCAGGTGACAGTTAACGTGGAGAGTAAGTACATTCTCAAGTATTAAGATCACATCTTCTCCATTCACACTTGGAATTAGCAGTGATAGATCAGACCATCTAGAGCATTCCAATCTGAGGTGTAAATTTCATGTACAAACAAAAGATGAGCCAATCAGAACATTACCCAATGACAGTGTGTAGGGTGACGTATTCTCTCGGGGTTCTCGTCAGATCACCGAAGTTACGCGGCATTGAGCTTGGTCAATAAGTGGATGGGTGAGCGGGTGCTGTTCTGATCAGTGTCCAGGGTAATAGGAACTGTGGACACTCCTTTTCTGGCACATGTAGGCACCGTCGTGATATGACTGAAAAAATGTTGAAAACTACATTAAATCCTACTCACTCACTCATATTCTCTCAGTATATTATGTCATTCCTCCTAATATCGTGGTATATGTGACAAAATACTATTGCAGTCAATGAATAACCCACCCATATGGCACATTCGAATTATGTCTCCCCCAACTATGTTGGGGGGAGACATTTAGTGTTTGTGCTGTCTTGTCTGTCGGTCAGTCTGGATGTCTGGATGTCTGGATGGATGTCTGTCCGTCCCCTTGCCTTGTCTGCAAGATATCTTGAGAACTACTGGATGGAATTTCACCAAACTTGGATGGAAGCTTCATTGGGATAGCCCCCTCATTTGATTAGGTTTTGGTGTATGTGCGTGCATTCATCCGTGTCCGTTGTCCGTCCGTCCGTCCATCTACTTGTACATGTATATACAGGCCTTGTCTGCAAGATATCTTGAGAACTACTGGACGGAATTTCACCCCATTTGGATGGAAGCTTTAGTGGGATAGCCCCCTCATTTGATTAGATTTTGGTGTGTGTGCATGCATTCATCCATGTCCGGTGTCCGTCCGTCCGTCCATCTACTTGTACATGTATATACAGGGCTTGTCTGCAAGATATCTGGAGAACTACTGGATGGAATATTTCACCAAACTTGGATGGAAGCTTCATTGGGATAGCCCCCTCATTTGATTAGGTTTTGGTGTATGTGGGTTCATTCATCCGTGTCCGGTGTCCGTCCGTCCGCCCATCTACTTATACATGTATATACAGGGCTTGTCTGCAAGATATCTTGAGAACTACTGAACGGAATTTCACCACACTTGGATGGAAGCTTCAGTGGGATAGCCCCCCTCATTTGATTATGTTTTGGTGTGTGCGTGCATTCGTCCATGTCCGGTGTCTGTCCGTCCGTCCATCTACTTGTACATGTATATACAGGGCTTGTCTGCAAGATATCTGGAGAACTACTGGACAGAATTTCACTAAACTTGGATGGAAGATTCATTGGGATAGCCCCCTCATTTGATTAGGTTTTGGTGTATGTGCGTGCATTCATCCGTGTCCGGTGTCCGTCTGTCCATCCATCTGCTTGTACATGTATGTACAGGCCTTGTCTGCAAGATATCTTGAGAACTACTGGACGGAATCTCACTCCCCTTGGATAGAAGCTATAGTGGGATAGCGCCCTGATTTGATTAGGTTTTGGTGTGTGTGCGTGCATTCATCCATGTCCGGTGTCCGTCCGTCCGTCTACTTGTACATGTATATACAGGGCTTGTCTGCAAGATATCTGGAGAACTACTGAACAGAATTTCACCAAACTTGGATGGAAGCTTCATTAGGATAGCCCCCTCACTTGACTAGGTTTTGGTGTGTGTGCCTGCATTCATCCGGTGTCCGTCCGTCCATCTGCTTGTACATGTATATACAGGCTTTGTCTGCAAGATACCTTGAGAACTATTGGATGAAATTTCACCAAACTTGGATGGAAGCTTCATTGGGATTGCCCCCGCATTTGATCAGGTTTTAGTGTATGTGTGCATGCATTCATCCGTGTCCGATGTCCGTCCAACCGTTCATCTACTTGTACATGTATATACAATGAAAATCGCTTCTTTGTAATTAATATTTTTAGATACGCAGCTTTGTTTACGATACTTATTGCTACATTCATTTTATAGCGCTTTCCCTTAAATTATGTGCCCATTCAAGGCAAGGTGGGAGGTTGGGGGAGACGTATGTTTTTGCCCAAAAAAAAACCAGCATAGGCTTCATGCCGGAGCGGCAACTCAAGGGTCAAAGCGGAACCTCTAGTTTCAAATGATTTTGATGTCTGTGATGTTTCGTGTCTATTTATCAAATCTTTTTAACAGAGCCCGTGGGCTGATGTTTCAAGGCTGTCTGAAGTTGTGAATGGAGAAGTCGACTTGTGTATTGTGTATGAAGATGTATAATAAAAACGCCAGTCCTGAGATAGAACTCTTTAGTCATGAAAGGCGTGAAGCAACGTCATTGCTCACATGACGTCGGGCCAAGGTTAGGCATCAGGCAATGCTTCAACATTGCCTATAGCCCAAAAATCGGAGAATAAATATCATTTAAAATTCTGAAAATCCAAATAACGTTTAAGATGTTATTGCCTCGGAGCTGAATAGGCATTTGTAAACAGAATTCAATGCTTGTAATACCCCATGAATATAATAGTACAGCAATACCAATGTTAAACAATGGTATGTTGCCTGACCTCAGCATAACATCACATAGGCAATAACGTCATTTTGCGCCTTCTGTGGTTAGAGAGTTCCATTTCGGGACTGTCCTATTGGGGCTCATATGCTACTATTCAAACCGCTGCAAAACATTATTGTCCCCCGCCGCAACGCGGCCGGGGACTTTAAAATGGTTCTTGCTTCTATGTGTCCGTGCATGCACGGATACTTCGTAAGCAATAACTTCTAAATGCTTTGTCGGATTCCTCCGAAATTTGGCATCTGCATTCTTTGCGACAAGACGTCTCTTGGTATTACGTTTCAGCAAGATCCGCCTGTAGGTGGCGCCACTGGGTCTTGTTCCAATCTTTAGTGCATGTCCGTGCAAATACTTCGTAAGCGATAACTCCTAAATGCTTTGTCGGATTCCTCCGAAATTTGGCATCTGCATTCTTTGCGACAAGACGTCTGTTGGTATTACGTTTCAGCAAGATCCGCCTGTAGGTGGCGCCACTGGGTCTTGTTCCAATCTTAGTGCATGTCCGTGGATGTTCGTGCAAATGCTTCATAAGCGATAACTCCTAAATGCTTTGTCGGATTCCTCCGAAATTTGGCATCTGCATTCTTTGCGACAAGACGTCGCTGGTATTACGTTTCAGCAAGATCCGCCTGTAGGTGGCGCCACTGGGTCTTGTTCCAATCTTTAATGCATGTCCGTTCATGTTTGTTCAAATGCTTTGCGAGCGATAACTTTTGAACAATTTGTTGGATTTCTTCGAAATTTGGTAAATGCATTCCCTTCGACAAAACACCGTTGGTGATGCGTTTCAGCAAAATCCACCCGGAGGTGGCGCCACTAGAGTTCATTCCATTATTCCATGCTGCAAGTGATAACTTAGAAACACTTGGTGGAATTTCTTTGAAATATCCTACATATATGTACCTCTCTGGGTAACATGAGAAACGTTGCGGCTCATCGGATTCTTCTCAAATTTGGCATGCATTTACCATGCCAGGAGCAGCTGTTGCTTGGATTGCCTTTCGCTCACTTGCACTCACAGGTGGCGCCACCTGGTGGCAACATCACAAATTCGTTTCCGGGTAATAACTTGAGAACTGACCATCGGATTCTTCTCAAATTTTGTATGAATGTACCGTGAGATAGGATGTCGCTTGATAATGCATTTCACTGACTTGCGCCTAGAGGTGGCGTCACCTGGTGTCAAAATCTAAATTTGGTTTCTGGGCAATAACTTGAGGACCCTCATCGGATTCTTCTCAAATTTGGTATGCAGATGTCCCCACGATACCATGTTCCTTGGGATTGTATTTTTCCCGCTTCTGCCTACAGGTGGCGTCTCCTGGTGGAAAATTTTTGTTTCCGGGCAATAATTTGGCAACTGCTCATCAGATTATTCTCAAATTTTGTATTCATATGTGACCCGCCCCAAATAACATGAACACCGGTGGGCATCTAGTACCGGCAATAACTTGAGGACCCCTCTTCAGAGTCTCAAAGTTCATATGCCGATACCATGACATGAGATGTCATTTGGGATTGTGTTTTGCCTGCTTGCACCTACAGGTGGTGACTCCTTGTGGCAAAGTCTAAATTTGGTTTCTGGGCAATAGGTTGAGGATGCCTTCATATTCTTGTCAAATTTAGTTTGCAGGTAATATGCCATGAATTATCTCTTGGGGTTGCATTTCGGTTACATAATTTTCATGCTACATGGTAAAGAAAATATATTACAGTAGCAATCAACATTCAATCAGCCATTCGGAGTTGATCTCAAAACCTGGGAAGGTGGAAAGACCCCTCTGCTTCTTACGCCTGTGAAGTAGCTGTTGCCATCCTCATGAATATCTTCTGAAACCGACAGCGCTTATAAATATTGCTGCCATTTTGGCGGGGGACCTAGCATCCTCTGGCTGCTTGTTTTCAATAAAGTTTAAAATTCAAGGCCTTGGAAAATGGAAAATTGTGCCAAAGACATTGAAAATGCCATGAAAATAGTCAACATACAGATAAAAAAAAGAAGCTTTATTTGATGTCTGTATAAAAAACATGAACAAAATTGGAGAACTAGCCCTGACCTTAATGCATGGGAAAAAGTCAAACATTTGAGCTGTTTGGAAAATTTGTGAAGAAATAAACAAGCGAAAGAAGTTTGGGATTTTGTTCATGCTTGATTCTGCATACACTTGTCCTTCATTATAACACGGTTCATTGCAAAATGGAGTTTGGTATAGCCCAATTCGGAAAGGGTCTTATCTCGCTTGTTTTCCTTGGGGCGTGTTGGTGCAGAGGACTTCCGGTAAGTACCAAAGGCACTCACAATTATTTTTAGATATTAAATATTCGATATTTTCCAGAAAATTATCTTTGTAATGTACAGGATCCATCGGTTCATGTAAAAAACTAAAAAAATAAAAGAAGTTTTTTAGACAGATATTCTGGAATGATTTATCAATACATTATTCAAAATAATTGCTGTTGCCTTTGGTAAAAGTGAAACCGAGGCAATTACTTCCCGGAAGCAGCTTTTCATACGTTTAACCTTGGAGTGTGGCAGTTATTCAAGGGGATATTAGACATTTTCCAGAAAGGGCTATAGCAAGACCACTGTTATCCCCCATTATTAGCTGCAGTATGTACGCTGCTGTTATGTAGTCTCACTACAGTGTGACTCTCCTATAATGTGACTCATATTTTGTAGCCCAACTACAGTATTATAATGAGGGACATGTGTAAAGACATGACAAAGTCAAAGACTTCAGTACTATTGAATCCCGTGTCACAGGGCTAAATAGTAATGAGCTCTTACCAACATAAATTTCAAACAATAGATCCACTCTGCACACTGATGCATGAATGGCTTTAAAACTTCTGGGTAGTACATTTTGATTTAGCCTATTCTATAACATGAGAATTAAGGTATTAAACATATGAATGCAGACCTTAGATATATATATCCACAGAATGAACCAGCCTATTTCTTCTAATTTTCGAACAGAATTTTTAGATTCAAAAGCAAAAAAATCTTTATGTCAGCTGAGGCTAAATACTCTGTCATGGACCAAACTAAGAAGATAGCTAGTGATTTCAGTTATTGAATGTTAACAGAATTACTCCCTGCAGATGCCAGAAGTTAAGTTTTGCCGTCTGAATAATTAGAAGTAATTCAAATTTCTAGCATAATTTTGCATTGATAAAATAGCTTAAGAGCTAATGTTTCTTATGTTGTAACCTGGACCACTGAGGTGAATAAAGCTTCTTGAAAACAGCTTTTTCGGGGCACTCTATCTCCGAGTCAAATTTCCCAAGAGCAGTGAAACTTCGCAAAGCATTTAAACAGAATATATACAGTCTTATTCCACGATTCATAAAAATCTGTCCAAATCCGATGTCATATTTGTAAGAAACAAAATAACCCTGACATTTCTGCATGTTTGATTCGCATCATGATCAACAATGTTAGGGATCGAGCTTCTTGAAATTAGAGCAGGAGATCCTTGAAAGGAATGGCATATGCCAGTTATCCAAATGGGGTACACTACGTCCAGTGTGGTGTTCTGATCAGCATGGATCTAGGAGTTCAACTTCCAGTTGGAACCGGTATGCCATCTCCTGCCATTCCCTCTGTGCTATTGTATGACAAGCTGTATGCCATCCTCTTTTTGGTGAGTTGTAAATTGGATACCAGGGAGTTCCTAAGAGTTCCAACTCGGCGCACCATGCCAAACCATTTGGAATGTCGTCTGCCATTTACTACAAATCGATCATTGTGCTTCGAAAATAGAATGAAAGGTATTGGATTTTGTCTTCGATTCTTAATATATTTTCTTGAAATTTCGTGATGAGAATGCACAAAGATGCCATGTGAATTTCACTGCTATGAGAAACATGGGCTATGTTGTATTGCTGAAAATCAGCCAAGTTTGAAATGTGAGCTAGAGAGTGGAATGTTCTGCAGCATGTGTGAAATGCAAATCTGATTTGGTTCCTTTATCCACTTATAGATTTGTGGAAATTAGTTACCAGCATGTAGTAATTTCGTCTCAAAACTTTCTGGAACAGCATTTTTGATATTGTATATTTTTCTTTTGTTGAAAGCAAAACCAGAATTGGAACGCAAAGTAGAACCTCTAACAGTTTATGAAGGTCAGGATGCTGTGTTTGAGTGTAAAGTCAAGTCCGAGACAACTTATACTGTGGAGTGGTGGCTGAATGGTGAACCATTTCAACGTAAGTCCACTGCTGTTTTGCCATATCCCCTCAGTATATTATACATGTGTAAAGGAATTATGTTGTCTGGACAGCTGCAAAATCACATGCTGAGCTGTAGTTAAGGAAAATGGTGTGGTACAATGGAAGATTTGCATTATAATTCAAGTTAATTCCTGGACAAGGCCGTCTTGCTTCAATGACAGCGGCGGTGCACTAAGTCTTGTCTCGTGCCGCATGCGGTCTGGTTTGTTGTCCCCCGCTACTTAGTAGGGGGTGGGGGGGACTTAGAAACACCGGTGTCCGTAATTCCGTTATTCCGTAGTTCCGTAATTCCGTAAGATTTTCTTGTCCAGACAATAACTCGTGAACGATTTAACCGATCAACTTCAAACTTGGGGTGTGCCTTGACATTGGCGAGAGGACGGTTGGGATTGTTTTTCAGCAATGTGTGTAATCCAATATGGCCGCCGTCAGCCATTTTGGATTATAAGCAGTTGGATCTTAGATTTTCTTGTCCGGACAATAACTCGTGAACGATTTAACCGATCAACTTCAAACTTGGAGTGTGCCTTGACATTGGTGAGAGGACGGTTGGGATTGTTTTTCAGCAATGTGCGTAATATAATATGGCCGCCGTCAGCCATATTGGATTATAAGCAGTTGGATCTTAGATTTTCTTGTCCGGACAATAACTGGTGAATTAACCGATCAACTTCAAACTTGGGGTGTGCCTTGACATTGGTGAGAGGACGGTTGGGATTGTTTTTCAGCAATGTGCATGATCTAATATGGCTGCCGTCAGCCATATTGGATTATAAGCAGTTGGATCTTGTCCGGACAATAACTCGAGCACGATTCAACCGATCTAGTTCATACCTGGGGAGTGCCTTGACATTGCTGAGAGGAGGATTAGGGTTGTTTTTCAAGGACTTAATCCAGTATGGCCACCATCAGCCATACTGGATTCATTAGATTTTAAGCAGTTTGATCTTGTCCGGACAATAGCTGGAGTACGATTCAACTGATCTACTTCAAACTTGGGGGAGTCCCTTGACCTTGGTGACATCCCGGTTAGGATTGTGTTTCATGAACGAGCATAATTAAATTTGGCTGTCATCTACCAGCAATGTTGGATTATGTTGCATTTTAAGGAGTTGCATCTTGTCTGGACAACAACTCTAGAATAATTCAACTGATCGACTTTAAACTTGCAGTTTGGCTTGACATCGGTGAGAGGACAGTTGTCATCGCTTTTCAGTTACCTGTGTAATCCAAGATGGCCACCATCAATCATCTTAGATTTTCAGCATTTAGATCTTGTCTGGACAATAACTCTAGAACGATTCAACCAATCTACTTCAAACTTGAGGAGTGCATGGACATTGGTGAGAGGACAGTTGGTATTATGTTTTATGGATGTGCATTATCCAATATGGGTGCCATCCGCTGTATTAGATTATGTTAAGCTCATCAGCGATATGTCCATTTTCAAATCATACTCTTCATCAATGATATGAGATATCATCGACCCAAAAAAATCGACCATAGAGGTCCATGGCCCCCGCAGCAGCAGCGCCAGTTATGGTGAATGTAATCCACCATAACTGGTGCTGCTAGAGGGGGACATGGACCTCTATGGTCGATTGTTTTTCTATAGCTAAACCCAGAAAATATTTTTAATCGATAATAACTGGACTATTTTTACTTATGTTGCCAAAATTATCATAAATATAAGCTTACATGTATTCCTTCCGTTCTTATATCCATAGTTACATGTATCAATAGTTAAAAAATGATCCTCGGGCTAAAGATATTGGGGAGAAATCATGAGGATGAACCGGAGCACACTTGGTGACCCACATGCCCGTGCACCTGTCTCCGCTATCAGGGCAAGATAGCATTGTCTTTGAATCAATGTGGAAAAGGCAGATTAAATTATGTTCCCAGCTATTAATTCATGATTGAGAAAGGTATTGACTGTGAAGAAATGAAGAAGATAACACTAGATATGCCATGAGTGTGTGGATGCTGGGTACCTACGTGTACCTCCCTGAATAATACAGCCATTATAGATAAGTTATAAGTTAGGATAGATAGGGTCTGACAGAACGAGGTGTGGTCACAATGGTCATATGCTATGTGTACGCCACATATGTGCCACACCCGACAAGCTGATGTGACAGTCATTGCTCCAGACAAATCCCTCAAGAGTCCAGGCAAGAGTATGCACAACCGCAAGGTCCTCATTCATTGTAGATGTGGCAAATAGAATGCCTGGTTTCCACTGTCATGAAAAATCCTGGAAAGTAATGGAGATTGATTTTCAAACCTGGAAAGTCATGGAGATTGACTTTCAATCCTGGAAAGTCTTGGAGATTGATTTTCAATCCTGGAAAGTTAAGGAGATTGATTTTCAATCCTGGAAAGTCATGGAGATTGATATCTTATCTTGGATGTCATGGAGAATTCTGGGAAGTCCATGGAGATGGAGATTGATTTTCAATCCTGATTGAAAAGTTAGAGGTTGATTTTCCTTGCCTGGAAAGTACTGAAAGTTTGTCTCCAGTCACGAATTTTTTTCGAAGTCATGAAAAACTGTCCTATTTTGTGAATTCTACTTATTGGTTAAAATAACAGCCTCTTCCTTTTCGTTCTTTCTATTTATTGATTTTTTTTCACACCTTGTTTAATCCTTGCTTATGATACAACGGTCAGATCTTTTAGTAAACCGTCATCCATCAGAAAATAACAAAACAATTTGCATCAGTAATGTGATTTATGTTGATGAATAGACCATGGAAAAGTCTTGGAACTTTTTCATCTAAGGTCATGGATAGTCAAGGAATTTGTCCATCAAAAGTCATGGAATTTGCCCTTCAAAGGTTATGGAAAATCATGGAATTAGTCCATCAAAGGTAATGAAAAGTCACGGAATTTGTTCATCAAAGGTCATAGAAAGTCATGGAATTTATTCATCAAAGGTCATGAATAGTCATAGAATTTGTCCATCAAAGGTCATGAAGATTCATGGAATTTATCCGTCAAAAGTCATAGAAAGTCATGGAATTTGTGCATCAAAGGTCATGAAGATTCATGGAATTGGTCCATCAAAGGTCATAGAAAGTCATGGAATTTGTGCATCAAAGGTCATGAAAATGTATGTTAAGCGTGGGGCCTCCAAGGCTGTGTCCGATAAGGGTGGGTGAACAGAAAGTACAGAGAGCACAGACTTGTAACTATGCTAACCCCTCTCATACTTCAAGCCCCCTATCAATATTGAATCACCCTCAATTTTGGGGACAAAATTCAATCAGTGGTTCTAATAAATTTTATCACTATCTAAAATCATTGGAATAACGAAGAAAACATGGCTTACATGTATATGCATGATTTTGAACCATTTTGTCAACTTCTTTTTCTAATAAATTTGATCATCTCAAAAGTTTATGGTAGAAATGTCACTTCCTGTGCTTGAATTATTAGAGGGACTACCATAACTGAACAAAGCAGAAGTGCATAGGCAGAGAATGGCCACTATGCCAGCTATGGGATTGGTAATGAATTGAACAACATCTCTTTGCAAGATCTGGCCCTAAAATTCCACCTATAATGTAAACTGGGAGCCAAGTAGAAATTTCCACTCCGGATAAATTTGGTAAATGGGTACCTTGCCACAGGATCTCACTTGAGAATGCTATCAATGATGGGAGTAAATAGCACATGCTTCCAAGCTAAATTCCTATTTTCAATGTCGGGGGACTACTGTTCTTCATTTTTATAATTTTCAGCCCCATCGGATAATAGATATGTGTTAAGTGACGAGACTAAAACTCTCACCATCAAGAACTCCTCCAAGGACACGGATCTGAAAACTGTTTTGTGTGTAGTAACAATAAGGAGCTGGAGGTTATCTTCGCAGGGCTTCCTCAATGTTTATGGTGAGTTTTGTATTTTACCCTTTCAGTTCAGGGATCGTGCAGCAGGGGGGTCTGGGTGGGCTTCAGCCCCCTCACTTTTTGAGACCGCAATGTTATAAGTCCTATCTTAGATAGCATCAATCCAGAATTTAACGTGGCCAATATAGAGTTCAGCCCCCCTTGAACTTTCAAATGTGCTCCGAGGCTCCTGCAGTTAACATGTCATCCTTACCGACCTACCTACCCACCTTTTGATTGAAGTCGGCTTATCAGAAAGACACAAATTATTATGAAAGAATGGCCTAAGGGTCTTCAGGTCATGTTTACTCCAGACTGTCCAGGGATATGAATGCCTATCGCTGATATTTTCAGAGTTACCTCCCCTCTTGTATTCTATCATGTTACATTGCAGAACACTTAAAGCTGATAACAGCTCCATACGAGGGAGGGTATGTCTCTGATGACACAAAGGATCACGTCTTCACTGTGAAGGTTCAGTCAGACCCCGGTGCAGATCTTACTTTCACCTGGTACAAAGGGACAACCAGGGAAACAAAGCTACTTGATATGACACCCGAGGACAAGCCACTTATACAGATCGTGGAAGTGAAGCAAGTGAAACAAGGGAAAGAGTATCATGGCACGCTGACTTTTCACCCTGACCAGATGACTGATGAGGACCGCCAAATGTTCGCCGGGAGGTACACGTGTGTTGTCTCAGATAGCATCAGTGAATTGACCGTGGAACGAGAGCTGATCTTTGAGTCAGAAGAATGTAAGAACTGCAGTAGTTCAACAGATTGGTTACCCTTACTCGGGTCGAAATATTCACATGTCCACCTGTCAGCGACAGGTCATTTTCAAAAGAGACAGAGAGAATTAAAAGTTTCCTGTCACATGAGATAGGTACGGTAATTCCCCTAATAATTTAATCTGCACCGGAAGTGCAGCAAAAATGGCATATATACAGCAATATTTTTCATGGCACCAGCTACCAAGTGTCTTCATTCAAATTTTCTTTGATTTGAATGAAGAATGGGAATGTTACTTTTTCTCTGTGTTTAAATAACAGACTTGAAAAATGAACTTCCTGTGATTGGATAATTAGGGAAATTACCGTAGCTAAAATATCCTTAAATTTAAACTGATAAAATCGCCCCAACTTCTGCCTTCACCAAGATGTATTTGGGGATGGAACATCATCATTACAAATATTCTGGCAGTATTGTTTGGCTCAAAAGCTATCTAAGACTTCTTCATTTTTGCAAAATATTTTCATTTTCTTTTCAGTATTGCAATAATAGCTATCTGTTTGATGAATGAGTTCAGTTGGATTCGTCACAGTAAATTTGTTTAGGAGTCTGTCTGACAAGACAGGTGAACATTTTGTCTACCTTTCCACAAGGATAGGTAGATCTGTGCGAACATTCCAACTCCTGCATACTCCATGAGTTTATTGCAGAGTTGGTTCAATATATATGAGGTACTCCTTAACTTTATTTTTGCCAACCTCACATGTGCGATGGGACTACAAAAATGTTGTCCTTCATCTGTCCATTTCACATTTTCTGAAAATAACAGCTTAAAAACATAGGTTTCTAGAGACCGAATTTCAGGCACAATGCTGCCTTATGAGGGCCTCTACATCACTCTTGACCTGTTTGCGAAAGGTCAAAATTTGAATAACAAAAGTCAAAACCTGCTAAACAGGCATATTCTTTCGGAAAAACAATATTTTGGGCACAAGTGGAACTCTTGACCTTGACATAATACTGCCTTAAATAAGGATCTTTACGGTGCGTTCACTCCAGACTGACCGTGACTAATTTCAAAGGTCACAAAGGTCAAAAGGTGATAATTAGTGTGAGATGCTCCAAAACAATATTTGGGTAACAATATCAGCTGAACTTTACTGGAAAACGATGGAGAGAATTGGAGAAGCATGTATTCTGTACTTTCAGAAAGGATGCCCTGTGGGGAACACGTTAGTACTAGCTACTCTAGCGACTTGTTATGAAGTACTGTTCTGGAAATTTGAGTATTCAGAAACTTCGTTGAAACAGTTGTCAAATTCAGAAACCTGTCAATCTTATTTCCAAGGATATGGGCAACACGGGACAAGACGCACATTTTCTCACCTGTAGAAAAAGTTCCAAGTAGAATTTCCGGAAATTCTGGAACTGCAGAAGAACGAGTGCTGCTGCCTATTGGAATAAAACAAAAATGCCCGATCACATAGCGGAATGCCCGATCTCTTTTTATATTGAAATAAGCCGTGGAGTTGCTAAATTCGTAAATTTGACAATGTTTCCGAATTTCTCAAACTGAATATGTTTAATATGTTGATGAACCCTATGCACATAATTATTAAGCATAGATGTAATCAAACATGAGTACTGGGTTCGATCCCAGGCCGGGTCATACCTAAGACTTGAAAAATGGAACTTGTTGCTCCCTCGCTTACGCTCAGCATTAAGAGGATAGAACAAGGACTGGTTCGTTCGGTGTCAGTATAATGTGACTGAGTGGGGTGTCATGTCTGCCTACGGCATGATATTTCAGTGGGACAGCACTATAAAATGGCAGCATTAGATCTGCTCTGTTACAAGTAGGTACCCCTGCCCCTCCCCTCCCCTCCCTTCCCTTCCCCGTCGTGATATAGCTGAAAAAATGTTGAAAGCGACGTTAAACCCTATTCACTCACTCACTCAAACATGAGTATTATTAGCCACAGTGATTGAGATTCTGATTGATGACTTTGACTGGAACAGCTTCTCACTGTGATCAGGGAAAAAACAATTAATTTGGCACACAGGTTCCCCTTGGGGTCTAGTTGTGCAAGATACCTTTTCTGCTCTGATTCGAACATCCAATATGGCCACCAGGCGGCCATCTTGGATTTCGGCGATGAAACATTGTTATCTCGATTTCTCAGGAAGTGCTGCATGGATCTTTCTCAAATTTGGTACAGAGGTTCCCCTTGGGGTCTAGTTGTGCAAGATACAATTTGTGGTCTGATTGAAAAATCCAATATGGCCACCAGGCGGCCATCTTGAATTTGCCAGTGAAATCTTGTCATCATTATTTTTCGTTAACTACTGCATGGATCTTTCTCAAATTTGGTACACAGGTTCCTCTTGGGGTTCTAGTTGTGCAAGATACCTTTTCTGCTCTGATTCGAACATCCAATATGGCCACCAGGCGGCCATCTTGGATTTCCCTATGAAACTTCGTTTTTCATGATTTATCAGGAAGAACCGCATGCAGTGGATCTTTCTCAAATTTGATACACAGGTTCCCCTTGGGGTCTAGTTGCGCAAGATACAATTTGCGGTCTGATTGAAAAATCCAATATGGCCACCAGGCGGCCATCTTGGATTTCCAGATGAAACATTATCACGATTTCTCAGGAACTACTGCATGGATCTTTCTCAAATTTGGTACAGAGGTTGCCCTTGGGGTCTAGCTGTGCAGGATAACATATATGGTCTGATTGAAAAATCCAATATGGCCACCAGGTGGCCATCTTGGATTTCCCCATGAAATTTTGTTATCGTAAATTCTTAGGATATTACTGTATGGATGTTGATACACAGGTTCCCCTTGTTGTGCAAGATACCTTTTTTTGGTTCAGTTCGAAAATCCAATATTGCCGCATCTTGAATTTCCCGTGAAACTTTATCATAAAATCTCAGGAAATAACTGCATGGATCATTTTATAGTGTTCAGGGGGGACAACACAAGTTAGAAACTCATCTATTGCAGTTCTTTAGTAAGGATTTGTGGGGTAGCCGTGTTAGTCTATTAAACTAGTAGATAGACGGGAACGTAACACCATTTGAGACTAACTATATTTATTCTACACCTGAGGAAGCAGATTTATCTGCGAAAGCTCGTGTAGAATAAATATAGTTAGTCTCAAATGGTGTTACGTTCCCGTCTATCTACTAGTTCTTTAGTAAAAATTTCTCACAGCTACTTTCTCCAGTTACAGACAGATGACCTACAGTGCCGTGGCACTATCTTTTACATCTTCGCAGACAGATGGGGGTATGTCTTGGTTAGGCCATACCTCATCAGAGATTACTTTCATTGGAAAAATGTCCTGTTACATCTCATTGCCATCGTAACAACCCAGTCGCACATATTTCGTACTCGACATGTCTCCCCCTGGTGCATATACCCACAAAATATTGGAATCGTACATGTAGGTTAAAAACTGTCCAATGTACTGTCCGGACACGAAGTGGACAGACGGACGAACGACTGCAATCACATAATAAAAATTGGTTCTGGTTATTGCTTATACAGCTTTACTGACAATCACACATTATATTTTGGTATAATTGCCTTTATTCCATAACCTCCAATTTCAATCATGAATTTGCAGCTTGACCTCCTGTGAAATCGACTATGTTGCCATTTTGTTCAGGGGAGACAACGCAAGTTAGAAACTCATCTATTGCAGTTCTTCAGTAAAAATTTCTCGCAGCCACTTTCTCCAGTTATAGCCAGATGAGCGCTACAGTGCCGTGGCACTATCTTTATATACGAAGCCATCGTGTGATGAGGTGTATTTATAGCTTTTATAACTTCCTTCTTCAAGGGACTCAAATTAGAAAAATAGGGAGATTGCGTGCCCTTTCTATACTACTCATCGCGCACTACTCATCGCGCAGGTGCAGTCGGCCCATTCTACTGTAGGGTGCAGGCCTAGCCCATAGAATCTCAGGTAGTGAAAACCCCAGGTCTCTTCCCCCCACCCTATCCCCAGCCCCTATGCGACCCGCTGTGCAGTGAGTAAAGCGGAGTAGGAGGAGGAGGAGGAGTCGGACACGCCACGAATTATACTAGGTAGATGATCTTGTTAAAAACAGATAGCAAGAACTCCGTCCAGGCCAAGTTGTTGTTACTTTGAGTACTCTATTGTTCATATCTGTCATCATTCCAGCTGAATACAGGGGCCAGTCCAGAGATTATTGTGGGAAGAATAATCATTTCATGTCTATCTTCATTTCAGCTGAAGGCTTGAGTACAGGGGCCATTGTGGGTATTGTCCTGGGAAGTATCATCGGTTTCACCATCATTGCTGGCATCATCGCATATCTCATCTACTCCAGTAGTAGAGGATCAAGTAAACGATGTAAGTACAGATCATTGGGAAAATGAAATGAAAAAACTCCCCATTTATGGGATCGGACATATCTCATTCAAATTTGTCTGAGTAATGTCCTGGCCTTGTGGGGGGGGGGGCCAATCTAGGTAAACCAAGATGGTAAATCAGGGGAATACCATCTAGAAGTAACGCTATGAAAACCTCGTGAGAAATTTTTGCCGATATTCTGCGAGATCCCATAATAAGCCAATCACGACCATTTCTGACTTTTCTCTCTGACAATGATTGACGTTTACTTCACGGAGATTAACATCTCACGCGGCACAATCTTTTGATATTTTCTACCCCCAAACAAAGCCAGACTTTTCGACGGGAGTTTACTCTTTGATCGTCAGGGATCTGTCTCGAAATGATGCCATATTTGGATACTGTTTCCCGATAATGTTTATATATTAGTCCACGTGCTACTGTGTGTAATTACTGTGGGCGTGATTTCAACAAGCTAGCTCCTCTGATTGGCTAACAAATGTAGTTTCAGATTCACATGAGATTTATATAGGGCGGAATTCAGATATATTATTCCGGGATATTATATCTGAGTTTACTGAGATTGAGGAGGGGGGGCCTAATTATTTTTCTTACCCTTTGCGCTAGGGAGCTGAAACTTAACCACACTATACCCTTAGGTCAAGCTCTAACAGAAAATGTAAAAAAAGACCCAAGATGGCCTCTTTGATGATGTCACAGTGACCTCATTTTCAAAAATGGCATTTTTTGGTCAATTTTTTGAATTTTTATTCATGCAATTTCTCCGCAAAAACTGAATGATAAATTAGTAAATATTGATGTGATTTGAATTCAAATAGTTTTTGCCCACTTTTCATCGCAGAAAAGCAGAAATTTTGAAGAAATTTGACAAAAACATCACTTTTCTGGTACCTCACGTGGTCGCCATCTTGATTTTACCCATGATCCTCTGCTCGGGGAGGGGGGGGGGGGTATGCAAATATGTTAAAAATGACCCCAATATGATAAACTACAAAGTCAAGGAGTTTTAGCTCTCCATTTTTTGTCGTGCTGGAGATATCGTAGAAAGTTTGGTAAGGGGTCCATGTAGCCCCCCCCCCCCACCACCAGGCCAGGTAGGATTAAGATAAACTATTGTTATTTTCACTGGAGAATACTGTCCAGTTGTAAGTGTGTAGGGGCTATGTATTTTACCTGGATTAACAAAAACGACATATTGTACATCCATTTTGGAAAGAAGTTTTTCGAATATGGACAATCCAAATAAAAATGCCCATTTCCCTGACTGGTTAACTTATGGGCCTATATTTTGACATTAAGATGCCTGAACTAAAAATCTTAAGACAAACTACTAATTGACAGTTTTTGGTTAATTAGGGAACAAAATCACATGATCTTGCGAAAAGTATTTGATCTAACAAAAAGTATGTTTTTACCCCTCGGCCATTTTGGCCTCGGGGTATTGTCGTTGCCATGTACGTCCATCCGTCCGTTAACGCATTTTAGGCAAAACCGCTTGAGGTACAACCACCAAATTTTCAACACTTATTTATCTAGTGCTAAGTCAGACGCCTATTGAAAGTGGCTTCCCTCGGCCCATATTTTACAGAGTTCTGCCCCTTCACAGATATAGTAAATTCTATTTCTGTCCTATATGCCTGAACAGATCCACGGACTTCCCATGGGTTCCCCGCTGTCACCCATAGTATCTGAAATCTACCTGAATGACCTTGAAAACCGGGCCCTCCAAACTTCCCCTGTCCAACCTCTAGTCTGGCTACGAAAAGTGGATGACACCTTTTGACAACAAACAGATGACCCGACCACACTACTCAACCATCTCAACACCAAGCATCAACGTCTAAAATTCACCATGGAAACTGAAACCAACAATGCTCTCCCTTTCCTGGACGTCCTTGTCAGCAGATCACCAACCGGCCTACAAACTAGTGTGTACCGAAAGCCCACCCATTCCGACCAATATATCCACTACAGATCCAACCATCCAGCCCAAACAAAGACAGCCATCATCTCAACACTAACCAAACGAGCACAATCCATCTGTTCAACTGACCTTGACAACGACATCTCCCACATCAAGACCATTTTCAGCAATTACAACGATTATCCCAAACACCTAGTGGAAAAAACTGTAAAACAATCACTACAACCAAACCAGAGACAACGTACTATCAGAGAAGAGGGCCCAAATATCTGAATAACTCTACCCTACATAGGCAAGACAATTAAGTCACCAGGTCGCCAGACTACTCCAGACACGAGCCAGCATCCAGACAACCTTTGCAACCAACAGAAAACTAAAGAATCACATCAATGCGACCGGTATAAAAGCCCCAACCACCCAACCCCAACCAAAAGGTGTAATCTACAAGTTGGAGTGGAGTTGCAAAAAACATTACATTGGCGAAACATGAAGACCCCTCAATAAACGAATGAAAGAACACAAATCATCTGTGACCAAACAAGACGGGAAATCAGCAGTTTCGGACCACATCAAAGAAAACTCCACCCACTCAATCAACTGGAACAACACCAAACCCCTTGCCACAAACCACATGCACTGGAAAAACAGAAAACTACTGGAGGCCATCCACATCAAAAGAACAAAACCACAACTAAACAGAGACCAGGGCCTATTCATCCCCAGCAACTATGACCTACTAATCCAGGAACCCCACGGTGCCTAGAAGCCCACCTTGTTAATTAATCTAGCCATATCCACAGTCTAATCCTGTCCTATTATAAATTTCTCACCTAGTATAATACTATTGTTATCATCCTATTGGCATTTACTCAAGGAACTGTATATATACTGATTATTTACTTATTGATGTCATTGACTTGAGAACGATACTAGTACCTGTATCGAAACGTTGTCCTGAATAAACTAGAAGTTGTTATCCATAAGCAATTTACTTATTTATATATGCCTGAATGTAACCAACTATATCTGCAGAACTGTGTTCGGTATACCTACTATATTTTGGAAACTTATTTATATTGTTGTATTCTACAAGCCAACAAAGGATTACTCGCCTCAGCTTATGGAGTTATGCCCCTTTTGGATGTAGTAATCTCCGATTTTGTAATCTGTAGTTGAATGTACAAGTTATATCTGCAGATCCGTGTTCAGTACAGCTTATTCGTCTTGGTTCTTATTTTACAGTAGTGCTAAGTCAGACGCCTATCGAAAGTGGCTCCCCTCGGCCCATACTTTACAGAGTTATGCCCCTTTACTGATATATTAATTTCTATTTCTGTCCTATATGCCTGAATGTAACCAACTATATCTGCAGAAATTTTGTTGTAATTTCAAGTATCACCAATCTCGAATAACATGGTTGTGAAATAGAGTATTGTGTTGTTCAGTGATTTTGAGGTGATCACACCTTCTGTATTTCTCAGTAAACATATGAAGATTGACGTGAACCAGAACCAGCTTTTCTCTAAGTGCTACCTATAGGAACATGAAATTTCCGGTAACTCCATTCTCTAAAATGGCTTACAGTGTTCATCATTGAATGACCTATGCCATGGAAAGTCCATCGTAATCTTGAGAGTTTAGAGTCATCAGTTCATAATAATAACGGATAAATTTAAGAAAGAAAGAGAACTTTCTCCCTGGGTACTTCTTGGACCAGGAAAATTCTGCTGTTAGCGAGGATTTGACTTGATTAGAAGTCTCTAGCATATTAGAATTAAACAATAATATTGCAGATTCAGTTTAAATATATTGATTTTTAATGCGAAGATGATGTTTTGTATATTCTTCTTTGCAAATGTTTTTAAAATGGTTTGATTTGATAATCATGATAACAGTTTGAACATATTTGAAAGTGATTATATGCATGTATGCAAATGAGAGATATATATATATATTTATCGTTATCACAATGTGCAGAATCATTTTCTGAAATAAGTTCAGCAGCTTTTGATAATTATAATTGCTTCGAAAAGAAAAACTCATCTCAAGGGGATGTAGAACTGATTGTGATAAACTCTTTTATTAAAAGAAACTAAATATACTGACTTGAGTTTGAGTGATACTACGATTGGTGCTATCTTCTGACATATAACAGCCACAGTTTGAGTGATACTACGATTGGTGCTATCTTCTGACATATAACAGCCACAGTTTGAGTGATACTACGATTGGTGCTATCTTCTGACATATAACAGCCACCGTTTGAGTGATACTACGATTGGTGCTATCTTCTGACATATAACAGCCACAGTTTGAGTGATACTACGATTGGTGCTATCTTCTGACATATAACACCCACCGTTTGTTTGGTAGCTAGCTACTATAGTATGGTGTAATATACCCATTTTCCAATTCGCCTTTAGCCATGATATCATCTTTGGATGATGATCATAACTGGGCCAAGGCATCACTACTGCATCTATGGGTCAGTGGTAGATAGTCCTTAGTTAGTGGACATAGATAGTTGGAAATTAGTGTACTGAAGATATCTTTAATATAAGAGCATGTACAATTACAACACATATAAGGGAAGTGGGAAGAGGTGCTGACATACTGACAGAGTCACATGGCTTCACAGTATAGTCTTCTGGTTAACCTATTCTAAAGCACATACCAAGAATCTAACGATTCGTGGTATGTGTTGTATCTCGGGTACACTTTTATTGTACCTGTTCATGTGGCAACTTGGATGATATGACCCCACGGCCTCTAGCACCGGCATAAGCGGTATTAGATACAAATCTAGAGAGCTATGATGGAAATGCTCTGACAACTCGTATACTGGTAATTGGTGAGCTGTTTCGCTGTTACAACTCGTACATTGGAGATTGGTGAGCTGTATCATCGTCAGATGTAAATGACGGCATTTAACACAAAAGACTAGTCTGTAATGCCCGATGTCGACCCAGCATCAAAAGGTATATTAAAGGGATAAGCAGGTCCTTGGATTATGGACTTTTGGAAACTCTTAATGGACGACGGCAGGGGGGCTGCCCAATGAATGACGGCACTGACGGATTTATTTATAGGTCTACACAAATATAATTATTTCAAAATGTTGATTCGTGTAATTATAGTCCCTAATCCCTTTAATATACCTTTCTGCACGTCCTAATGGTGTAGCACTTGGTTTTTTTCTGGCATTTTCTGCCAATATAGCTTCTATGTGGCGTTTACTTCTCGAATGTTTCAACAAACTATCCTGTTTCCAGTTCCATCTCTCCACACCACAAACGTAGGCACCTGTCTTGAGTTTGTTTGGATCGTTTTCGCAAGCCCCACAAAACAACCTATCTGTATCAGCGTCATACCTGACAAAATATTGTTCCGTTTCATATTTGTATTTTAGGCCCACTAAAAATAAAAAATTGTTTATCATTTTGTGCAAAAAAATTGATGAAGGAGGGCGCATTTTTATTTTATTTTTCTGAACTCGGAAAATCAAGCAAAAGTCTATCAATACAGCTTACATCCGAGATTCACTTTTGATATTACAATTTTGTACACGCGGATGTTTTTATGCGATGTGCGCGGGGATGATAAACAACCATTTTCTTTAGTGGGCCTTACAAAACCTTTATGACAATTGACTGATATGTTGTTAATGAATATTCTACGGACTACTATAGTTTGTTGATGAGAAGATTTCTAGATCAAGAAGATGGGAAATCACTGCTTGAAAACTTCATGATATCCCATTTGACTTGTGATATAAAACATTATTCATTATTAATTTTATCATCAAATTCAAAGAATTCATCCGCAGGAATGCATGATAACGGGAACACTGAATAAATGACTGCAAATATTCGGAGCATGATTTCGAGCGTAGTACCTGAGCCATTCGTTTTGTGCTCGCTGACACAAAAGCCATTCGTCGGTGACGGCTCGATTTCCCTTTGAATCACCCTCGTTTCTCGAGACGACGGGAGGTTCGTGGATTTGTGGACTCAGTTTCGGTGCTGATTGCTGCAGGACGGTGGTTAAAAAACCCGGCGAGTGTCGTTTGTCTGAAAGCCATCATGCTGCGGAAGATAGGCCTACGTACATGCAGTACCAACGATTCAGAATCCGACAACACGTGGTAGCTATAAATAAACTCCGGCTCGCGATACCATGTAACAACATGCACTCAGTTCAAGGTCGCATACGTTGGGTGCATTCAGTGGTCAAAATAAATTACAGCTTGAACACACGTCGACAAGCAATGCTGAGAGAAAAAAAAGAATCATTAATGAGCTGGGTACACTCTAGACAGACACGTAGCTCTGAGCAGGTGGCGATAAACGATACTGGAGGACAGCAATTTATTCGACAGTTTGGCAACAACTAGAATTTTCCTGTCGCCATATATGCGACTAGAGAGAATTTTTATTCGCCGAGTTCTCATTTCTATTCGCCGTTGGCGACATGGCGAGCGTGATTTTCGACCACTGAATCGTACACTGGGGATTGGTGAGCTGTATCGTCGTCGGATGAAAATGACAGTATTTAACACAAAAGACTAGTCTGTATTGTCCGATATCGACCAAGCATCAACTTCCCACAAATGCCAACATATATCAAAGACCAAAAGGTCTGTACAGGGGGCGGGCCTCGGGGACGAAACGTCCACCAGCAGAATCTCGCCATATACAGGTAAAAATTACAACACATATAAGGGAAGTGGGAAGAGGTGCCGACCTATTCATGTGACAACTTGGATGACATGACCACACGGCCCCTAGCACCGGCATATTGGTAATTGGTGAGCTGTGTTGCTGTGACAACTCGTACACTGGGGATTGGTGAGCTGTATCATCGTCAGATGAAAATGTTCATGAACTTGGAAACCTGGAAAAACGTTGGAAATGAAATGCAATGCCCTGTAATCCCTTGAGAATAGAGAAAATGTGTCAAGGTCCTTGATAACACCTTGCTTGTTGCAGGTTGAACTCAACAAGAAGCCCAGTCAAATCTAGAGAAGTGAATATACGTATTGGCTCTTTTCTGTAAGAACACAATAAAAATACTACATTTATAATAAGCTAGTCTTGAACAGCTTCTGTAACTGAATCAAAGCTTGAACAGCATTTGAAAGTGGCAAATCAGAATCACCATACCTGAAAACAAAGAAACATGTTGTCCGTGGCAGAAATGACAAGCAGCAGCCTTCGCAATTCACCATGGCATTCAGTAATTGCCGAGGTACATGCTGTAGTTAGAAAAGTTCACCTCAGCAATATTTAACATGGTGTTTTATTTGGGTTATTTCAGTACCACAGTGTTTTTGTCTAAGCAGATTCTTGCTTTTGCGCGCCGACTGAGTGGATTGCTGGGTACAATATTCTGAATTGACTTTATCTCAGGCTTCTCCAAATATACCCATGTTCAGAAAATTACAAGCCAGGCAATGTGTTGTATATTTGTATGTTTGTTTTGGCTTGAGAGATGCCCATGTGTCATTTTCTCTTTGACATCAAATAGATCATCCTCCAGCATATTCTCCGTATAAACTCCGCTTGCCTCGGAACACTATGAAGCACTAGCATCATCTGTACATTGTCTGTTATAATGAACAGACATTTCAATTAATGGTTACACAGTGTATGTTTGCATGCAGGGATGGAACAGAGTATACTGACCTGCATAGGGAGGATGCGGTCCAGGTGCTTAGTAGAAAAATTTTGAAGTTGAGTTGCCATTTGGCATATGCAATGAACCAATCACCTTCCAGTGTTGAACTCATTTCTGGCTTCAAGACTTCATCCCTGTGTCCAGCTGCATGTATTTAGTTTTCCAGCACAGGGATTTATACGTTAAAGGAGAAGAAAACGTGTGACTAATGTATACACTGAATGAAAGACCTATCTCCCCTGTATCCAAAAATGTGAGCAAATATTTTTTGTGATTTTTTCCACTCGATTAAATCGGCGTTCAACCTGCGCATCATTGTCTCTCAAGCGGCCAGTTTGACTCGAGTCGTCTAAGCGTGTGACATCACCCAGGCCTCGTGACTCTCTAGTGGGGAAGGCGAAAATGTAATGACATTGCATAGAGATATATTACAAGCCAAGCCTTTCTTACATTGGAATGATTACAATTTGACAGGAATGGGAACTGAACGTCGTGATATGACTGAAACAGTGTTGAAAGATTAATAAACTCACTCCAATTTATTGCATCAGCCTCACTGTGCAAAGTTCTTCTCTGATGCGTTTGGAGTAAAATCCTGCTGACCGACGTTATGCATCCACTGTTTCAATACATCTGGTTTCAACATTGGGAACCGATGAAATGTCAGTCTTTGGAAGGTTTGGATTCCCAGTTCTGTTAGAACAACCAAACACCACACACTGCGGCATGAAGCCCGTGTATTTGCGGAATATATAAACCTGCAGTCCCAAGAGCTTCTCGTACTTTAACGTACCGGGCGGAAGTGAGTATGAGCCCAGCTGATGTCACGCAGTGATGCGCACAATATGTTTTTGGCATTTCTGATCGGTTAAAATAGACGCAAGCCCTTGTCATGGTGGCACTTATGAATCTGTCCACAGGCTCCAGTTTTTATACGCCCGCCAAAAAGCGGACGTATTATGTGATGGCGGTTTCCGTCCGTCTGTCCGTTTAAACATAAATTACGACTTTACGAGCAGTTAAGAATTTATGTGATACCTTATTATACATTTGAAACTAGAACATATAAAAACAAGAGTTTACCGGCAGTTAAGAATTTATGTCTGAAAATTTAAAATATGCACATGTAAAATGAGACTAGAAACGATGAACACATGTGTACAATTAAGAAAGTAAAAATGAGTACATGTAAGGACTAGTCTAGAAATGATAAAGAGTTGTACATATAATTAAAAAGCAGAACTCCTACACATGGCACATTTGCAGCTAGGATCACACCAGCTCCTTAGTAGTCTGCAGAAGTCATTGAAATTAAGTTATATTCACTCACATCATAATGTTTACTAATGTAACATTCCATGGAGGGGCAGTATTCTCATACATCAACAGCCTGTTGAGACAATTGAAACTCTAGTCCATTGGGCCACTGTAGTTTAACATTAGGGAATGTAAAAGTTTGAGAAAAATTGAGCCCCAAACAAATAAAACAACTCAGCAAATCATTCTGACCACCAATAAGGCCCGTTTTAACTTTGGTGAAATTTATTTTATCATATCAGCCATGATAGACACACCATGAGAAAATATTGATAAGCATAGTGCGTAGTGTAGTAAACTATATTGTCAGCAGATGATTGTTGCATCATCCTTGCAGTGAACTATCACTGAGAAAACTCCCTTAACACCAGGAGAATTTCCATCAAAGTTTACCATATTAGCATGCAGAATTATGATCATCTATGTAGGCCTCTTTTGACAATAAAGGGAGATAACCTGAGAAACAGTTTTCTGGCTACCTCTATTGGAGCGATAAAAGCCATTAATATTTGATGCTATTCATTGGTTGCAAATATCAAAGTGATAGATATCACAATAAGGTATTATCTGCTGGTGCCACAAACCTGTTTTGTCTCCTGGGAATTTCCCCAGAACTGCCATTCAGAGAAGAATTATGAACCATTCATTTTTTGCAAAATTTCAATCATGAAAATGAGGTTATTTGTAGGAACAATTGTTCGGGCAGTGTCCCATTATTGTATCAATTCTCATTTTAATGATATACATTGTTTTCATGTTTTCATCATGTTCATTATATGCATATTTCTCCAGTGGCAACGGAGTACACAGCTATTTTTCCAATTGTGAATTTTGAATGACCATCCTCTCATTTATATATATATATAATGCATGAAAAGCACTGAACATATCAAGTGAACTGCCTGTTTTTCTCTTTTCGTTTCAGCGACTATTACAGCATATAAGCATGAAAAACCTGCGTATAAAAACCCCAGCTATGTTCATTAACCATATTTATCAGGAAATGCTTGAAGTACTCCAATGCTAACTTATTTTAGGATGCTTTTGTATAGCTCTAAAAAAGTCAGGTTGGGGAAATGAGGGCTCTCCAGTTTTGGAGGTAAAAGTTTGTTTTTCTTGAATATCTTAAAATACAAAGAAATTCCCAAGTTTTACTCGATCAATGGCAAAATAATTCATATATACATGTATTGACAGTTACATGTGTTAACACATCCCTTACCAAAAAATCCTATAGGATCCAATGGGACAGATGATCTGTCCTATAGGATCCAATGGGACAGATGATCTGTCCTATAGGATCCAATGGGACAGATGATTTGTCCTATAGGATCCATGGGACAGATGTCCCTATAGGATCCAATGGGACAGATAATTCTGTCCTATAGGATCCTAAGGGATAGATAATTCTGTCCTATAGGACGGATTATTCTATGCTATAGAATATGTGTGTCCTATAGGACAGCCATTCTATCCAGTAAGAATTGTGTTTGTCCTTCACATGTGACAGAGTGTGAGAAACCAAACACATTTTACATGCATACATTTGCAAACAAAAGCACCTCATAGGTGGAAAATGTGAAAAATCTCATAAAGCAATGTTTTTTTTATAATTTTTTTCTGCATGATACATATTTACAAATATTGAACATAAGGCAAGAAATCGAAGTATTTTGTCTGTTATCATTCGCAAATATCAGCACGAGTATGTCTGTAAGCTTATATATCCAACTGATACAATGCTTCGTTGATTAATTTATTGGAAGATATGAATTTAATTCAATTTCTGGTACACAAATTAAAACCCAATTTAAACATGTAAATTCTACATTCGGAATTTCTGTAGACTTTTAATTACGTCAATCGAGGCAGTAAATCCTAGTAGATTAAACATATTCTGTTTTTTAAATCTCTGCCACCTAAACGGTTTATAGTTTATAATAAATAAAATAGACTACTTTCTTTCGACTGATGTATTTGAGAAACAATGTCTTTAAATCACATACAGTGTAAAAATATGTGGATTTGTGCACCATTGAAAAAAACCCTACAACTTTGCTGTGTTCAAATGACATTTTTTACATTCAAAATTGGGAGCCCCCATTTCCCCTACATGATACATGTAGTCATTTGTATATATTTGTATTGTTTACATGTATTTGTTGTACAACCAGATAGATTTTGCATTATAGGCAAAGATAAATATTTGTTGTTTCTTGTTAGCTCTGCGCCATATGCATGAACAATTTTCCATTGTGCAAAATTTCTTGCAGAGTTATGTTCCTTGACCAAGGTGAGAGATATCAACCTTGAATTTGCCTTGAAGGTGACATTGAAGATGTAATCAGCATCAAATCTTGGCTTGAATCAATGTCTCAAACTCAGTGATATATTGACATATGTTACGAGGTATAAAATAAAACATGTTTGACCACAAAAAATACAAAAACAAACTTTTCTCTTGGAAGAAACTGAACATCAAAAATATATAGCATGGCATGCCTTTTACTTTTCGACTGCCATGGATCTTTGTCCAGAAACAGCAGACTTCATGTTTAGCTCGCCGTATACGAAGTAGGCGAGGTATTGGGAGAGAGAGGGGGAAAGTGGCGGTGTCGGTGTTGGTGTTGGTGTCAGTGTCCGGTTAGGTTTTTATGTTTAGGCTGGACTTAGAAAGTTTTCTGGGGTAATCTTTTTTGTTTAGGCTGGACTTAGAATAATTTTGACTTCTTATTAGGCATGAGATGCAGTGTACATTATATATATACAGTCATACATACCAAATCACATACAGTATATTCCTTTATATTATTTACTAATAGTTTGGTGACATTATTTTATTTCAGAAGTACAATATCAAAATAACTGGCAGGGGAATCCTGCAGTACCGAACCCCTGTTAGTTTTTAATTTCGTGTCACCTTAAATGAAGGACGCCATTTCCTTAAATTTTGTTATCAAATTCTTGTTGACCCTGAAGCTTTTGCACAACCATATCTGTGTCCACACATTTAACTTACTATATTAATTAAAAGTTAGTTTGAATCAGTTTGTGAGCTCAGTCTTTACCCGTGCACATTATTATGGAGCATTACAGTATGATTGGACACAGTTGTCATTGCATTCTTTTATTTGCATACAAATGTGAAGGTTTACCACAGTGCAAGTGTCCCATTGCATGCTGGAAATGATAGATTTAGTCCTACTATTGCACTGTTATTAGCTTTGTTTGTTCACATATCATCACACAAAGTTACACCAAGAACGTGCTCAAAATTGCACACCTATTGTTCCTAACTATACTTGAACATGTATTCATCAGACCTATGCAATGGGATGTGTAGGCTTACTTTTGGAAAAAATGTAATCTTTATTGCTAGTTATATAATATAGTTCCTCCTTCAATCCAACCTCAATATCACTAAATATAGAAATCATATTTCTTAATAAATTTATTATTTTAAATGATGTGCATTGCCAATGATGTGCAACCTCAAATGATGTGCCATCCTGAAGGGCTCGATCTTTTTGCGAAGCTGCATATATCTCTTATATGTGATACTAACCTAGGTAGGAGATGCAGTGTACATTGTATTGTAGGTTTATACTTGGTGTAAGAACTCGCAAGACAAAGCCTACAATAGCCTGTCTGAGCTCAACAATGCGTTTAGACGTGACCCTTTTCAGCTGCACAAAAGCCTCAGCCTCAACAATGCGTTCTTACACCAACTATCGACCTGTTACATATACACAAACACGTCAAATCAACTACAATATATTCCTTTATAGTAACTACTAATAGTTTAATGACATTATTTCATTTCAGAAGTACAATATTAAATATTAACCCCTGGTGGTTTGAAATTTTGTGTCGCCTTTAATGAAGAACACCATTTCCTTCAATTTTGGTATCGAATCCCATTCCTCATCATGATTTAACCTCAAGCTTTTGCACGAACCATATTTGTCCAGGCATTTCACACCCACATCTCGGACCAAATTTCAATTGTACATGTATTCATAATGACATGTATAAGCTTACTTTTGGAAAAAAAGGTAATCTTTATTTCAAGTTTTATAATATAGTTCATGTTTCAATCCAACTTCAACATCACTGACAAAGAAGTCAAATTTTCATTGCAATATGTATTGTCATTGCCAGTGATGTGCAACCTGAAAGGCTCGATCTTTATGTGAAGCTGCATGTTATTGAATACCCAAAAGGCGAGCTGCCGGGTTACACATAGCCCTTGTTCAGCCATATACCCATTCTAATTCTGATACATGACTTGCCCTAACTATTTTACATGAAGCGAATTATATTTAGTCCAATCTCCATGATGGTGCAATGTTCAACCTAGCCCATTCAAATTTATTAATGTACTGCACTCACTCTGAATATGACATTGATGTAAATATTTCATAGAACCCAGTAGCACATAGCAAATACAGTTTGGGTTGAAATCAATTCCATTTTGAATCCTGACCATTTCTTTCCAAGATTGTCCATGCTGTGACTGTGGGCATGATATCAACCAAAACAGTGCGGTATTTCCTGACTATCTCATTTGCTATTAGAGGTGAAATGCAATACAAGTTCAATCTTTCATAACACACGGATTAACAGTCTTTAAAAGTGATCAACTTTTCACTTTCCCGCATTGATCGATTGTAAGTTCCTTTGAATAATTAAAAACTAAGCAGCTAACACTTGGAGGAGGAGACAGCTATGTGATTACTTCCCCTTGATTTTGCTGTGGTGCACTGCAAATCAGTGACGTCATCTAGGCTCACTACCATTCATGATAGGATTCTCGGAATCATACACCTGCTGTTAAGTCCTTAAAATTGTTTAATTGCTAACCTGCAAAATGCTTAAAAATGAAGTTAAACTTTCGTCTTCTGGGAAACCAGCAAACTGATGCCAGGCGCTACTGTGCCAAAATTTGTTTCCTGAACTTTGTTACTTTGCTTTGTTTCGAGTTATTGTATAAAAGACTCCTGGAAATTAAAATTATTGACCTGGAAAGTCCTGGAAAACTCCTGGAATTTGTTCTTGTTGTAAGTGTATGAACCCTGGATAATCTGGATGCTGGTTCTTTGAAATGGAGCAGTGATTCTATAAGCTAAATTGTTTCTAATAAACTAGACAGTTTTCTTCATAGGACATGGAGCCTGGCTTTTTGAACTAGAGGCCAAGTGTTGCATTTTCTGCTGGACATTTGGTGCTGAAGTCTACTGGCGCAGGTTTGAGTCTCGCATGGGTATGACCCATCCAGCATTTGTGCTTTACCCAAGAGTAGTGTCATCCTAAAAATCAGGAGAGATAAATCTCATCTACAGTAATCCCACAAATAATTCAATTTTTAGGACAAAATTAAATTGGCTGTTCTAATAAATTTGATCAATCTCTAAACTCATTGAAATAAACTAATAATGGCAGGACTGCAAGTGCCTCCTATATTTCCCTATATTTTTGAGTCATTCCTATATTTTCCTCAAAACCGCCTATATTTCCTATATTTTGACTTTTTCTCGTGAAAACTTTCACCAATGCTCTGAAATGAGTCAATTTGGCATGAGAAAATACATTTCAGAACAAAAATCTGTCTTTCTTCAACCAAGCAGCGGAACGGGTCTCCTCAATCACCACCACAATGACTGCATTCAGTGGAAATAATTTTATTAAACGAGAAACTACCAAGTTTGGAACATACAATCAATGTAGTGGTGACCTGTCTTACACTCCCCTTATTTCCTATATTTTATTATGAAAATTCCTATATTTTGTCGAATTCTCTCTTATATTGTCACTGTGATCCATTTACAGGCCTGTAATGGATTATCTGTGTGATTTTGGATCAATTTGTCAACATCTTGTTCCAATAAATTTGATCCCTCCCAGACATTATGGTGGGAAATTAGATTATTAGAGGGATTACCATAATTTCTAATTGATACAATGTATTAGCACATATACAGGCGTGCAAGTGCCTCCTATATTTCCTTATATTTTCGAGGCAGTCCTATATTTTACTCAAAACCTCCTATATTTCCTATATTTTGACTTTTTCTCATGAAAACTTTCACCAATGCTCTGAAATGAGTCAAATTGGCATGAGGAAATTACATTTCAGAAAAAATCGACAAATATGAAAACCTATCAATCGTTCTTTGCTGAATCAAGCAGCAGAACGGCTCTCAATCACCACCACTATGACCCCATTCAGTCTTAATAATTTGATTGAACACCAGACAACTATCAAGTTTAGAACATACAATGTAGTAGTGACCTGTCTTACACTCCTTTATTTTCTATATTTTCCTATATTTTATAAAGAAAATTCCTATATTTTCCCTATACTTTGGCAAATTGCCTCCTATATTTTCACCTTGAGCCACTTGCAGGCCTGCATATATATATGTAGAACCAGGTGATAGAATCCAGACCCTTTTTTGTTCGATTTCAAAATAATTTTCTGAATGACTGTGTGCAGGATGCATGAACTAATAAATTACAATGTATTGCCTGAGAAGGTGTAAAATTTCAACCTGCAGATGTACATATCAGGAAAATATGATATATATAAAATTATTTTATTGTTAAAAAATATTACTCATGGTTTTATTGTTTCCCAAGGTAAACCTGTTAGTCATCTAATTGGAAAACTTGGTCCTGAAAAGAAAATCATTTATATACACATGTATATTTGACATTTTTTGTACAAAAACTTTGCATGGTGGATAATCTGTTAATCATACTTTTGGTATACGTATATACCAATGGATCAGTTATATATACAATATGTCTGCATGTTATATCCCAGCTTCTATATATAGAGATTTTATTAACTTCAGCCTTTGTATTACTTCTAAATAGTTACTCAAAGAAGCAAAATCATCTCGGAAAACAATATTTACTATGTAAGCTGTAATATTAAGAAATTCTTGTTGGTATTATCATGAGCCAGAGAAATGGATAATGTGTATTGTGCTATATATTGTAAATACAATTGAATATATAAGATACGAGTTGCAACTGTGAACATAAGTACCAAATATTGAATAGTTTTGGGTAGGGTCTTTCAGTGTTTTTTTCAGACAAATTATTTTTCATTTGGCCTTGTATCAGTGCCGGATTGTTTTGTATCATCTATAATATTTCAAAAAATCATGTTGTCATCATTATGTGTTTTCATATTTTAGGATAAAAACTATGTATTTTTGGTGTTCTAATATTATTGTTATTACTCTATCTCAGTGTATGACTTTTCTGTTCTCATTGTTTTTATGTACATGTACTATGCCGTATATGTATATCATTATGACTGATTATTGTTTCACCTTTATTCAACCTTAACAGAAACTTTGTGATTGGCTGGATGTTCTTCCAATTTATTTCACAAACCAATGAAAATACAGGATTTTCATTTATATTGACCAATCAAATATTTTAACACTGGAAGCTATCCCATGATGCACTGTTTTTTGTATTTTTTATAAAATTCCATGACAGACTAACCTTCCTGAGTTAAGGTCCTTGAAATCGTTATGTTCCTTCACTGCTTCAGGGCCTTCAAACCTTTCTATCGTATTTTCCTTTGCTGTCGGGTCGACCAATCAAAATTGGCGACTGAGCATGTGCAGCTAGCATTTCGTGATGTGAGGTATAAAACACATCCTGATCAATGTCCTCAGACGCATGAACCTATGAGTATCCAGTTACTGCTTTATTTACCTGATGATAGGTACATGTACATTTTTGTCACAAAAATGCCTTTCTGGAATCTAGCGGATCCATTTCATTCATATTTAAAATGTGAAGCATGTCAATTTGCTCCTAAAATCGACAGAAACAAATTTATAATTTTTTAGAATGTATCTAGAAAACTTCATAAGTCAGATTATATATGCAGAAATGTTACAGGAATCAACATCAAACGGACATTGATGAGCAAAGCATCAGAGGGAGATATACTCTTATCTGTCTCTGTATCACATAAAGTTTGACGATTACCTTTAATTAGCATACAGAAATGGGGAATTTCTAGACAAATATTTTGATCAAGTTTCATCTTGTGGAAAGCTCGAAGTAGTGCTAATTTTTTAAACTATGCAGATGATGTGTATCTTAATTGGCTTTCTTCATGTTCATGAGATGAATGATACCAGTTTGAAACTGTCAAAAGTAATGGTACAAAAGGAATTTAAAGGCTAGACTTTACACAGTAGCCTTGATCAACCATTCTCCCATAGTCAGAGTTTGTAGCCACCTAAAAGTCGGTGTAACACCCTCTGATTGCATTGCACATAAAACATGGTGTGCATCCTCATTCGTTCTATATCAAATGTGATCTACACAGAGAACATGTATCTGCATATGATAGAGATGGGAAATGCATCCAGTATATCTTGTAAAAGTTTTATGCTAAATTATTACAGAAGAACACATGGTACAACATCTTGTTTATAGCTGTGACAAGCTAAGCTCACTCCAATCTGTTTACAAGTGGACAATGCTGATTGTCCGAGAGCCACAAAAGCTGCGTGCCACAATTTCAACCCCAGTGCAATCAGAGGGTATATCTGACAGTAGGAGGTATACAATCTAATGCCATGAGAATGTGATCAACAGGAGCTGGTCTTTACAAGCCTCAATGATTCTTATCACAAGAAAGTGTGCATAAGGTAGAGTGAAATATGCTGGTGACCACATGTAGATACATCAAATGGTTGACGGATTATTGTACATGTAGTTTCAATTACAAAATCTGCTATATTATGTAAATGAGTAAGTTTTGGTGAGGTGACCAATTGAAAGCAAGTTTATAATGAGCTAACTTTATGCCGTGCTATTTCTAGAATGGTGGGTGTGTTATATTTGATATTTATAAGATCACTGATGTATGGCATTTTGTACACTTCTGAAATTAGTCATTCTACATGCTATATGCCATGCAGTCATATTCATTAAAATATCCATCTAACTAGTATAAGTATCTGGAACAGTGCTTGGTTATAGGTTGCTATAGCAACCATATGTCTGAATCTAGTGGTAAACCCAGTCATGACATCATCAAAGATAATTTGCATACATATCAGACATGTACCAAACCCCAATATCATCACCTGTATGTGTAATACATGTATCTCAGTAATCAATGGGTATTATTTGTTGTGTAAACAAACACCAAAATACGCAGAATAAATATAAACCTGGCAATCACATGTCTCTAATTGCAAACCTAATTTTATTTGGATTCCCCTTTAAGGATGTCCGCTGGTGGTTTTTGGCTTTGGCAGCCATTTCCCCTGTTTTTCCTATTGGGTTATCTCCCTTTCCTAGGTTAAGATTTAGGGATTTCCTTTAAAAGCCTTCAAGCCGAGAATTTTGCATAGCAACATCCATCCAATTTGATAAATTTTGATAGACAATGTGATTATCTGCAAACAGTTAGAATATAAGAAAAAGTTAAATAATATTTATATGAATTTTTCATGAATATGCTTCATAACTAGGGCTATTCCCTATGTTTTCTAGGTTATCAAATTGAGCGTGGGTCAGACCACTTAACGTTGCCTACAGCTAAAAAATGCACACCAACCTATATTTTTTTCTTTGTTTTTCCTCATACGTATTACACAATTATGAATGCAACAACACACATTATTCAAAACGTTAATTACTTTGATTTACCACCAGCGGACATCCTTAAGTGTATATGAAGGCAATGCTACTGATAGATGATTTCAATATGTGGCAGTAAATTCACAGCATAATAGATTCAGTGTTCTATTTCACTGGAATATTGAACACCCTTGAAATTTTCACATTTATGAACCCAATGGAGATCATTGATCATACTTGATCAAACCAGACTAGATATCCAACTGTTCAGCATATATCTTGATACACATATTCGTATTTGTCGATGAAGTGATATAAATAATAAATTAAAATTCATTTTTGGAGGGTTAATTGTCTGTATAGTACAGCACATGAATTGAATCTAGTTTCACCTTGATTTGTCTCACCTATCTATTTGTGCACCATATTTTTTCCTACATATAAACAAAGAAATAAAGTATATTATAAAATTCGCCTCATGTGTTTCTTCAGATTCCACATTCAATATTTGCTGTGATGACATATATACATGTAGCAGTGGTTAATGAACTGATGAGCTAAATTACCACCTCTTGTCTACATTTTAGAGCCCGTTTGATTTTTGTCACAGCCAGGTGTATGGTGGTGGGCAGGGATCTGATCCCCAATATGTGATACCATTTGAAATAGACAATGGAACTTGACGCTATAATTTGAGTAACTGTCCTTGTTCGTTTGTTTGTTTGTTTGTTCTGTCTCTATGACAACAGACTTGGTCGAAATGCCACCAAACATTGTCATGATGAAAAAAAAGTTCAAAAAAGGGCATTTCAAAATGTACATCACTCAGGGTGCCTCCTATATTTCCTATCCCTTCCTGTATTTTTGAGTCATTCCTATATTTTACTCAAAACCTCATATTTTACTCAAAACCTCATATTTTACTCAAAACCTCATATTTCTTATATTTTGAATTTTTCTCTTGAAAACTTTCACCAATGCTCTGAAATGAGTCAAAATGGCGTGGGAAAATACATTTCAGAAAAAATATGATAACATTTAAATCTTTCCTGAACCAAGCAGCAGGACAGGTCTCTTCAATCACCACCATTATCAATGCAATTATTGGAAATAATTTGATTAAACACTAGAAAACTACCAAGTTGGGAACACACATTGTAGTCTTGCACGCTTTTATTTCTTATATTTTCCTATATTTTATTAAGAAAATTCCTATATTTCTCCTATATTTTGGCACATCTTCTCCCATATTTTATCCTATTATTTCACTGTAAGCCCCTCGCAGGCCTGTGTACATGTACACACTGTAACATGTGTGGATATATATATATCCATCAAAATGTGCTGTAAAGGACAGTGTTAGAGAGAGATCCCAGAAGTGACCAAAAGGTGAAGAGTTAAAAAGGGCATTCAATGCTCACTGGGGACTGGTCGGGAAGGTAGCAGAGTTGGTCGGAAATTCATGAAACTTTGTCAGATAGCTGTGGGGTCACTCAGGATGGCCTAAATGATACAAATCAAACAAGGCATCAATCGCCCATCTGGGACCAGTTTCTAGAACAGCTATGAGTTGGAGAGAGTGAATTAGAAACGAGAAAAAAGTTCAAGAAAGGGTATATTATGCCCACTGGAGTCGGGGAACATGAAATATATATTTGTAACATGTACAAGTTTATCACTTTTGAAATATGTCCAGGTTGAGATCTGATTTTTGTTAGATTTATCAAAATAAAATTTATTCCAGTGTAAATTAGTATTGTGGAAAATTATTGGTATCTGTAAACAAGTTTCGACCATGGATATGTGTTTACAGGACTGATACATATGAAGTAGTGCCAGATCAGATTTCCACGAAACTTTGTTATAATGACAATCACAATGATTTAAGACTATCTGAATTACACCATCACTGGTCGAAATAAAGTTATAGTTGGCATAATTAAGGTCACCGTTCATGTACGCAGGTAAAATTGTCAGTAAACAATCGTGACAAACAATAGCACCCCTAGGTTCAAAGTATTGCATCATTTCCATGACCCCACTGTTGTTCCACACATGTCCAGGATCATCACTCGACGTGGCCTTTTGACTTCCTCCACCACAACATGCGACGCCACAATTTCGCGGGTATTTGCTCTCTGTATACTACTCAGGATGCACTTCTTTATTTTGCTCTTGATGTACTAGCTAAATGTATCGGCTGGACGTCTCGTGTAACAGTTAATAAATGAAATCATTTCCATGACCCCACTCAGGGTGGCCTAAATGATACAACATTAAATGTTTAATATATGAGAAATTCACAGGGAATGTCCATATGGCAATATTGGCAAGAGTACCCTGACCGGTCTGTGTAACACTTGAAAATTCCATCTCGCAAAATTGAAAGGACGAAGATGGAAAGCTTTACATCGCTCTGGTATTCCAGCTTTCTATTTGGCAAAATCGAAAGTAGAAAGATGGAAAGCTCTACATCGCCCCCGTATTTCAGCTTTGCATCTCGCAAAATCGAAAGTAGACCGATAGAAAGCTCTACATCGCGCCCGTATTTCAGCTTTCTATTTTGCAAAATCGAAAGTAGAAAAATGAAAAGCTCTACATCTCGACCCCTTATTCGAGCTTTTCATCTCGCAAAATCGAAAGTAGACAGATATACTTCGCTCCCGCATTCCAGCTTTCTATTTCGCAAAATCGAAAGTCGAAAAATGGAAAGCTCTACATCGCCCCGTATTCGAGCTTTTCATCTCGCAAAAATGATCGAAAATAGACAGATATAGAAAGCTCTATATCGCTCCTATATTCCAGCTTTCCATCTCGCAAAATCGAAAGAAAGAACATGGGAAGTTCTACATCGTTCCCGTATTCCAGCTTTCCAGATTGAATTTATGACATGCAGAATACCAGAGCTTTTTTTCTTATGGGTGTGGTATATCTGGTACGGTGCAAGGCTTTTCAGTGATAAAATGATTAATTTCAATGAGACGTGCAGATTTGGAGAAATGGGGCTAATTTTAACGAAGTATCTGGAGAGCTCGAATACGGGAGCAATGTAGAACTTTCCATCTTTCTAATTTGGGAGATAGAAAGCTCGAATACGGAAGAGATGTAGGGCTTTCATCTTTCAAGTTTAAATTTTTGCAAGATGAAAAGTTTAATTAATGTCAAATATTACACGGACCCTGGCCGTTTAATGGCGTTGATATTTTTCAGCTGTGATGTAAGGGCTTCCGCCATGAGAAATATGCTCATTTGTAATTTACCTGGAATTAAATGTGTGTTTCTTACCGCTTTAGTTTAAGCCCCAGGGTAAGATTGATCAAAGAAATATTACCGATATCCCGACTTCTAAACGAATGTAGAAGGTTTCTTTTAAAGGGCAGCCACAAAGCACTTTAAGAGAAATCCTCCGTAATGCTTACTGCTGATCAATATCGTTTATTTCAAAACGTTCGATTGTTAGTGTTTCTGACGTTACCAGGTATTTATTGATCTCTTCTGGCAAAAACAAATGAAAAAGAATCCCGCCGATGTTGAATACCGTGACAAATTCCAGTTCTTAACGGTCTAGTTATATCATGTAGGGACTAAAACAGTGGGCCGTATTCTGGTAATGTAATAATCGACCAGACTATATATCCAAAGACGTGACTTTAACTGAACGAGTCATGGTAACATGGATGTGTAAGGCCGCTATGTTGTGTTTGGGGTGAACGATTATGGTAGGCCATAGGGGACAAAAATCGCCATTTGGTGTAGACACATATTATTAGCCAATCACAGAGCTGTTTTACGTGTTGACATTAATTATTATATGTCTACATACAATTTAATTCGATATCATATCGAATTATTTTATATATATATAAAACTGCTCTGCGATTGGCTGTGAATATATATGGACATATATTCGATTTAATATGCAGATATATACGCATACATAATAGCGATTTTTGTCCACCACGGCCTACCATATACGGCCAGCCACAATTTGAATATTGGGATGCCATACGTATATATAATATGTATACGGATACAAATTGATTCAATACAGTATCTAAATGATTTGAATGGGGATACAAATTAATTTGATGTAGCATCGAAATATTTGATGCAGTATCTAAATAATATGTATACGGATATAAAATAATTCGATATGATATCGAATTAAATTGCATGTAGACAGATAAATGACGATTTTTGTCCCCTACGGCCTACCATAAACGACGATCATACAGACGTCATAGATGACAGTCGGCATGCAGTATCCCTCAAATCCATAATTGCAAGTTTTGTTTGCGAATGAGCGGTCATCGATATAGTATTTTGTTTCGACTGACCTCGGGTCTTGTAACAATCCACATAAATTGCCTTTTTTTAGCGCGTTGCATAAAACAAACACATCTATAATGGTACATCATGACAGCATATCCTGTATCCACGATACTTCATCGTTTATACAATTTAACTCCTGATATATAGTTCCTTGATAAGGCAAAGATACTTAAGTGCTCGACGGGGAACGAGAACCGGCGCTCTCGGTTTTCCACCAAATCGCCAGCAGTACTAGAGAAAGGTCAAATTTTCCTGATTGATCTTTGATCTCTGATCTCTGAGTGCATTGTGGAGCGCTGTGGAGGTCAAGGGTCATTGGGTGCAACATGCGGAGTTGTAGAGTTGTCGAGTCCGGTTGACCTTTCATTTTTGTCTCTCATTAATTCCCGGAGGGGATCCAAGATGATCCAAGATGCCGAACAGTGTAACTTCCAACTGGTTGGTGTACATCATGCACCATGCTCGCCGACGTCCTAAAATAGCCATGGCGATCTATGAACGGTATAACTTGCTGCCGCATGAAATGAAAGGCGACTCACGCATGGGTCCATCATGAAGAGGCGGCGGATTTGGGGTTATCGACCATCGAGTCAGTTAAAAATGCGGTCGAAATACGAAAACAGCTGTTTCAGGACTTGCTGTCGTTCAGTACCATGGACTGCTCGAAGACGCCCAGCACTGAGGAACGATGAACAGAATCGAACATACTAGCAACCGAAGATTGACGCATCACAAGGATCGTGGTGGCTTCTGATTGCAGCCGAAAATACGTCTAACGGACAAGAGCGAATTACATGCGTCTGGTCCGTCATTCAAAATTCAGCCCTCGTCCATTAAAGAATATCCGCGTCCATAATCCAAAGACTTATCCATATTCCATACAACAGCATTTAGCACCGAATTCAAAAGAACACTCACAGTATACATTAACATAGGATATAATAGTTTCCTGCAAGAAAGAAGCGGTCAACAGTTTTCAATGATGCCAGCAAGACATCATGATCTTCCGAAAATATCAAATCCGTATCGCTGATCAGTATTCTTATATCCATATGATATTCGCTGTGAAGTCGTCATCTAGAGAATGATGTATTTCAGTCACGCTTTGATTAAGACTGTTCATATGAGCACCATGAGGATCGTAAAGTACATGGGTTCATACGGCCCCTAGGCCCGGGTTAAGCGGAATTAGACACAGTTACGAAACGTAACGCCACAGATCTTGCACGCTACGCTCGTATTTTGCGATAAGTATCGCCAAATTTGAGCAACTTACGTGTGGTGGCGCTTGGTGGTATAGCCCTGTTTTATAATGTTTTGTGACGTTGATTAAAATCGTCACATTCAACACAGGATCTAGCAAATGCTACTAGGCGAGATATATATACGCCATATGCAGGTCCCACTGGAATATTACTGTACAGAAAGGGATACGATGTCGGAATTGCTATCATCTCGTTTGTCATAAAGTCGACGAGAGAGATGGCCCGCTTCATTTTTGTAGAGAAAAATGGTCTAAATATGATGTGCCAGTATAGGGCTATCTGTAGTTTCCTTTAAATCCATTGAAGGTGGCTATATATCCGTCACTGCGTCATTTATTTAGCGATTATCCACAGCGAGAAGATCGCCTATATAGCGTTTGGTGAATGGGAAAGAACGGGCTTTGAATTGATCGATTTTTGAATGCGCCTGCATATAGTCATATTCATAAGAGAACAGATATAGGTCAGCCAACAGGGGTGCACAATTAGTACCCATTGGAATACCTATATGTTGTTGATATATGGTGTTGCCAAATTTCACATAGATATTTTTAATGAGAAATTCAAGCTACTCTATAAACAAAGAAACATCCCATGAATGATATCCCCTGCATGTAGTAGAGCTAGACAATGCTTTATAGCTTTTGACATCAATATATCTGCGATCAGTTTTCTTGAACACAGATACTATTAATAAACTTAGACGGTCAATAAGGTCCTGATGAGGGAGTGTAGTATAGATAGTCGAGAAATCCCATGTGGATACATGGCTGTACGGTATGTGACTTTTAGCATCACGTTCTTCCGTAAGACATTTTGAGTTTTTCGATATCCACATACATTCAACGCCAGAGTTTTTAGAAATAGTGGCGCAATACCTTTCCCAAATGCTTTTACCTCCTGAAGGGCCCTCGTTAACAGGGTTGAAAGACGCTTGGTGGTGCAGCTTCTAGAACCAGCTATGAATCTAGCTTTGCACGGTGATTTATGCATTTTGGGAGTCCAGTATACTTTTGGTATGTCGTTATGATGGGTTGGAAGACCTCTTTCCTTCAGAAACGTTTTGTGATTGTTAAATAAATCTTCCAGAGTAAATGCAGGTTAGGAGTAAGTAGACGTATTTGATGATATGTTTACACTCAATTCCTTAACCAGCATCTGGTGATAGTAATATTTACATATGAATATTATATTATTTGGAGCTTTGTCTGCTGGGACTATGACGAATTTAATCTGGAGATTTGCTATAACTTCTTGCGAATTGAGGTTTCTCAGTACTTGTTTTGCTTGGAGAAGGGTACTTTTGTCAATATGACGGACTGTTTCAACGACCTTGCTCTTGGTGAGGTTCAACCAATCAGCGAGTTGTGTAGGTTCAACTTTTTCTCGCTTAGACCAATCAATAACGCACTCTTCCAATGCAGACAGGACTATCTTCTGGTCGGCTTCAGATTTATTCTTCTCGGCTCTCTATATTTAGGTCCCTTCATCAGGAGTATTCTTAGGTCCTTATCACTCACTATATCAAGGTTACCAGTCACAATATGCCTGCATGGAGTATAGATAAAGTTCGACGATTCACAATTACAACTATAGCCTTCCGTCGTGTATAAGTTCCAGTCAAACTCCTTGACAGCATTAGAGTAATTGAATATTTTGGTGGCTATAGATTTAGTATACTTATATGAAATACAAGGTGGTTCTGTGAACTTAAAATAGTTTGTTACAGCGTTGCGTACCTCTGAATCATTCAGGATTCGAGGTAAATTAATATTGTCCAGTCCTTTATCTAGGTAGTTGAGTTTCAAGAAAAGCCGATCTTGAGATGTTTCGATTATGTTTCGAAGACAGACGCAACACAAATTGCTTCTGATTCGACCAGAGCTGCCGACGATACGCCTGATACGGGTGAATTGTAAAAACACCCAATGCGGCTTCCCCAGCTTGGGTATGAAGTGATGGAAGGGAGAATAAACTACGTGAAAACTTGTGAACGTGCATGTTGATCTTTATATCTCTCATCTGTCTGCGTCATCAAGTTAAGTCGAAAGGGACTAGGTATAAAAGAGTGTATGTGTATGAGCGGGAGATCTTACTCATCAGCATTAGGGTATCACTGCATTAAGACGGGCGTTGAGAAAAAGCCACCGCACCATCGCCACCGCTGCAACAAACCACTACCACCACCACTGCCACAAACCACCACCACCACCACCCTTCGCCTACACATGCCCACCCCTAAGTGTTGGAGTATAGGGTTGTATATTTCACCCACCCAAGCGCGTAATGGATCTTAGTCTACACCATGCCGGAACTATAGGGGCAATGACCTCCATGGCTCACAACTCGCTGAAATGCCCTTTCCAGGCCTTCCTGACGAGTGCGCATGCACACGATGAATTTGCCGCGGAAACTCATACAACTACCCCGAGACCCCTTCCATCGTACGCTACTGTGTGAGACAGAATGAGGTAAGAATATTTGAGGTAAAAAGGTAGGTTTTACTAAATAACTTTTGATTTAAACATATGAGCAGTGTGACTAACGTCACAGGACCTACGAAGTAGGGTAGGCATTAGGACTCCGACGCGAACTGAACTCTTGGAAATCCCCACCCCCAGTTGAAATCCTGCCTATATTAAGATGGGTACTGCCCAAGTCAGAATCACCAACTCGAAGTATGTGCTCATATTTTCACATCATGATCAAAGTACTTTATCTAGTTAAATTCTACTCAAAGAAAATAAATTAAGACCCTTTAAACATGCCGTCAATGCCAGATGTTGAGTTTTATACAGCTGTAGATCAGGGCTCTGAGTGCATATATCATGTTTCCATACACTTGATGCACGCAACAGCAAAAACAAAGCCTCCTTGAACAACCTATCTTTGTACAGGTAGATGTAACTCAGAAAATACCATTCTCTCTCAAAAGAAAACAATTCGCGCCAGGAAGGCCTTTTTTTATTAAGCTAATTTTGTTATGTAGGGGCCTACTTAGATTCAATAATTGTCACGAAATTTCTTTGATTATATCTTAATTGCAACCATGCTTGTTCCTCAAACCTGACATGCTTGAGCTATGTACATGTATAACACAACACAAAAAAACAAAAAACAAAAAAAAATGTATAACACACTTTCATTTGAGAGTCCAGACATTCCACCATTCATGTGAACAAATTGTACTCAACATGGAATAATTAAATTCACACTACCAAATAGTTCACCAGCTGTTAGTTTTGAGACCCATTTCTACAGTATCAGTACTGTGTTTCTATCTGTAGCAGTTGAAATCCAGTAAAACTTAAACAATTAAAACCAGTTAAGAAATTTGTCTGTTGAATAATGGAAAATTAGCATTTCATATAACCCAAATCACCGAAAAGCACTTGTCAATCATAACTTGTACAATGTACATGGAGAGTTCGTTTAAACATTGCAGAAACAAATCAATACTCACGCAATCCAAGTTTACTAACTTCATAAGATCTGTGACAAAAATAATGTGCAAGTGACGGATTCAACTTATAGGCTACTGGTTAATCTACCAGATACACCAATGAACTAAAGTTACCAGGGCTAGCTGTTATACTGTAAGAGATATGGTGCTAGCAGCATCAAATCTAAATTCAATCCGTCCCCAGTTGAAATCCTGCCTATCTTAAGATGGGCACGGCACCAAGTCAGAATCACCAGTAATTTTCATCAAAAACCACCAGAAAGACTTCAAAATGTCTTTTGGAGCAACCACATATGAATATTTCGGTATTTTAAATGCCATCTTACACTGTAATACATGGCAGTGTGACTAGGACTCCGATTGAACTCTTGGAAATCCGCTCCCCCCCCCAGTTGAAATCCTGCCTATATTAAGATGGACACAGCCCAAGTCAGAATTATCAGTAATTTTCTTCAAAAATCACCAGAAATTTTCATCAAAAGTAGGTCAGCTCAGAACTTGCTGGTAACAGTCCCCTAATGCACCTTCATGCCAAAAATGAAGGTTCTAATGTCAACGGTTCTCCTTATTTTGCCGACGAAAGGATTCGGATGGACTGACTGACTGACTGACTCATTACCGGACAATTTGCAAATGAGAGCCTACTTCGTAGGAATATCCCACCAGGTTTTGTACTGTATTATATATACAGTGAAACATACAGCCAAGGGTTCCCGATGGGCATGACAATGCACTCGCTGAGCCATCAATAAATAATAAAATAAATAATTATAAATCAACTTGCTGGTAACAATGCCCTAATGCACCTTCATGCCAAAAATCAAGGTTCTAATGTCAACGGTTCTCCTTATTTTGCCGACGAAAGGATTCGGATGGACTGACTCACTGACTCACCGACTCATTACCGGACAATTTGCGATCTGTAGCCTACTTCGTAGGAATAACACTTCAAAATCTTCAGGTGACTTAGATTACCGTGTATATGGTTACATGTCGTAACAGTGATTTTCCAGTGAGACTGTGCATAGTCATTGTTAATAGAGAACAAAACATATCGTCTATTATTATCCAAATTAGACAACAATTTGTTTTTTTGATACCATCCGATGCGGAGATATATTTCCTTGGTCGTCTGGGGCGGCATTCGCGACCGCTTGGACTATTCTGTCGAAGTCATAGTACCTCGCGCATTAATGGTGTAAGTATTTTGCACCGCTCCGGTGATCCACCGAACGTGAGGCACACCACATGCTATAGGATGTGTTTCCGCTCACATAGTCCTCGTTGTATTTCTCCCTTATCAGGAGATAAAATATATATCCAAATGAAATGGATATTCCCTTGATTTCACCCCGAAGGATCTTTTCTAATTTGAGGATTTTCTGGGGGTTTTTTGTCTCAAGCTGATATTCATGATAACGGAAGTCATACAGCTGACATGCGCTGTTCAGAGTTTCGGCGTGATACTGTGCTTTCAACATGGATGCCAATATGTATTCCAAGCAGTGCGTTTCGAGGTACTAATATAATGTCCTACATTACCCGAGACCGTGCCGAGTGCAAGGGTGGATATCGATACATTCTTGCCTAAAAAACGATTTTTAGCACAAATTTAGCGAGAACCAGGTTCTCTCTAATCTGTTTACCGCTCATCTGATAGACGGGATAATAACACAGCTCCTTAATCAATAAATTCTAATGTCATTGAGAAAGTGGAGATAGGATTTATATCCAATCATTATAAGTACCGGTATGACACTTCTTGGTAAACAATAAACGTTTATAAACAGTTTTCCGTTCCGCTGTAGACCAAGCTGCCCATATAACCATAAGCATTAACATCATTACTGCCTCTATCAGTAGCATTTGACCAAAAACGCGTGGTAATATTTTTTTATCCCACAATTACGTTACAGGTTATACGATATTGACAGTCAAGTGGGTAAGTCAGGTACTCCTTGAAGTGTGTGCTACACAATACATCCTTATCACTGAACCTGATCACACTCGAGGTTTATCTGAGATATGATCACTTCAGGAGCCCTGATCACACTCGAGGTTTATCTGAGATATGATCACTTCAGGAGCCCTGATCACACTCGAGGTTTATCTGAGATATGATCACTTCAGGAGCCCTGATCACACTCGAGGTTTATCTGAGATATGATCACTTCAGGAGCCCTGATCACACTCGAGGTTTATCTGAGATATGATCACTTCAGGAGCTCATTCACTCACAGATCGTCATTTTGACCAGAAGAATCGAACACCCAGAGATGGTCAAGACTCGACCACTCAAAGATGGTCAATTTGACCATGGCGTCGATCACTCAAAGATGTTTAATTGGACCAGGGACTTCGCGCGATCAAGGTGGTCACTTTGACTGGACAGCCTCAAACACTTAAAGATGGTCAATTTGACCGAGGAGCCTCAAACACTTAAAGATGGTCGACATTCTGTTGGATGAATTTCACTTCCAGATTTTCTTGATGATCTCTCGCTCTCACTTCGAAACACTTGCAAAGCGTTTATATTCAACAAAGGTACCCCGCAAAGATGAATGCTGTGGCAGGGATGGCGCGCAGTTAAATTCTCTTAGTGTCACGTAATATGACACGAGATGGGTTCTAGAAATGCTGAAGTTTCTCATATTTTGAACATCATTCGCAACAGGTAACGTTTGTCTTAATTTAATTGTACCAAATGTACATATTTTCCTACGAAGTAGGCTACAGATCGCAAATTGTCCTGTAATGAGTGAGTCAGTGAGGCAGTCAGTCAGTCAGTCCATCCGAATCCTTTCGTCGGCAAAATAAGGAGAACCGTTGACATTAGACCCTTGATGTTTGGCATGAACTTGCATTAGGGGACTGTTACCAGCAAGTTCTAAGCTGACCTACTTTTGATGAAATTTGACCTATTTAAGTGACCTATAACATTACGCTTGGGCCCCCAAGTCATCTTCCTCACCCTACTTCGTAGGTCCTGTGACGTTAGTCACGCTATTCATGTTTTGTATAAGTCCATGGTTTTACAACATGAGCAGTGTGACTAACGTCACAGGACCTACGAAGTAGGGTACGTATTAGGACTCCGACGCGAACTGAACTCTTGAAATCCCCACCCCCAGTTGAAATCCTGCCTATATTAAGATGGGCACTGAATTGTGTGTATTGAGGATGGCAAGTTGGTAATAGCAGTGTAGATAAATGCACTAACAAATGATGGAAAATTAGCATTTCCTATTTCATATAACCCAAATCACTGAAAAGCACTTGTCAATCATAACTTGTACAATGTACATGGAGAGTTCGTTTAAACATTGCAGAAACAAATCAATACTCACGCAATCCAAGTTTACTAACTTCATAAGATCTGTGACAAAAATAATGTGCAAGTGACGGATTCAACTTGTAGGCTACTGGTTAATCTACCAGATACACCAATGAACTAAAGTTACCAGGGCTAGCTGTTATACTGTAAGAGATATGGTGCTAGCAGCATCAAATCTAAATTCAATCCGCCCCCAGTTGAAATCCTGCCTATCTTAAGATGGGCACGGCCCAAGTCAGAATCACCAGTAATTTTCATCAAAAACCACCATGCAGAAAGACTTCAAAATGTCTTTTGGAGCAACCACATATGAATATTTCGGTATTTTAAATGCCATCTTACACTGTAATACATGGCAGTGTGACTAGGACTCCGATTGAACTCTTGGAAATCCGCTCCCCCCCCAGTTGAAATCCTGCCTATATTAAGATGGGCACAGCCCAAGTCAGAATTATCAGTAATTTTCTTCAAAAATCACCAGAAATTTTCATCAAAAGTAGGTCAGCTCAGAACTTGCTGGTAACAGTCTCCTAATGCACCTTCATGCCAAAAATGAAGGTTCTAATGTCAACGGTTCTCCTTATTTTGCCGACGAAAGGATTCGGATGGACTGACTGACTGACTGACTCATTACCGGACAATTTGCAAATGAGAGCCTACTTCGTAGGAATATCCCACCAGGTTTTGTACTGTATTATATATACAGTGAAACATACAGCCAAGGGTTCCCGATGGGCATGACAATGCACTCGCTGAGCCATCAATAAATAATAAAATAAATAATTATCAATCAAATTTTCATCAGAATTCGGTCAGCTCAGAACTTGCAGGTAACAATGCCCTAATGCACAAGGTTCTAATGTCAACGGTTCTCCCTATTTTGCCGACGAAAGGATTCGGATGGACTGACTCACTGACTCACCGACTCATTACCGGACAATTTGCGATCTGTAGCCTACTTCGTAGGAATAACACTTCAAAATCTTCAGGTGACTTAGATTACCGTGTATATGGTTACATGTCGTATAACAGTGATTTTCCAGTGAGACTGTGCATAGTCATTGTTAATAGGGAACGAAACATATCGTCTATTATTATCCAAATTAGACAACAATTTGTTTTTTTGATACCATCCGATGCGGAGATATATTCCTTGGTCGTCTGGGGCGGCATTCGCGACCGCTTGGACTATTCTGTCGAAGTCATAGTACCTCGCGCATTAATGGTGTAAGTATTTTGCACCGCTCCGGTGATCCGCCGAACGTGAGGCACACCACAGGCTATAGGATGTGTTTCCGCTTACATAGTCCTCGTTGTATTTCTCCCTTATCAGGAGATAAAATATATATCCAAATGAAGTGGATATTCCCTTGATTTCACCCCCGAAGGATCTTTTCTAATTTGAAGATTTTCTGGGGTTTTTTTGTCTCAAGCTGATATTCATGATAACGGAAGTCATACAGCTGACATGCGCTGTTCAGAGTTTCGGCGTGATACTGTGCTTTCAACATGGATGCCAATATGTATTCCAAGCAATGCGATTCGAGGTACTAATATAATGTCCTACATTACCCGAGACCGTGCCGAGTGCAAGGGTGGATATCGATACATTCTTGCCTAAAAAACGATTTTTACCGCAAATTTAGAGAGAACCAGCTTCTCTCTAATCTGTTTACCGCTCATCTGATAGACGGGATAATAACACAGCTCCTTAATCAATACATTCTAATGTCATTGAGAAAGTGGAGATAGGATTTATATCCAATTATTATAAGTACCGGTATGACACTTCTTGGTAAACAATAAACGTTTATAAACAGTTTTCCGTTCCGCTGTAGACCAAGCTGCCCATATAACCATAAGCATTAACATCATTACTGCCTCTATCAGTAGCATTTGACCAAAAACGCGTGGTAATATTTTTTTATCCCACAATTACGTTACAGGTTATACGATATTGACAGTCAAGTGAGTAGTATACAAAGCGTCTTTCAGGGGAATAGCGCCTCACTGCGCATGCGCAGAACTTGGTGTGACGTCATAAGTGTGGATGTGCGCATGCGTGAGTGGATGTGTGGTGGAGGTGGGTACAAGATGGCGGCTACTTACCTCCCACCCCACCACCCCACAGGCCGCCATTTTGTACCCACCTCCACCACACAGTGCACTGACTGACACCGGTGTGGTGGAGGTGGGTACAAGATGGCGGCCTGTGTGGTGGTGTGGTGGGAGGTAATGACACCGGTGTGGTGGAGGTGGGTACAAGATGGCGGCCTGTGTGGTTGTGTGGTGGGAGGTGAGTATCCGCCATTTTGTACCCACCTCCACCACACATCATCAATTGACAGGAGGTGGGTACAAAATGGCGGATACTCACCTCTCACCACACAACCACACAAGCCGCCATTTTGTACCCACCTCCACCACACATCATCAATTCACAGGAGGTGGGTACAAGATGGCGGCTTGGTTTTAAGGGATTCTTCATCAATTTACGTGGTGGGTACAAGATGGCGGCTTGGTTTTAAGGGGAGTGGGAGGTGTTTATCCGCCATTTTGTACCCACCTCCAGTGAAAAACGTATAAAAGGAGTCGATTTTTAGGGAAAGGGGTGTATTCAATTTGACTTACCTGACCTGCCTGCCTGCCTACCTGCCTGCCTGCCTGCCTGCTTGCCTATCCGCTTGTATGAGACGAAAAGCATGAGACGTGGAGAAGATTTTCCAGACGATCCAGGAGCACCTCCGGTTGAAGTCTTGCCTGAAGACGAGCGTGTGAGGGCCATTTATCAACGTCACTGGGCTACCATACGCCATTGTTATCACCGTGACCGTCGTCTTTTGGATTTGTACAATTTTCGCTTGGAGGACCTCACGCTTCTTCCTACTTACGCCGAGAACATTTTCCAAGATCAGGGTACTGCCTTCAAATTGAATGTGACATTTGGGTATATCTTACGGCACAAAAACACGGACCAACTGCGGTATTTCTATCCGAGTAATAATTCGTATGTGTTTGACCAGCCATTCACGATCACAGATGCTATTTCTCTGGAGCCACTCATCGACCAATTGACTACGTTGGATCCATTGGAATGGGCCCGGTTGCAACGCCCCAATACCCAATGGTTGGTGGAAATGGTGACTAACGTCACATTTTTCATCACGAAAATGCGAGATCACCCGATCGGTGCTCCTGTACTACTTCCTCCGTGGTTGTTTCATCGAAAAGGCCTGTATGCATTAACAGGAGGGAAAAAGGGGCCCTACAAAGACCGGAAATGTCTGTTTCGATGTTTGGCCGTGCATCTGGACGAGTGTGACCCCAAGGCTTGTGACACAGTGGCCGATGGCTATTGGGAGGAGTATTTAGAGCAGCAAGACGTGGATAAGCGGGACTTCCGTGGAGTTCCCTTTAAGAATTTGGATGACGTGGAAAGACTGTTCGATATTAATATCTTTGTTTATCGATTACGATGCGAGGAGGATACATTTGTGGCTGAATTGGTTCGGCGATCAACAGAACGGTATGCTGCTACGATGAAAGTCAATGTGTTCGATGACAATGGCGTGAGTCATTTTTCCCTCATTTACAATATGAGCCAGTACGCTCAGTCTTTCAGTTGTGCCCAATGCCATCGTGTGTTTAAAAAGTCTTACGACTTACATCGCCACGAGAAAACCTGTGACAACAGTGTCAAGCGAGTATATCCGGGTGGAGTGTATCATAATGCACCTACTATTTTCCAGGAACTGGCCGATGAGGGTGTGATGATACCGGAGGAGGACCGTTATTTTCCCTTCCGGGCATGCTATGATTTTGAGGCCCTGTTAGAGCCCATGGACCTGTTTTCGGCTAAAACACAGTGGACACAGCGCCATATCCCCCTCAGTGTCAGCATTTCAACCAACGTGCCCGGCTATGACGCTGCACCGGTGTGTTTCGTGTCCACGGGAGAATCCCATGAGTTGATCACCCGTATGATGGAGTATTTAGAGGAAGTCAGTGCGGCCAGTACGGAATTGTTGGTGGCCAAGTTCGAGGACGTACTGGCCCAGCTGGACGACCGCATTCCTGAACCCGGTGTAGCGTTCAGCGATGATGAAGAGTCCGAGTCCGAGTCGGAGCCGGAATCCCAGTCGCAGCCTCTGCAGTCGCAGGATGTCCCTTTACCGAAACCGTATGCGGCGAAATTGAAGTTACGGTTCCTACAATACCTAGGTCAGTTACCGGTGCTCGGCTTCAATTCGGGGCGATACGACTTGAACATGGTGAAGGAATTTCTCTACCCTTACTTGGCGCAGTCCGATACCCTCAAGTCGGTGATCAAGAAGATCAATAACCATATGGCCCTCACTACTACATCACTGCATTTTCTCGATGTACGGAACTATTTAGCTCCTAATTGTAGCTATGACCAGTGGGTCAAGGCCTATGACTGTGCACAAACCAAAGGTTACTTTCCTTACACCTATATGACGAGCCTGGACCGCTTAGAAGACACCCAGTTGCCACCCCGGGAAGCGTTTTACAATGACCTGAAAGGGGAAGCTCTGCCGGAGGCCACCTACATCGAACTCCAACAAGTGTGGAACTGCCACAGCATGAAGACGTTGCGAGATTTCCTGGTGTGGTATAACAACCTAGATGTGGTTCCCTTTCTCGAAGCGGCCGAGAAAATGGTGCAACTCTTTCGTCGCCAAATGCATGTGGACATATTCAAGGAGTGCTTGAGTTTACCCGGTCTGGCGCTTCGCCATCTGTTTCAAGAGTGTCCTACGTACTTTTCACTCATACAACGAAAAGATGCAGACATGCACGATTGTTTGAAGCAGAACATTGTGGGTGGCCCTAGCCTTATTTTTCACCGCTACCATGAGAAGGATGTGACTACTCTCCCCAGTGGGAAACCGTGTGCCAAAATCATTGGGTTTGACGCGAATGCCTTGTACTTGTGGTCGCTCGCCCAACCCATGCCCAGCGGTCATTATACGCGTTGGTTGGCAGAAGGTCGGCATTTTACACCGCAACGGACACCTTACAAACATCTCGCCGACCAGTGGTTGGACTGGGAAGCCTATCGACGGGGAATTTATATTCGTCACCAGACCAACGCCACAGAGAAGCGGATAGGAGATCGCCGACTCCCCGTCGATGGGTTTGCCCTTGTACAAGGAACACCGACCGTTTTCCAGTTTTATGGCTGTTACTGGCACGGCCACGAATGTCATTTCAGCGCTGGACGCTTCAATGAGCGACGTGGAAAAACACCGCAAGAATTACGCGACGAAGTAGTGGCCAACGGAGATTATGTCAAAGAGCGAGGATTCCAGCTCATTGAGATGTGGGAGTGTGAATTTCACACGATGTGCCAGGCCCTGCCCCATTTACAACGGTTCCTAAAAGAGCGTGAGTACCCCTTGAGTCGTCGGCAACTGCTGAGTCTGCCCCAGATGTTGGACGCCATTCGTTCGGGACAGCTCTACGGCTTTGTAGAATGTGATGTGCATGTTCCCGACACTCTCAAGCCCCTCTTCGCCCAGTGTCCGCCTATCTTCAAGAACACGCTGGTGGGTCGGGCTGACATTGGAGAGACCATGGGCGCCTATGCGGAGCAACACGAGTGTTTGCCTAAACCTCGCCGCATGTCGATTGGAAGTATGTGGGCCGAGAAAATCTTGCTGGGCACCCCCTTACTGCAGTGGTACATGAACCACGGTTTGGAAATTACTCAAATATATCAAGTGATCCAGTACGTACCCGAGGCTTGTTTTGCGGAGAATGCCGACCTCGTGACGAAGGCCCGTCGTCAAGGTGATCAAGACCCGAGTCAGGCCATCATGGCTGAATGTTGGAAACTCACTGGCAATGGTTATTATGGAAAAACAGTTACCAACCAGGTTAAGCACGTCAACGTGAACATTTGTACTACTACCCAAGCCCGCAAAAAAGTGAATTCTCCTCTGTTTCGGTCCGTGGAGGTGATCGATGACGACACCTATGAAGTCACTTCAGCCAAGAAGACTATCCGGTACAATTTACCCCTGCAGATTGGATGTATGGTCTATCAGGTGGCCAAGCTGAGGATGCTGGAATTCATATATGATTTTATGGGTGTGTATTTTAATCCCTCAGACTGGCAACTCATGGAAATGGACACAGATTCGGCCTACATGGCCGTTTCCCACCCGGACTGGGAGTCACTCGTCAAACCCGAGTTACGGGCACAATATGAGGCGGAACGGGACCAGTGGCTACCCCGACGCGATCACTACACCTACGACAAGCGGACACCCGGGCTCTTCAAGCTGGAGTGGAGCGGGGATGCTATGATTGCGCTCTCCTCTAATACCTACTACTGTTACGGAGGAGATGGAGGCGAGGAAAATAAATTTAGTTGTAAAGGGGTGAGCCGGCGCGATCCCAACATCGACAAAGCTCTCTACCTGGGCGTGTTGCAAAGCCAAGCCAGTGCGAGTGGCACTAACCGAGGATTCCGGGTCGTCGACCACCAGATGCGCACCTATATCCAGCAACGAGACGCCTTTACTTTCTTTTATCCCAAACGAAAAGTATTGGCCGACGGTGTGAGCACCACTTACTTGGACTTGTAAAAAACAATGTCGACCTATAACTGTGGATACACAAATGTAAAAGTCAGGATGGCCGAGTGGTCTAAGGCGCCTGTGTGTAAATGCAGGTCGGCGAATGCTGTCGTAGGTTCGAATCCTACTCCTGGCAGAACTTTTTTTGTACCTTAACCCCTACTATGTGTACCACCGCTTCTCTCTTGCAGGAAACAAGCCTATGTTTATGTATACTTTTGTCTTTTTGAATTTGGTGCTAATACTGTTATATGGAAATGGAATAGGTCTTTGGATTATGGACGCGGATATTCTCTAATGGACGACGGCTGGATTATGAATGACGGACTAGACGCTTGTAATTCTATTTGTATAGTCTAATCCTTGCTTGTTGACTTAAATAAAGAGAGAAAAAGTCAAAACCCATCATTTGTGTTTTTTCATCAATTTATTCAACAGAACGTCAGAACAACAACGTCATAACAATAATAAACAAGGGGTCTGTACATTTTTTTAAGTTAACCAGAGAAATGGAGCATGCACATTAAAACGAGAGGCCATCCAGTCATAGACGAGGACATCACGGTCTTCGGCTTGACAATAATCATCAAACATATGTACAATGGTAGGCATAGAATGTCCTCTACTCCGGTGAGTGAGATAAAACACACAGTACTGTCCGCACACACTACTCAAGGGGCCTTGTAATCTTTGCGTATTCCAACGCCACTCTGTAGTAGAGACGTCCATGAATTTCACCAAATCGTCATGGAGGGGTGCAAGTCCGTAGGAATCAAAGTATTCGCCTTGGCCTTGGGTGTCCACGTACACAGCTATCCAATGTTCACCGGGTCGACTCCTCGTGTCTGTATTCAGGATGTAGGCTGCGGGGGTGGTAGAGTGGGTGGGAAACACATTGCGTGGAAACACACCTCGAAAGGGGATCTTGGGATCTCGCTGGAGTATGCTCATCAGCTGCTCTGTATCCATCTTAGCTGGCGTAGTCACACAGCACGTTTCTTTGCTGATCCACACTGATGACGTTATCAAACTCGGCGTAGCAAATCACGTTAATGGTGTAGGTTAGAGCGGTGGAGAAACGCAGTTCCAACCGTAGGTTTCCTTTCTTCAGCAAAGCCAGTTGATGATCGTGTTCCAAGGTGGGGGTGAGGTCAAAGGCGAACAATGTGTACCCACGGGTAAAGTCTTGTCGACTGATGGTATTGCCTTCGTCCTGGTTGTTTTGTCCTGGGGCTGTAAACAGGTTCAGGTAGGTCCGCACATAGTTTGCGTTAGTAAAGTCCGGTTGTAATGGCCGGGCTGGAATTTGATGGCCGGCCACGTGCAGTGCCACAAAGTTGATGTTGAAATGATCAAATTTGAACGGATTCTCAGCCCAATTTCCATTGAATGAGGTGTTGGACACACACGCCAGGGTAAGACGTTTAGGCAGATCCCCTAGAAATAAATTTTCTCTGTTGGCCATCATCGCACCGGTTGGCACAGAGAACACCTTGGTCTGTACGCGTCGGATGGGGTACTGGGCTGGTTTTTTCGCTAAGGCTTGCATGTGACTCAGCAACACCCCCTGTTGCAAATCTACCGTACGGACAAACAGGGCTGCATCTTCAATGACGATGTTGTAATCGAAAGCCCCCGGTCCACTGGCCATTAAGGCGAACATAGGTAAGGAACGGATCAACTTGATCTTGATGGATACACCGTTCATCATGTAGCGGTCTTGCAGGAACAGATCGGCGTGCAGTCGTCCCATCATATCGACGGACTTGCTTTCGGCTGTCATTCTTTTGCGTGTGACGTACCCAATATTGGCACCGGTTAGGTTGTTCTGGTTTCCGGGCGTATCTCTGAAGTACAGCTCAGCTTGTAAGTGTGATTGTTTGGCATCAGTGCCGTACGACAACAGCGTCTCCATGTAGGCTCTGTACGGTTACGTATTGGTGGACGTACTGATGAGTCTATCGTTGAGACTTATATCTACCTGTTGGAACAAGGAGTGCAGCCAAAGATTCACTGGGCCTACTTGCGCATCTTGCGCTATGTCTGTCCCGTCCTTGTTCGTTATTTTGGCTTTCACGTACAAGTAGGTGTGGGCTAAATCCAGGTAGGCCGTATCTTTGTTTTCAATGGTAAATTCCACGGGACCCATCCCCGTCAGGCTAGCCAGGGGTCGACGTTCTACCCAACGTCCTTCGGCTACACTGGTTTGGGTGGGTGGAATAGTCCACAAATCCAATTCACTGTTGGTAGACGGACATGACTCGGAGTGAATGAATGCCATTATGCGAAGATGTCTCTCCTACTATTACTTCTCTTCTTTTTCTTCTTCTGGGGTGTAGTCCTTCGCCTCCTGCTCTGGGGTGTGCGTCGTCGGTGTGTTGGACGTTGAATGAATGGGGCGAGTGTCGGTCTTTGTCTTTTAAGGGCTTTGGCGATCAACACACTCCCGGCTTCTTTAGCCCGTCGTTTGAAGGCTTGTCGGGGTGCTGTGCCTTCTATCACATCACCGGCCACGCGCAATCCACTGCGTACCGCTTGTTTCCCTACCGCTTTCACACCCCGTGTCACCATGGGTAAAAATGTTTTCACAATGCTGCCCAGTATGTTTCCCAATCCGTGACCGCGTTGCATGCGTGCCCCGCTAAACATGGGCAAGCCTCCGCCCGTTTGTTTCTTGTAGTAGTCGGCATAGCTGGGCGTATGGCACTGGTAAGGCACGTACATTATACGAAGTGAGGAGAGCGGGTTTGTCGGAAAGCAAGTGTCAGCACCACTTTTCCTCGCTCGAATGGGATCGGACGTCCCGTGTCATCTCTTATATCCACCATGATCGTGTTGATATCGGTATGTCGTACGGGCAGGTACATGATATGGTTGAAACTCTCGGTGGCTTGATCGCCATACGTCTTGCTAATGGGCACCACCCGTAACAGAGGTGTGTTCACATCACCCACAATATGACTGTCCACGACATCCGAGTAGACGTACAGTCCGTACATACCTACTTTCATATCCATCAAATGGGTCCCGTTGACAATGGTGGACCCCTTGAAGATGTGGTAAGGCAGCCTTAACATTTGCCGTAGTGTAGGACTGAGTTTCAAATTCACGTTTTCGGACAGTATGATAGAGCTCTTAACACCGAAGACCACGTTTCTCTTGAAGCGCAAGACCATCAGGCGTGTTGCACTACCCGTGCTCTCCTGTAGGGCCTTGTACTCCATCAAGTCCGTCAGACCCTGTATGAACTTCTGCGGCGTATCGTATTGGCCTGCGGGGAGCGTCATTCTGTAGATTTTATCTTGTTCGCTCACTTCGTACCATACTTCCCCGTCTTGTACGTTGTACCATGAGTAAGGGTATTGAATATCCACCAGTCCACATTCCCAGCGTCCCGGTAAATGTAACGGTTGGGGTAATTGAGTGACATACTGGGTCAAGGTGTTGTCAGGAAACACGTCGAGTGAACTATTACTGGGCAACGTCAGGTAAAACATGACGACGACGACGAGTTGTTCTGGCTCCTGCACCGGGTTTTATAGAAGTTAGTAGTAGGATTCCCAGGCCTTGGGTGCCTTACCGGAGCGTTGTGATCGTCGCGGTGACTTAGATCGTGAGGGTCGTCCCTGTCGCCCTCGTCGTGGTTGTGGTGTTTTGGGCGGTGACATGGGCTCCCAAGAGGCAGAGGGTTGTGGTGGTGGTGGTGGTGGTTGGTGTCGGGTGTTCGATTGCTGCATAAAGGCCCAACGGATAGGATTTCCTACCAATTCTTGAGGGATGTGCGTGTCTTTTAAGCCCTGAGCAAAGGCTTCCCAGCCCGGTGGATTAGAGTGTTTGCGAGAACGGACCATATCGTTGATCAAATCGGTCATATGAGACCCCGGTACCACTTTGTTGCGAATCAGCAATTTTCCTTCATTGTTCCAACTCATATCGGCATGCTGTTTCACCCGGTCCAACAATAAACGGGCTTTGGTCTTGAAGGTTTTAGGCACACTGGCCAACATTTCCTCTTCCAGCTCAGGTGAAGGGAGTAGTGCTGGGGATGGGGTGGGCGTGGTGGTGGTGGTGGGTGGTAGTGGTGGCGTACTAGTACTACTTCCGCCTCCTCCTCCTCTATATTGATCCATAAACGTCTGGTACCGGTTCAGCGTATGATGGTAGAGTTGAATTTTCTCGTGATCGGGCAGTCGACGTTGCAGTATACTATTCATCTCTTCATCCAGAGACTGGAGTTGTTGCACTGTGGCCGGGACGGGATAGGGGGATTGTAAACTCTGTAACAGTCGAGGTTCGACCAGCATCATTTTTTTCGTATGTTCCATGTTAGCGTCCCAAGATGGACCCGAGTAACGGGCCCAGTACAGTAGCGGCTAAGGGAGCGAGGAGTGCGCCAAGAAATCCACCTCGCTGTAACACCTGTTTCTTTTTCTTGACACTGCCCGTTTTCTTGACCAACGTTCGGAGACCCGCCTTGTGCCGTTGCAATTTCCCTTTCTGCAGAGGACTGAGTGGAACATTGCCTTTTAACACATTATGAGCTACTTCACACAAACACCGTACCAAGTCGGCATCCGCGCCGCGCACCAGGGCCCGGCCCACTTCCAGGGGCGCGCTGCGTAATACGCGCAAAGCGGGTGCGTGCTTGCGTACGCGTGCAGACATGATGAGGAATGAGGGCTCGAGTACCTTGTCTTCTTCTTTTATCCTCTTGACTCATTTGGGGGTGTACACCGTCTGTATCTCGCCGGGAAAAATCAGGGTACGCAATCGCAGGGTGGAGGGCGTGTCTTGTTTCAAGTCGATGAGTAGATACCCGTGGGCAGGTTGGGTCGCATCTTCAAAGGCTTCTCGTACAAAGGCCGTGTTTTTAGGGTACATCTGTTGAGCCAGGTGGGTAATTTGGGAAGCGTCTCTGGGGTTTTTGAATAACACCACATACTGAGCATTCAAACTAATGTTTCGGTGCTCTTTGTTTTTACTGAAGAGATTCTGTACGATGTAGATAATGCTCAATCGACGATGATGGCTGCCTTTGGTAAAGAGACGGGTGATTCGACTATCCGTTTCCGTCATGAGATCGTCGACCACCACTAAGGTGTCTTGGGGTGTATCTTCAGGCGGTAAGCCTTCCACTAAGGTGAGTCCTGGGACACGGGCCAGTGCCTCATACGCGGGCTGCCAAGCGCCATAACACCACAGGATACGCGCTAGAGGGGGTGAAATCAGGGCTGACCCATGTTGGATGAGACGTTGAACAAAGTGTGTTTTTCCCGATCCTGTCGGTCCAGCGATGAGGCACGTGAATGGATGCTGCCATCGCGGGTCCATCGTTTCTTTTTTCTTTTTATTGGGTGATTTGCGCTCGACGTTTAGAAGCCCACCCCAGTTGTCGGGGCTGGCGCCGGGGATCGTACTCGAAGGGATACCGTTGTCGGGGTAAACGTTGTGATTCACGGGGATCCACTGCAAATATGTTTAGCGGTGTCGTGGTGGTACTAGAGGGTGGTGGTGGTGATGAGGTGGAAGGATCGCTTCTCAGGGATAACGGAAGATCACGTAGAGTGGTGGTGGTCGTCGTGGATGGCTGGATGTAGCGGGTAAAAGGTAACGTAATGGCTGGAGTAGACGACGTCTGGGCTGGAAACGTAGGTGTCTGGGTTGATACGTGGCGGACCCTTGACGTCTTGGCTGGTGTAGGCAGTGTGGTTGTCGTCGTGGTGGTGGTGGATGATGGAGAACGCAGGGTGTTGAAACAGGATATCACGTACGACAAATCGTAGAACACGCCTGTAAATAACGTACCCAGAACCACTACTAGACACACCACAGTACCGACTTGTGCTTTTCGAGTTCGTAACAATAAGGGTAGACGTGTACTATCCATGGTACATTCCTACACTGAAGGCGGGTGGTGATAGGCGTTAGCATTTATAGACGTTTCATGTCACGGCCGGACACCCAGGAATTAAAGGAACGAGGCCAGCCTTGCCATTTGACGAAATGATAGGGAATCCCCCGTCGACGCTCCGTTTTCAAAATCTTTTCCACCGTGTAGTAGTCTTTCGATGTTTTCACTATGGGTTGTAATTCTCCCTCGTAAAACGTGCCTTGCAGTCTCTCGCCTTGTAGATCTTCCAGTTGATAGACGTGGGGCTGTCGAGGTTTATGGCGAACGATGACAAAGTGTTCGTCACTCCAGTTCGGCAAATAACTTTTCTCAAATTGACCTTTCACTTTACTTATCCGCACTACATCTCCACGTTTGTACCGGGGTGCCGTCAGTGGTGGACTGTCTTCTGAGTACAGCGTAGCACGCACTTGATGTTCGTTGCGTTCTGTCACATCACGGGGCGCTCGCTGGATACTGCGATGATAGGCGCGATTGTAGCCTTGGACCAGTTGAGGGAGTACATCGATGTAGCGTCGAGTGTTTTGGGCAGTAAAATACTTGTACATGCGTCCTTTGAAGGTCCGATTGAAACGTTCCACTACCGAAGCTTTCGTCTCGTTGTACGTATGAAAGAAAAATACCTTCTTTTTCTTAAGAAAGGCTTGAAAGGGTCGGTTGAGAAATTCTGTGCCTTCATCGGTTTGCAAATAAAGAGGTTTGCGCCCCGTCTTGAAAATCTGCTGAAACGCGGCTATGAGATTCTCTCCTGTTTTGGTACGAATGGATAGGACCCAGGCATACTTGGATAGAATATCAATACAGGTCAATATGTACCGATGTCCATCATTCTGAGGTGCAAATCGACTCATGTCCACTAAATCCGCCTGCCATTGCGCGTCTATACCGCCGACGATCACCCGGTTACGGCGAAAATGACGTCGGGCAGCTCGATGTAGACTATAGGTGTCTTGAGTTTTTAACCAGTCTCGAACTTGAGTTCGACTAATGCCTTGAGAATGGGCCGCTCGAGCTAGCGCCCCCACAGCGCTATAGGCAGCTGGACTCGTCGGATTGTAATATAAATCGCTTAACACCTTGTTAATGACTGTAGACTTTTCCTTTTTTCCCGACCGCCGCCGCCGCATCACGGTCTTCTTATTTCCCTTCATCGTTCTGGATCGTCATGTGTGTTGTTCTCTGCATCGGGTGATACTGACACTCTAGTCTCTGGGCATTCTCTAGATATAGGATTTTCCTCGGCGGCTGTAGTATCATGCTGTAGTTTTTCATGCGGTTCAGCGAACGCATCTTCCATAGCACGAGCCCATGCTAACTGGTCGGGTGTTCGGTCGTCCGGTGTAAATAACTGGTCTACAATAGGCACTATTTTCTTCAAGGCTGACCACAGAGTGGGAGTTAAGAGCATACTTCGCGCATGGTCTTGGTAGCGACCCACATAGGGTAGAGGCTAGTACGGTATACATATATGGCATTGTCCGTGTGGATGAGATGTCCGTCCAATTCACCGCTCAACACTCGTTTAAACTTAGTCCATCCATCACGCTGTAGTGTCACCGTATTGGATAAAGTCTCAGCGCGTGCCCAGTAATCCGCGCCACCATCTTCCACTAGGGTGACATAATCTTGATAAACGTATAATCCCACCTGGTAAGGTGTAAGGTGGAGGATAGCTCGTAGTGACATGCTTGCTCTAAATGTCGAACGAAGAATGATACACACTCTGTCTCATCCCCTGTATTTATAGGGTCAGGTACTATACTGTCACTCTAGCCTCCGTGCATTCTCTAGTATGTTGTTCATCATCAGAATTTTTTTTTCATCAGGGTCACTCAGCGCGTCTTCCCTAGCACGAACGCACGCTAATTGGTCGGGTGATCGATCGTCCGGTGTAAATAACTGGTCCACAATAGGCACTATTTTCTCCAAGGCTGACCACACAGAGGAAGTGAGGCTGATACTTCGCGTAGGCTCTGGGTACCGCCCCAGACGTATGTGGCCGGGCGGTACGGAATATACGTACATGGCATTGTCCAGGTGGATGACGTCTCCGTCCAACTCTCCGCTCAATACCCGTTTAAACTTAGTCCACACATCACGCTGTAGTGTCACGGGATTCGATAGCATTTCAGCGGGCGTCCAGTAAATAGCTTGATGGTCTTTCACCAGCGTCACTTTATCTTGATAAATGTATAACCTTACACTGGGTGTCAGAGGCAGAATAGGGCGTAGTGACATGCTTGCTGTCAATGTCGAACGGAGAATAACACATACTCTGTCTTATCCCCTGTATTTATAGGGTCAGGCCCTATTCTGTGAGAGGCAGTTCCTGTGGCGCGAGCACTTTATCCACCATGGGCACCACTTGATGTAAAGCCGTCCACAAATCGGGATCCAGCGTAAATCCGCCTCGCTTGAGACAGATAAGTCGGGCAAAATAAGGTCCCCGAAAAATGTATACATCGCCACACAGGTGTATACTATCTCCATCGAGTTGACCGAATAACACGCGTTTCAAGGTATTCCAGCCTTCCGAGGTTAAAGACACACGCGCCGGTTCTGCCGTGCACCAACAGCGGGAATCATCATCAATAAGCTCGACGCGTCCGGGATATAATAATAAGGTACAATCCGGGGTCAGCGTACGGGTAACGATGGAATTCGATTCAGGGTACAGTAGATCATGAACTTCCGTAATAATAGCTTTCAGGGCCTGCCATAACGCCGGCCAAAGTACAATTGCGCTACCCCCACACTGTTCTAACCGGGGGAAAAACGAATCCTCTCTGCCACTCCGCAGGTACACACCGACGCCGACATGCATAAAATCTACTTCGGGTTCTTTGCCCTGTAACATCCGAGTCAATAGCGTCCACCCGGCAAGGCTTAAACATAAATTCACTTCTTCAGGATGTTCCTCGATAAGGTGCAATTCATGCTCATACACGATAAGAATCACCTTAGACGTTACTTGAAAGAACGCGAGCTCTTTGCCCGGCGATGCCATAATGATGAATGACAAAAATACTAGCCAGACAAAAATTTATATAGACCGATTCTTGCTAATTGGAGTAAAAAAATTGTAAAATAAAAAATACGCATACCCTGGGAAAAATAATTAATTTAACAATGCAATTATTTTTGTAGACGCTCCCCGAGTGCATAAATTAATAGTCTTGACTAATAATAGGATAAAAATAAAATTATAGCATTGCTAGACTAGAATATCAAGTCCTGATAATTACCTGAACAATCCATAGGGCTGTGAGATAGCCAAACCCCGATGTATTGGTTATTCACAGAATACACGGCCGGCCTCTTTTAAGCGGAATCCATTATCATTATCGATCATGCATTTCTGTGTATTAGTTTACTAACAGATTACCCGCCCGGCACTTTTCAAGCCGACATCACTTCAATTATAGTCGAATAATAAAATGGGACGCAACTCTGTTTGACACCAATATTCAAGCGGCAACTGCGTAGATTGTGTTTTCTCGCCGTAAACGAAGGCTATGTTTTCTTCATTTTCTACAGTTCTCTTGGAAGAAACGGGCTGGAATTTTCAGGGCACTCGTATAGAGTGATAAGTGATAGACTTCCTATATTTTTAATCCAGAAAATTAATTTATTTTTAATGTACCGGTTTTTCCGTATTTTCGTACTTGAACAGTACGTCTCGAAAACTCGCTAAAAATTATAAAATCATGGCGTAGTCAAGGGCTAGACGGCTGAAATTTTTAATACTAGTCCCTGATTTATCTGAGTTTAATTGGAACTAAAAAATTCTACGGGGCTGACCATGATTGAAAAATGACAGTCGTTTATAATTCAGAAAGAAACACACACCAATTCTCCGGGAAAATATACAGGGTAGATGGCGTCGCACACGTCCGCGCTTTCTCTATATATATCGCGGCCATCTGCAGCGGGGCCATTGCGAAAATTTTTTCACTCTACCAACATGAAGCCAACCGCAGCGAAAATGTCGACCAGCACCACCCAGCTATCAAGACGAAAAGAACGAATGATGAAGCAATATGTGAGACGGTTTTGGCGAGACGAGTTCAGAGGGTGGGCGGCCACACTTACCAACCAGGAAGAAGGAGGGGACACGACGTCGAACAATGTGAGGGCTCTGTTGATTGCCGCACATTCAACCATCGGGGAGGAGGACTGGTTCTATAAATTACATCAAGTGATGGAAGCGATGCATCCCAGCCCTCCTCCCGCGGCAACAACAGCGCCCGAGCATGTGTTCGAGAATTTAGCATGCGACGAAGTCCTGTTAGAGGGAACAACACCGCCACCACACCCAGCGTCACCGGCCAGTACAGCGCCCCGGCCAGAGGAGGAAGCGGAAGAAATACCACCAGTCTTCCCCCTTGAAGACCTGCCCTCCTGCCTGGACGATGACGAACCGTTGATTGTATTCGAACAACCTCCCCCTACGATAGCTGCTGCCATTTTCCTGAATGGGCACCCCCTTGACCCCGACATCAATGATGAAGATGGTATCAGCCCATACCATTACTTTTCCGTCAGCGGTCGCACTATAGGGAAGTAAGATACTCCCTCGTGAATAAAAACACGTTAAAATAACAACTGCCCTTTTAAGGGCAAACAATTCCTTCCGAGAGAGGAAGTTTCTAACTAGCACATGAATTTCAAAAAGCACAGATGTCCTACATTACCCCTTTTTTATTATTAGCAAACTACATCAAAAAAAAAGACAATCCCTGTCCTATATCAAAGGTCCTTGTGAGGACCAATCTCTCTCATATATAAAACACAGGATTTTTTTTCTTTTCCCCCCACTAATTAATTTAATTAATACACAGTCCGCGCGATAACGGACTCTTATTTTTGAACCGGGACATGTTACTAACCCCGAATAAATAATCGGAGGGAATTTATTTTGATAAATAATAGCCCGAATAAATATTTTCAACGAACACAGGGGCTATAGGTGTGGGATCTCGTGTTTAATTTTTTTTGTGCGTGATTAGCAGTTCTCTTTCGGAAAAGATAGTGCGCCCTTAAAAGGACGATTTTTTTTGATATGTAATAAGGCATTACATCGTTGAGGAGGTCTGTAGTAGTTCTCTTCTATCAGCGCAGACGGTACAGGTCAAAGGTAATAATTCACACGGTTGGGGTCGGTTGGCTTCTGCACAGGTAGGTATTTGCGCCCGACGATGGATGCAGACTTGACACAATGCCTGGTGACCGCAAGGGGCGATGGCAAACTTCGCAAACTGGTTACTACATTCCACGCAGGGTAGATATAATTGGCTTTGTCGTTCTGTGTTACAGCCCAATGTTGAAGTTGTGATCGCCCAAACATAATACACCTCGTCGTAGATTTTTTTGGGGGTTATTTTCCTCTCTCTCTTGGGCCTTGTATCTTTTCTGTCTTGCCTCTCCTGTTGTCTATTCAGCCTGACATCTTTTCTTCTTGCCTGTACCCTCTTCTTCTTCTTGGTTAAATGTTCTCTGTTCTGTGCCTTGTCATCTGGTCTTTCTTCTTCTGTAGCCTCGGTTCCATGGCTTCCCTCTGTTTCGGCGGGTCCCTCTTGTGCCGTGTCGTCTTTTTCTTTAGCTGGTGGTGATTTCAACATCCTTTGTAAGTTGCAGTCTATCTCGTCAAAAGATGGGTAGACGGCTGGGAAAACATCCGGTATGGCTGAAGTTGAGGCAGGCTGGTTCCCGGGTGGAGGTGTAGGTGGAAATAATTCTGCCATTATATCAGTTATCCAGGGTTGGTCATCTACCAAATTAATGATATTGCCGTAGAGTTGATTTTCATCATTGGTGAAGAAGTCGGATGTATCCATATCCTTGATTTCAGTCAGCGGTAGTGACTCCATGACTGGGTACTGAATTGTGAATAATTAAAAAAATACTGGGCTATTTATAGTCTAATTCGCGGACCGTAGCGAGAGCACTCTAGCTGTGTGCTATATATTTTTACGACACTAACAATCTGTGTTTCTTTCCCCATTTTAAAACGGGTGTCATTTTACAATAACTGTCAGCGCACCTATAATTTTATTGCAAGTTGAACTCAGGCAATTCAGTGTATTGTATTTAAAACAATTTAACAGTCTAACGCTACACTAGACCGTTATTTTATTAATTTTTAGTGATTTTAAACCCATAAAATTAATGTACGGTAGTATGAAACACCAGGTACATTGGAAATAAATTGATTTTCCTGACTAAAAAAACGTGTAGACTATGGGTGACAGTCTTCTAATAATTTCCTGAAAATTGTAACGGGTTTTATCGAAAAAATAATAGGAAATTTTAATGCTGAGACAAGGGTAACATAGCACTATACAGTGGGCCAGCCTATCTTGCACTGACTGACACCGGTGTGGGAGATGCATACAAGATGGCGGCCTGTGGATGGCCGCCATGTTGTTCTCACCTCCCAATCATTATACAGTGGGCCAGCCTATCTTGCACTGACTGAAACCGGTGTGGGAGAGGGAAACAAGATGGCGGCCTGTGGATGGCCGTCATTTTGTATCCACCTTCCATCCCATCCACTAGACTATAAATAGCGTGTATTTTGACATTTATTCACCAATACAAATCATGAGTTTTAGAAGAAGACCCCTGTTTACGCACCATCCGACTCGAGATCCGAGAAATGCTGCTGCTACAGAACAACACAGAGAGATGGTTAGCCATGAAGAAGAAGGAGGATTGACGATCATCACAAGTTTTCAGCAGGTTATTGAAGACGAAGCCACGTTACTACACAGTACCGAAGAACTCGCAGAACAACTCCGGCGAGATAGAGCAGAAGGGAATAGACGGATGCGAATTGAACCACAGGACCAAGACATACACAGAATGGAAGAAGACGACAGTGATGTGACGGAGGGTGGGGAACAAGACGGGGAGCTGCCCTGGCTAAATACTAGTAGACCTCCAACAACAACCACGATGACGTCGCCTGTCGACACTCCAGGTATAATGACTTCGGCTGAACACCATGCAGGATTTCCAACAACAACGCCGCCTGACGAAACTCCAACGATTTCAGCTGCAGAAACACCACAACCATGTCGCCACGAAGTCGAGGTAACCCGGCTCAACGATGAGATTATCGCCATGCGGGGAAGGATGGTTGGAATGGAGGTGACAATGAATGGAATGGAGGTGACCATTTCCCAACAGAAGAAAGAACGCCATCTAGAAGAGAAAAAAACACGATGCAGTATCTGTACCGACGAGGAAAGCTTGTACGCCGTGTTACCGTGTGGACATCTTTGCCTGTGTAAGGATTGCTGGGTGACACTGTCGTGTGAAGGTGCGATGTGTCGCTGCGTTGATGCCGGAGAGTCCCATCTCAAAATAAAGTGCCCCATCTGCAGGAAGCATGTGGGAGGGGTGAAGAGAATATACCGCGCATAAGTGTCGTATCACACTATCAAAGGCTCTTTTCAGGGCCAACCCATCTTTCCGGAAGAGAAAACTTCCTTCAAAAGCACAAAAAATTAACACCAGCCCCCATCATCCTTTTTCCAAAAAAAATTTTTTTTTCAAAAAAAAAATAAAAAAATCTTCATACTGTCAAGGTGAATTTTTTTTTATTTTTTTATTAGGTAGTGGGTCGAGTGAAGTATCAAATTGAAGCTGACGTGAAATGCTTCACATTGATACCTCACTCGACCCCATTGGACCACTAGGGGCCCCCCTAACTCCAAAAAGGCTATTTTGAAGATTGAAGATTGATATCAATCTTCAAAATAGCCTTTTTGGGGTTAGAGGCGTCCCTAATGGTCCAATCGGGTCGAGTGAGGTATCAAATTGAAGGTGACGTGAAGGAGCATCTGATAGACTGGGTGTGGGCTTGAATTAGGGTGATTCTGCGCATGCGCGAAGGCCGAAGGCTATGAAAATAGCCTTTTTTGGAGCTAGGAGAACCCCTAGTGGCCCGATGGAGCCGAGTGAGGTATCAATGTGAAGGTGAGGTGAAGGGGCATCTGATGGACTGGTATGGGTTGAACTATCAGCATTCTGCGCATGCGCGAGAATGGAAATAGACGTTTTGGAGCTATTTTACTATTAAAAAAAGGAAAAAAGAATGAACACTAAGCATTTTTTTAATTTTCTACTATTTTTTATTAACACAGAATGAACGTATTCACAAGGGTATTGAATTTAATACAATTATATCTGAGTATTGAATTTTTAATACAATTAACAGTCAAAAAAACTCTGAAATTTTTAATACAATTATACGCTCTCCAGATCAATAAATGTGTATGGTCAATGTTTTTCAACACTTGTTCTGCTCAATAGTTCGCCAACAAGACTTGTATGAATTCATCATCGTCTTTCCGGCCTTGGTGCACATAGATGTACGTAATAATCTCTTCACGTGGAATTTTGGCAGGGCAAGCCGCTTCCACGCCCAGGGCAATTTGCTGCTCGGTCACCTTCTGTAGTGCTTCAGTGATGCTCGCGTATGAGGGTACCAGAGTGTCCATGCGAGGTATGATGAGCTGCAGGACTGTGTCGATGTACTTCTGATAAATATAGTGAGATACCTGGTAGGCCAGAGCTTCACGAATTTTACTGGCAAGACTCTGCAACTCCCGCCACGCCGTTAATTTCAAAGTGACACCTTGAGGACAAGCAACCAGCTCTTGCGTATCTAACCGCCTTCGCCATTTTCGAATATGCACCAGGAGCTGGTCGTTGAAATAAGCACAACTCACAAAGATGTCGTCACCCACATGAAATTTCGCTTCGTCATTCCCCTGGTCGCGAATAACCGCATCGATGGCGTAATCAAGGGCCTCCAGTTTTTGCCAGGTGTCAGAGTTCAGGGCAATATGCTTACCAGGTCTGTCGTTAAAGCCCGCTGCATTAAAATGCACTTCCGCGTCTTTCACACTCACAGTTAAATAGGGTGAGAGCTCCCAAATGTCCTTGTGGGCTGCCTGGTTAGCCTCCTGGATCAGGTTGTTGATCTCCTGGACAGACATAGGAAGTTCTACCACCATCTCTTTTTTCACAGTTGCACAGTCACATTCTTCAGCCTGGGGTACTACTGACTCCTCAACCACAGGTATTTCTAACGGTGTTAGTCGAGGCCGTTTGGGTCGTCCAGCACGTTTAGCAGGTGTAGTACTCTCTGGGCTAGTGTGCGTACGTTTGCTAGCTGTACGCTCTTCGGTAGTGGTATCCATCACTAAGATATCATCATCTGGTATAACGTCCTTGGCTTCAAGTACATCTGCTAGTTCTTCATTTCCCGTGATCTTCATCCCCTCCACCAAGACTAGACATGCATAGGGGCCATGGCGCAGTAGAAAGTCGATGAGAGCTCTGTTTTGTGCTGAAAAGGTTTTCTCGGCCATGATATCGTCGACATGCTCTTTCATGAGTATGTGTTCCTGCATAAGGAAATCACATAGTTCACCCACACGCTGTATTTCATCAATGAGACGAACACGGTACTTTCGAAACTTCGCTAGCTGGGCTGACTCCATGACTGTGGGCTGGTGAAAAACTATTACGGAGTAATAGTCTAGTGAATTGGCACTGGTAAAATCGAAAAAAGTAAAAGGGGTGTCCACAGCTGATACAAGTAGGCAAGCAGGCTGGATGACTGGCTGGCTGGCTGGCTGGCTAGAGGTGAAGCAAGCAGGCAGGCAGGTAGACAGGCTGGGAGGCTGGTCAGGTCAGGTAAGTCACAGTGCTACGCAAAGATAGTGCAATGAATACATCCCTTCCCTAAAAATCGACTCTTTTTATACGTTTTTCACTGGAGGTGGGTACAAAATGGTGGATACTCACCTCCCACTCCCCTAAAAACCAAGCCGCCATCTTGTACCCACCTCCTACCACGTCAATTGATGAAGAAGGTGGGTACAAAATGTCGGATACTCACCTCCCACCACCCTTAAAACCAAGCCGCCATCTTGTACCCACCTCCACCACACCGGTGTCAGTCAGTGCACTGGTGTGGTGGAGGTGGGTACAAAATGGCGGATACTCACCTCCCCCCACACCACCACACAGGCCGCCATCTTGTACCCACCTCCACCACACCGGTGTCAATCAGTGCACTGTGTGGTGGAGGTGGGTACAAAATGGCGGACTGTGTCGTGGTGTGGTGGGAGGTAAATAGCCGCCATCTTGTACCCACCTCCACCACACATCCACTCACGCATGCGCACATCCACACTTATGACGTCACACCAAGTTCTGCGCATGCGCAGTGAGGCGCTGTAACCTCGAAAGGCTCTTTGTATACTACTTTCGAAGTAGAGAATCATGGGTAAATTCAAGATGGCGGCCACGTGGGGTACCAGAAAAATGATGTTTTCGTCATTTTTCTTCAAAATTTCTGCTTTTCCGCGATGAAAAGTGGGCAAAAACTATTTTATTTCACATCACATTAATATTTACTAATTGATCACACAGTTTTTGCGGAGAAATTGCATAATTGAAAATTTCGAAAAATGGACCAAAAAATGGCGTTTTTTTAAATGGCGTCATACATTTCTGGTAGAGCTTGACCCAAGGGTATAGCGTGGAAAGTTTCAGCCCCCTAGCTCAAGGGGTAAGAAAAATAATTGGGGGGGGAGGATGCCGAAATGGCCCCTCCTCAGGCCTGGACAGGTCCCAAAAACCCCAGGCCAGATAGGGTTAAGTCCGGCAGCGGAGTGTCCCAGCCCTTACCAGAAAACTTCCGAGACGATCTTCCGTTGTGTTCGGGTGTCTATGTATCTGGAATTATTGAATGAGCTACTGCAGGATGCAGGAGAATGCAATACAAATGTGAGGAATTATGCGAACCTGATTTTATTTGCCTTTATTACCTGAATATAAACCAAGAGCTCAAAATATTCGCGGTAAAGAGTCCCCATTCTGTAGCCGGATCATCTCGAGGCAGATAGGGTCAAAGAAACCGGAGCAACAAAATGCGGGGTAAAAGGGGAAGAAACGAGAATTGGATCTCTTGCAATGAAAAATAATTAACTTTTTAATTTGAATGTATTCAATGCTTCTCAAGTAGTACAATCCTCGCTTCTTGAGATGAATATTAATACTTTTGGAAATTAGTCGATGAACCTACCGATAACGAAAAGGATAATGAAACGCCTGCGCAGGTAGCCACCCATTTACAGGAACATTTCATAAATCTTAATACACAAAAAATGGACTGATGAATCGGAAATCGCTAACATATTATCAGAAATTTAATACCTAGAAAATCAAACAAAACCCAGTCAAATATTTGATCAACCCATTAAAACAAAAGAAATAGTACATGCAATATCAGCATTGAAAAATAGTAAAGCTACGGGGCTCGACCAAGTATCAAATGAACTTATAAAATATAGCAAAGATGTACTTCTATCACCCATAACGAAACTACTAAATACAATACTAACCAGTGAAATTTATCCATCCAAATGGTCTGAAAGTTACATTACCCCTATTCATGAAAAGGGGTCTAAAATGGATCCTGGAAATTACAGAGGCATCTCTATCACTATATTTAACCATAGACTAACAGATTTCTTAGAAATTAATAACATAATTACTGATAACCAATCAGGATTCAGAAAAGGTCGCCAAACAAACGACAACTTGTTCATAATCAAAACCCTTGTCAACAAATACACCGCGAGCAAGAAAAAGCTTTTCTTTTGTTATGCCGATTTCAAAAAAGCATTTGACACCATATGGCACAATCGTATACTTATTAAATGACCACGAATTGGTATAGGCGGTAAGTTTTACAATGTTATGAAATCAGTATACTCTACATGCCTAACCAGTGTCAAAATAAACCATGAACACACAGATCTGTTCCCATCAGCCATAGGGGTTAAACAAGGGGGCAATTTAAGTTCTACAATATTCAATATATTCCTGACTGATATATATTTTCCTGAAACGACCTGCACTCCAGCCAAACTCCATACAAAACCCATCTCTCATTTACTCTGGGCAGATGATTCTTATTTCCGAAACATCTGAAATTACAAACAAGTTTGAACAAACTTTCCTTATATCGCGATAAATGGCATTTACAAGTAAACACTGAGAAATTCAACACTATGGTGATACATAAAGGCAATACAACAGAAACATATCCCTTATTTAACTCAACCAAATTAGAAGAAACTCAACAATATACATACTTGGGATGTGCTTTGAACACACAAGGTAATTTTACACCAGCCAGAGAGAACCTGTACAACAAAGCAATCAAGGCTCTTTTAAAATACATAAATCTGTTAATGGTTCTAATCCCTCTACTGCTCTATACACCAAACTGTTCAACACACTAGTCAACCTCATCCTGTTGTATGGTACGGAAATATGGAGAGCTGAACAAATTTCCAGAATAATAAACCATGATATATGCCATTTTTTCGAACTAACAGATAGGGAACCTTTTGAAAAGGCACATACAAAATTTTGCAAACTTAATTTACATGTGAACAAATATACAACCAATTTTGCTTGCAAAACTGAATTGAACAGAGTCCCTCTTATATTTGATATCAATAAAGCAATATTGAAATACTGTGTCAGATTGGAAGACTCCGACATAAATACCCTCTTGCATCTTGCTTATATATGTAGCAACTCCCTCCACCAACAAGAAAAAGTTAGCTGGTATAGCTACGTCGAAGTTCTGTTGAAACAGCAAATCATACCCATACCCCATAAAATACAGAGCAATTTAGTGGATACCGTAGAGGGCAAACGGAAATGGAACTACGACGTGTACATAAAACACAAACTCAGTAAACCGGACAAATTGGAAGTATATAAACAAATACCAACCCCTGACAACGACTTACCAGAATACTTACAGTCAATAACAAATCACAATTTTAGGCAGGCAGTTTATTAAACTGAGAATATCTGCCCATAATCTCCTGATAGAAAAGGGTCGAAAATTGAAAATTCCACCCGACAAACGGATTTGTGCAAATTGTGATCTTGGGAAAATAGAAGATGAGAAACATTTTCTTATAGAGTGCCCAAAAATGTTATAAAATTCGGGGAAAATTCTTCCAATATATGACTTCATCTATTCCCAATTTTATGATACTGGACAAAAATATACAACTTATAAAAATCCTCCATTGCTCTCAGGATATTGCGCCATCAGTAGGAAAATTATGCCATGATATGCTCCTACAGAGGGCTAAAGACACTGCCAGCACCTCTACCGACAAAAATAAAAGCTGAATTGAAATGAGTACGTCTTTTTAATGGTTTATTTGAAAGTAGATAGTATTATCTTTTCTCATATATGACAATTTACCTATTTGATTGTTGAGCCTAAATACCATTTTGTGTTTATGTGAATTGCTATGTGAATATTTATTTTTTGCTTAAAAAAGAACAGATAAGAACGTTTGACTTAATTTCATAACTATTTATATTTAACAGTGATTATTGTCAGAATATTGTTTTCATTTAACATTGTTGCAAAACGTATTTTCTCATGAATTTAATATATGTCAGAGGGAGGTGCCTCCCCTTGATCATTGTACTATGATTGCTAATAAATATATCGTATCGTATCGAACACAGTAAAGGCCACATACAGCTACATGTAGCTTTCGCATGGCGGCGCGTTATTATATGATGCTGTCAATCATCGCGCGACGTAACAATATCAATCATGAAGTCAGACCTTCGTCTTGGTTAAGTCCGGCTGCTGAGTGTCCCAGCTCTGACCAGAACACTTCCGACACGATCTTCCGTTGTGTTTGGAAGTTTATGTATATGGAATTATTGAACAAGCTAATGCAGGATGCAGGAGAATGCCACACAAATGTGAGGAATTATGCGAACCTGATTTTATTTGCGGATACTACCTGAATATAAGCCAAGAGCTCGAAAGATTCGAGTTAAAGATTCCGCATTCCCTTGGAGTGAACGTAGCCGGAACACACCGGGTCAGATAGGATAAAACAAACCGAAGCAACAGAATGCAAGGTAAAAGGGGAAGAAACGAGAATTGAATCTCCTACAGTTAAAATAATTAATTGTTTAACTTGAATGTATTCAATGCTTCGCAAGTAGTACGACCGACGCTTCTTGAATGCAGTATAGGCCGCACACAGCTGGCTTTGGCATGACGGCGCGTCATTATATGATGCTGTCAATCATCGCGCGACGTAACAATATCAATTATGACGCCACACCTTTGTCTTTGTTTTTATCCGGCTGCGAAGTGTCCCAGCTCTTACCAGAACGCTTCCGAGACAACCTTCCGTTGTGTTTGGGTGTCTATGTATCTGGAATTATTGAATGAGCTGAGAATGCCATACAAATGTGAAGAATTATGCGAACCTGATTTCATATGCTACTACTACCTGGATATAAGCCAAGAGATCCAAAGATTCGAGGTAAAGATTCCCCTGGAGTCTGTGTAGCCGCAACATCCCAGGCCAGATAGAATAAAAAAAAACCTGAGCAACAGAATGCTGGGTAGAAGGAGAAGAAACGAGAATTGAATCTCTCACAGTCAAAAATCATTAACTGCTTGATTTGAATGGGTTCAATGTTTCGCAAGAAGTACAACTCACGCTTCTTGAGTACGGTATAGGTCGCATACAGATAGCTTTCACATGACGTCGCGTCATTATATGATGCTGTCAATAATCGCGCAACGCAACAATATCGGTTATGAAGTTACGACTTTGTCGTGGTTAAGTCTAGACTGGACCCAGCCCCTGTTTCATAATGTAATTTAAAGGGGAAACAAGAGGAAGTAACTTTGCCTATTAAGAAATGCTTGAAACAGGGACTGGACCGAACGTCACAAGGGAGCTAACTTTGCAAGAAAAAATGCACAATATACTGTACATTTTTTTGTCACCAATGAAAAATCCGTATTCTGACCCCGCACCCAACTCAAAGGATTTGATTGGTCTGTTCATATACGCACGCTGGAAGCAATGCGTTCATGTGACGTCAACAATGAGAATGACGTTACTACCATGACCTCAACAATGGGAATGACGTTACTGCCGAGACGCCACAAAATGGCGTTAGAATGAAATTGATACAAATATTACAACCGAAGGTAAAAACATATCAATCGTCCAGACTAACCACGCCTCCAGATGGAATCTTTACACGACGAAACCCATCAAATCGTCCAGTCTGTATTTCAAAATAATTTTTTCAGTTTTATTTTTTTTATTTATTTACTTATCAAACGTATATATTTATTAAATATCATTTTATTATTATTAAATAGTACATATGAAATAGAGACTCATCCAGTCTAGGTTAAGTCCGGCTGCTGAGTGTCCCAGCTCTGACCATAATGCTTCCAAGACGATCTTCCGCTGTGTTTGGGTGCTATGTATCTTGAATTACTGAATGAGATCAGTCTCTCACTGAAGAGAACGTCATACACGTGGGAGGAATTATGCGAACCTGATTTTATATGCCGGTACTACCTGAATATAGGCCAACAACTCTAAAGATTCGAGTTAAAGATTCCCCATTCCCTTGGAGTGGGTGTAGCCAGAACATCCCCAGGCAGATAGCATCAACGAAATCGGAGCAACAGAATACTAGTTAAAAGGGGATGAACCAGAATTGGATCTCTTACAGTTAAAAATAATCAACTGTTTAATTTGAATGTATTCAATGCTTCCTAAGAAGTATAATCCTCGCTTCTTGAAGACAGTATAGGCTACATAAAGATAGCTTTTGCATGACGGCGCGTCATTATATGATGCTGTCAATCATATCAATTATGACGTCTCGCGTTTGTCTTGGTTAAAGGAGTACTTACCTAATGTAATATAGGTTCCTATTACAAAGGTTAGACTCTTAAAGAAATATAACCAACTATTTTATTGTCGTTGGGGGCGATAACCTATTATTTTTATTACAATTTGTGAAGCCATGTTTCTCCTTTGACGTCGACGTGGGCGCCGCCATGTTGCCTGTGGGATGACGTGATTGATGACGTCAGCATTCAGGACAACGTCACGGCTAACGCTTGATCCAGGGACCTTCCAACTACGGACATATGAACTACTCTGGGTCTGAGTTTCAATTCGAGGAAAAAACTGGCGCGGCAATTCACACGGGGGTAATTCCTAAAAGGAAAGTGAAATAGGTTATCTCCTACAACTGAAGAATTCCTTCCCCAAGTTTTTCAGCGGAGAATTTCCCGATTCAATTTGGACAAAATTTGAAGCTGATCGGTAAACTAAAAGAGCGTTCTCTGCAATTGTCCAGTGATTTGAGTTGAACGACGATGCTTTTAAGTTCGTAAACATTTTCATGATTACACTTGAACAACTAAAATCAACGGCAGTGGATTTACTGGGTTCCGTCTCGTATGAATTATAAGCATGATCAACACGATCAACCTTAAAGGAGTACTTACCTTATTTTTGAGTGTGACTATATTTATCGGCAATCGCATTCCATACGTTATTATATAAAACTTATGTTGATAGAATGCGAAATAAAAGAAATATTGAATATTTTGTTGCTCGCCACGGCGTGCACTGGGCGCCGCCATTGCACCACTGTGTGACGTTTTTAGATGAGCGGAAGTGAGTGTATACTCATCTAAAAACGTCATAACGTCATGGAGATTTAAGGTTGATCGTGTTGGTAATGCCGATAATTCGCACAAGAAGGAACCCAGTAAATCCACTGACGTTCTAGTTGATTTTAGTAATTCAAGTGTAATCATGAAAATGATTACGAACTTAGAAGCATCATCGTTCAACTGAAATCACTGGATAATTGCAGAGGACGCTCTTTTAGTCTTCTCGCTTTAGCTTCATATTTTGTCCAAATTGAATCGAGCAAGTTTCAGTTGAAAAACTTGGGAAAGAAATTATTCAGTTGGTGGAGATAACCTCAATCACTCTTCTTTTATGAATTACACCCGTGGGATTTGCCGCGTCAGTTTTTTCCTCGAATTAAAACTCGGACACAGAGTAATTCAAATGTCCGTAGTTGGAACGTCCCTGGGCAAGCGTTAGCCGGGACGTTGTCCTGAATGCTGACGTCATCAGTCACGTCATCCCACAGGCAACATGGCGGCGCCCACGTCGACCTCAAAGCGGAAACATGGCTTCACAAATTGTAATAAAAATAATAGGTTATCACCCTCAACGACAGTAAAATAGTTGGTTACATTTATTTAATAATCTAACCTTTGTAATAGGAACCTATATAAAATAAAGTAAGTACTCCTTTAAGTCTCCATGACGTTGTGACGTTTTTAGATGAGTATAAACTTACTTCCGCTCATCTAAAAACGTCACGCAGTGGTGCAATGGCGGCGCCCAGTGCACGCCGTGGCGAGCAACAAAATATTCAATATTTCTTTTATTTCGCATTTTATCAACATAAGTTTTATATAATAAGATTTGAAATGCGAGTGCTGATAAATATAGTCACACTCAAAAATAAGGTAATTACTCCTTTAAGTTCGTCTGTGGAGTGTCTCAGTTCTTACCAGAACGCTTCCGAGACGATCGTCCGTTGTGTTTGGGTGTCTATGTATCTGGAATTATTGAATGAGCTAATGCAGGATGCTGGAGAATGCAATACAAATGTGAGGAATTATGCGAGCTTGATTTTATATGCCGTTACTAGCTGAATATAAGTCAAGAGCTCGAAAGATTCGTGGTAAAGATTCCCCATTCCCTTGGAGTGAGTGTTACCGGAACATCGCAGGCCAGGTAGAATCAGAAAATCCTGTGCAACAGAATGCTGAGTAGAAGGGGAAGAAACGAGAATTGGATCTCTCACAGTCAAAAATAATTAATTGCTTAATTTGAATGGGATCAATGTTTCGCAAGAAGTACAACCCATTCCCTTGCAGTGGGTGTAGCCGGAACGTCCCGGGGAAGATAGCATCAAAGAAACCGGAACAACAGAATGCTAGGTAAAAGGGGAAGAAACGAGAATTGGATTTGTTACAGTGAAAAATAATTAACATTTTAATTTGAATGTATTCAATGCTTCGCTTCTTGAACACAGTATAGGCCACATACAGCTAGCTTTCACATGACGGCGCGTCGTTATATGATGCTGTCAATCATCGCGCGACGTACCAATATCAAAAGATTCCGCTTTCCCTTGGAGTGAGCGTAGCCGGAACACCCCGGGCCAGATAGGATCAAAGAAATCGGAGCAACAGATTACTAGGTAAAAGGGGATGAAACGAGAATTGGATCTCTTACAGATAAAAATAATCAACTATTTAATTTGAATGTATGCAATGCTTCGCAAGAAGTACAATCCTCGCTTCTTGAAGACAGTATATGCCACATACAGCTAGCTTTCGCATGACGACGCGTCATTATATGATGCTGTCAATCATATCAATTATGACGTCACGCCTTCGTCTTGGTTAAGTTGGTCTGCGGAATGTCTCAGTTCTTACCAGAACGCTTCCGAGACGATCTTCCGTTGTGTTTGGGTATCTATGTATCTGGAATTATTGAATGAGCTAATGCATGATGCTGGAGAATGCAATACAAATGTGAGGAATTTTGCGAGCTTGATTTTATATGCCGTTACTTGCTGGATATAAGTCAAGAGCTCGAGAGATTCGTGGTAAAGATTCCCCATTCCCTTGGAGTGAGTGTTGCCGAAACATCGCAGGGCAGGTAGAATCAGGAAAACCTGTGCAACAGAATGCTGAGTAGAAGGGGAAGAAACGAGAATTGGATCTCTCACAGTCAAAAATAATTAATTGCTTAATTTGAATGGGGTCAATGTTTCGCAAGAAGTACAACCCATTCCCTTGCAGTAGGTGTAGCCGGAACGTCCCGGGAAAGATAGCATCAAAGAAACCGGAACAACAGAATGCTAGGTAAAAGGAGAAGAAACGAGAATTGGATTTGTGACAGTGAAAAATAATTAACTTTTTAATTTGAATGTATTCAATGCTTCGCTTCTTGAACACAGTATATGCCACATACAGCTAGCTTTCGCATGACGGCGCGTCGTTATATGATGCTGTCAATCATTGCGCGACGTAACAATATCAATAATAACGTCAGGCCGTTGTCTTGGTTAAGTCCGGCTGCTGAGTGTCCCAGCTCTGACCAGATCGCTTCCGACACAATCTTCCCTTGTGTTTGGAAGTTTATGTATATGGAATAAGCTAATGCAGGATGCAGGAGAATGCCATACAAATGTGAGGAATTATGCGAACCTGGTTTTATATGCCGGTACTACCAGGATATAAGCCAAGAGCTCGAAAGATTCGAGGTAAAGATTCCACATTCCCTTGGAGTGAGCGTAGCCGGAACACCCCTTGGTTAAGTCCAGCTGCGGAGTGTCCAAGCACTTACCAAAAGGCTTCCAAGACGATCTTCCGTTGTGTTTGGGTATCTATGTATCTGGAATTATTGAATGAGCTAATGCAGGATGCTAGAGAATGCAATACAAATGTGAGGAATTATGCGAAGGTGATTGTATATGCTGTTACTACCTGGATATAAGCCAAGAGCTCGACAGATTCGAGGTAAAGATTCCGTACACCCTGGAGTGAGTGTAGCCGGAACATCCCAGGCCAGATAGAATTAAAAAAAAACGGTACAACAGAATGCTGGAGAGAAGGGGAATAAACGAGAATTGGATATCTCACAGTAAAAAATAATTAACTGCTTAATTTGAATGGGTTCAATATTTCGCAAGAAGTACAACCCACGCTTCTTGAATACAGTATAGGCCGCATACAGCTAGCTTTCACATGACGGCGCGTCACTATATGATGCTGTCAATCATCGCGCAACGTAACAATATCAATTATGACGTTACCTGAATACCTGAATACCTCTGATTTGAGCACTAAGTCATAGATTTATAAGCTCCTCCAGCGTGAACTTACTTCCTTCCGCTTCTGGCTACCACCCATCTCTATACCAAAATCTATCGACAGTCGTATTCGTTAAGTCCGGGTGTTTATTTGTCTTGAATTACTGAATGAGCTCAGTCTCTTACTGAGGAGAACGTCATACGAATGGGAGAAATTTTGCGAGCCGGTACTACCTGAATATAGGCCAACAACTCAAAAGATTCGAGGTAAAGATTCTCCATTCCCTTGGAGTGAGTGTAGCCGGAACATTCCGGGGCAGATAGCATCAAAGAAACCGAAGCAACAGATCAGAATGCCAAGTAAAAGGGGAAGAAACGAGAATTGGATCTCTCATTGTGAAAAATAATTAACTGTTTATTTCGCAAGAAGTACAATCGCTTCTTGAACACAGTATAGGCCACACACAGCTAGCTTTCGCATGACGGCGCGTCATTATATAATGCCATCATCGGGTGATGTAATAATATCAATTATGACGTTCCGCCTTGTCTTGATTAAGTCTAGACTACTACCCATCCACTGCGCATGACCCGCTATCGCTAAGCTTGTGGACCAGTATCTAATAATGAAAAGACGTAATGGCGGCCAAATTTGAGCCCATACCTTCAACATGGAGTGTTTATGAAATGGCTCGATGCATAGAGGAAGTGGTACAGATCAATGTGAAAACTACCGCTCAAGATATGCGTCTGTTTCATCTTGCCTTAGGACTTGATAATTGATGATGTTAAATAATGATATTCTGTAAAAGATCTTCCGCTGTGTTCCTGTGTTTAGGGTGCATTTCACACATAAATTATTTGCGGCCGAAAGCAGGCATGGGGTCGGCTCTTCGGCCATAAAAAGCTGTAATATCCCCAACAAAACCCTGTATAAGTATATATTTTCTGAATACGTGGTTGTCTGTGAATATTGGGATGGCTCATAGCGATAGTGATATTATGCGACACTGTATGTTAATATCTTGAACAGAGAGTCATCGTGGTCATACAGTGTAATGGAACACGGAAATACTAAGAATGCTTTGTAACCAGCGATTAGAATCATCTCTAACCATGTTTCATCTGACAAACCCGTACCATGGCAGATTATGAGTTTGGCATAGGTAAAAGACCAGTCGTTATTTTTAAAAGACCCCATTAACTCTCCGAACATACCCATATTTGAGCAAATTAGAAGCCAGGCAATTTGTCGTATATTTCATCCCCTTTGAGCTCAGCTGTATGTGTCTGTGGTTGTTTTGACTGGAGAGACGCCCACATGTAATATCCTCAACGACATCAAAGAGATCGTTCTACAGCCTATTCTCATTATAAACTCGGCTTGTCTGCATATACGGCGAAGCACGCTGCATTATGGAGGATGCCGATCTATTGCAAAGAACCTACAAGCACTCTAACACAAGGCTATTTTATGGATAGCAACGCTCGCTTTTATCGCTCAAGTGCTGACGTTTCTTTGGAGAAGATTCCAACTTTCTTAAAACTTTCTCATTAGCTTTGAGAAAGTTGGAAGTGTCTCCAACGAAGCGTCGGCAGCTGAGCAATAAAATAATTTTTTATCCATAAAATAGCATTGTGTTATTTACATCGATTTTATATGCCTATCGAAGAGATTATACATCATCACGATATGAAGATGAGGCAGTTTATAGGGAAACCAACCACATCCGCCAACTGGAGAAGAAGCACTAACTTTAAGAAAGTTGGAATATGTTCAACGAAGCGAGCCCCTGAGCAACAAAAAAATTGCTAGCCATAAAATCGCATTGTGTGATATACGCCGATTTCTATATGCCTGTCAAGGAGATTATCACAATTGTCTGTGATAATTCTGAACAATGAAAAAACTGTTCGGTACCAAAGAATAACTAAAACATTCTGGCTGGAGGTAATCACATTTACTCAAGATCGCAGAGATACATGCAATTTTAAACTATATTTTAATATATTATCAATGTTCAAATTTATTTCTGTTCACTTGAAAAAAGACCCCGGCATGACAGCCGAAAATTCGTGCAATTTTAATTCGCGCGGAGAAGCTTAGAGTTGGCATTATTAGTACACTCTTAAAATGAAAGTGTTATATTCAACATTATAAATGTTCGATGAGTCGCATCATTATACATGTATAAAGTGTTATATTTTAAACACTCTCAGAATGTGTTGAAAATAAATGTTATATCCAACATAACAATGCTGTATCAGGAGCAATACAACACTTTACATGTGTTAAATTCAGCATTATAAAGTGTTGTAATGCTCCTGATACATGCATATAATGTTGAATATAATTTTTCAACACTTTCTGAGAGTGTTTTAGGTATAACATGTTGTCACTCCTCGTATAGCTATAATGTTAAATATAAAACTTTCATTTTAAAAGTGTGTGTTGCAGAATTCAGCTCTCTCTTCAAGATACATGTTGATTTAGTCGAAACGTTCATACATGTAATCTTCTCCTTCAGGTTCCTCTTCACATCACTCACACGTTCTTGTAGTCACACACCTTGTTGTAGGCACACATCTTATTTTAGTCACACAGATTGGCTCACACGATACAGGTTCTTCTGGAACTGTAAAAGAAAAACAAACATTCAGAGTGAGTATCGTATAGTTATATCATCTTCACGTTTCAAGTTAAAGTGATCGTAAACCCTCAAATAAAGTTTCCATCAAATGAAAGACCATTGCAAACAGTGTCGGAAAATATTCATTGTAATTTTTTACGATTTTATTACACAGAGTAAACTGTAAATAAAGCATGATATTCTATGGTGGTCTTTGCAATCATATTTAGGTCCAGTGACGTCACACTGTTCGCAATCATCTTTCATTTGATGGAAACTTTATTCGAGGGTTTACGATCAGTTTAAAGGAATAGTAAACCTTTGGAAATGTATGCTACAAATGAAAGAGCCTTTTCAACAGTGCATAAGAGTAGTTTTTATTCATTTCCCCGATTTTTTCAACCTAGCAAAATGCTTTGGACCTTGGCCCGTGAATACCAGTTCTCATTATTCTTTTCGACATTTCTCAAATGTTATAACTTTTCTCCAATCAACTGTGCAGTTATATGTGCTTTGAAGTGCAAGGTATGTTTTTGAATATGTTGTCATTTTGACTTCTGTTTTTGCCATCGGTCTGATTGGCTCCCGAATTTACTAATATGTCGTCCTTTTGACTTCTGTTTTTGCATCGGTCTGGTCGACTCCAGAATGGACTAATATGTCATCATTTTGACCTCTGTTTTTGCATCGGTCTGGTCGGCTCCAGAATTTACTAAAATGGTGTCATTTTTAGTTTTGTTTTGCATCGTTCTGGTCGGCTCCAGAATTTCCTTTTTATCGTCATTCAAACAGACAACAGGGGGCAGTCTTAGAGCTATAAATGATGGTAATATCTACTAATGTGGTACAGGATGGCTGTAGAACCGGATAATGCTGGTTACTAATGTGGCTGCAGAACTAAATGAATACTTGAGTTTTTTTTGTGGCTACAGATCCGAATGAATACAGGAATATTAGCATGGCTGCAGTGCCGGGTATTACTGGTTACTAATGTGGCTGCAGAGCCGACTGAATACTTGAGCTTTTTATGGCTGCAGTGCTGAATGAATACTGGAATATTAACATGGATGCAGAGCCGGATAATATTGGTTACTAATGTGGCTGCAGAGCCGAATGAATACTTGAGCATTTTGTGGCTGCAGAGCCGAATGAATACTGCAGTATTAACATGGCTGCAGAGCCGGATAATGTGATATAGAGGCTGTAGAGTTGATTCAATAATGGATACTGATATGGCTACAGAGCCGAATGAAGATTGGATATTGACATGTATGGGTTGCAGAGCCGGATAACACTGGAGGTTAATATGATCGTTTTGTTGTTAAATAATATGATTGAATGACATGACGGAACCATGTAAACACATATGTGGTGCTCAATCTGACAAAAGTGAGAGAGAACATGACAGGAGCGGAGAGAGAGAAGTGGTGATAAAATGGAGAAAATGTGACAAAGACGGACTCTGTCTTGAGAACTATGAATGTAAATAGTGTAGATTTTGCACCACGCTTTAACTTGACTATATGTTTTTTGGAATAGTTAACATATGCTATATATATTTATACATTCTGCTGTGAAATTGGCCAAAGGAAGCGGAAGCAGTAGTATAGTTAATGGGTAAGAGGAGATTTTATCATGATCGTTTTAACATTAATTTATTAAGTTAAATGCATTATGTTGGGATGTGAGTTGGTAACGTTTTCAGTGATATTGAGAAAATCGTGGAGTGGCAATATTTTAGAGTGCGAGAATTGATGACGCATTAAAAAGCGCGTTTTTGTCTTCTTCATATTTATATTTGCAGAGATTTTCAAGCGAGATTGCCGATATTTCTGAGTTGGTAGAAGAAAATGTGCTCTTGTTGCCTGATTTACTAAGTCGTACAGAGCCTCTAACAACGGTAATCCTGATAGTTTTTGAAGCCTCACGATGAGTGACGTTTCTGAATCATCTGAGGACGCATATGTTGTATCGGTGAAGTTTTCACAAGCATCTTTAACATATTTAAATAGTCGATTGCTAGGCAGAATCTGATGTGATATCACGGAAAAGCTTTTATTGTGCAATCGTTGGTTTCAGAACGCATTCGATTTTCTTTTGAGATCTGGTAGCAATAATAAGTTTCTGTAATACATTATATAATGGAATCTAGTCAAGGTATATAAAAATGGAAGTATCAGAGTGTGACGTATGCCCCTGGGCGAAAAGTAGGTCCTTTAATAATGGGAGTAAGACAGATGTGATTTATGCATTTTTTAGGTTATTGACTATTCTGTATGCTGATGACACGATTGTCTTGGTTGTTATCACGGACGGGTCGAAAAGATTGTAGCTATTCTTGATAATATGTATGAGCATTGCTATATCTGGAAACCTATAAGATAAACTTATTCTTATGAATATATGACTTTAGTCTTTGGTAAGTCCCGCGGCACAAAATTCAGTTTTCGAATTGAATGTAACCGCCTATGGAGAAACTGGAAGACATAAATCACTATCAGAATTAAGCCCTGTGCGGTAAAATTTGGGCGTAAACTGAAATTAGATGCTGACAATAAATTAGCTGTAAATGTTCATCAATTTATCTTTAATGGAAAAGTATTCACTCGTAAATGGATACATCTTGTTATGAGTATATTCGTCTCTTTATGTTCTTGATAACAGTTGGAATAATCACTGTTTTCTGAATATTATAAGGGTATGTTGTGCTATTAAACAGTGTTTTTTTTATTGAAGACCAGTGTTTTAAAAGAGATGCTCTCTAAAAAAACTTGAGTGAACTGTTCTACTCAAGTTTGAGTGAAATGTACCTGTTCACTCAAACTTGAGTTACATTTCACTCAACTTGAGTGGGATCAATTTCCACTCTTGTGCTTGAGTGAATGTCACTCAAGTTGAGTGCATTTAACTCAAGTTGAGTGAAAAGTAACTCAAGTTGAGTGAACATCTCACTCAAGTATTGAGTGGGATTAATTTCCGCTCTTACTTGAGTGAAATTTCACTCAACTTTTTTAGAGAGTGGAGAATGAATTGAAATCACATATGTATGTTACATCGACAGTAGAAAGACTAGAACAGATTTATAAAGTTAACCTACCATTTATTCATTTCAATGAGTCAATTTCGAGAATTATGATGGGACTTTATGATTGCGCATGCACATTGGAGTAAAGACAGAGTTATGGCGAGGTTCATTATTTGTTTGTATGTCCATATTTCAGAATGGTGCGACAGGAATTGTTGATAAGAATATATTGGAACAATCCAAATACATTCAAAACATCATGTTTAGTGAGTAGTGAAGGCAGATCAATGCAGAGTGAGATTGTGAAATTTAAAAAGAAGCGTTAAAGATGGTGTGTGGGTGCAGTTGTTGTTCCACCCGGGAATTGCCGAGGAATTCTATATGTAAATGTTGTTTATATATTTGAAAAATCAATTCATTCAAGAGAAAGTATTAAACTTTAGACCATCGTCCCGTTCTTTGGTGTTCAGCGTACGGTCCCAGCAGTGACTATCAAATATGAAGTTATGTGTTGATTATTGGTGATTTGTTTATTTAACTTCCCGCCCTGGGGTATGTATTAAACTAAGGAGTTGTATTGAAGTCTTTATTCAGCTCGACTGACTGAGACCGTGCTTTTAAATTTTTAACAAATTAATATGTGCATATGATATGTTAATGGAAATAATATTTGATGATTATAAATTGATGGAGAATATTGGTGTTGGTTTTTGTGTATTAGTATTTGGATGTTATTCCTTGTTGTTGTTTTTGTCTTGAAGTACTGTTTTTATATATTTTTTGTTCTCTGATTGTGGTATTGTGTTTGTAGTAGGCCTACATGGTATTGCTTAATGAGCAACCGCGCTACCCCAATAGAGTATCCCGGACTGCAATGGGTTGGGGGCAGGTTTCCTCCCTATTATGACTGATTGTGGTCGGGTGTATGGCATATTTCTTGTATAGGTTATTATCTAGTTTTGTTTGTATACAATTTAATGAGTTGTTCCGACATAGCGCAGATATGCTTTACCCGTTTGATGGTGTGTGATATCGTTTATATGCATTTGACCTCATCGGGGTATCATAATACTGGAGTATTATGTGTGGAATGAATGGTAGTTTTCTACCGGTGTTGTCAGAATAAAGAGCGTACGGCCCCAACAGTGACTACCAAATATGGAATTATGTGTTGATTTTTGGTGATTTGTTTATTTCATAAACAAATGGAACGTAGACCAGAGAAGTAAAACAACTCCCGGACTAAAAGATGATTCAGAGATAGACAATATGTGGTAGGAGGGAGATGCTCATAACTGCAGTGATATTTAGGGATAAATTATAATATAATTATATTCCTACATTGTGAAATACCCTACCAAATAATTCTGGCCTGGGTGAGAATCGAACTCATTTGCGTACACTTTGCCATCCATAAGATGGTTTGCCGATCGTGTGTATACTGTTCGGTCTTCATCCGGCGGAGAATAGACTCAAGAAATCTGATAAATTACAGGCTTTTCATATAACTTCTGAAATATACAGGTATATTGTCTATTGGCTTACAAAACATACTGCATGAATAACTTTCGTATCGTCCAAGAGGTGTTGTAGATCTGTAATTTTGAACAAGTTTGACTCGGTAGAATTTAGCGGTAGAGTTTAGCTGATTGTCTGACGACGTCACGTGGTGTAGATTTTTGTGAATTCCCCCTTATAGTTGCCAAAAGTAGGGTGAAAATGGATATGCACGCTCCAAGGGTCTGTCTTACTGCGTATTATAGATGACCCAGATGGTTATAGGTTGCGGGGATACCATCCAATGCTCTACCGACTGATGAGCCACTTGTGAACTGGATTGAATTAGCGAGCTGTTCCCGACTAGACTAGCGCCTTCGGTAGAGCAGTGGGACGATAATGCCTAAGTCGTCAGTTCCATTCTCACCCAAGTCAGTATTCTTCGACAGCGTGTTTCATATTGCAGGAATATAATTATATTAGAGAGCTGCTCGAAGTGCACTGCAAGAAAATGAAGTGTTGAAGTCATTTTACATGTTTTAGCACACAATTGTGTTGGGTTGTGATTCAATCCATCTTCCCACTATAATTGTTAGCCTCGCATCGGCGGACGGCTGGTACATTGATTAACTCTTTTTTTAGATTAATCAGCTAATTAATTACATTGCAAACTCCTTAATTTGGTTGTCACTTACCTGTTTGAGAGATAATAGCACTGGAGAAAACGGGCTGTTCAATATGAAACAATACGTCGGCAGAAAATGTGGCTATATATCAACTAAAAGAAACGGGAATTCATTCTTCATTCATTCAGGTATAAATCACTTATTTACCGTATCTCCGAAAACGAGTTTTCTTTAGGAAACCATTCGCTTCTCTTTTGTCGACCGCATCTCGCCTCGCAAGTTCCCTGGTTTCCGAGGATGGCAGCACCAGTAGGATGAAGGCGCAGCAGATTAGAATAGCACTAGTCTTCATGGTTGAACTGATAAATAATGGAATACATGTAGAAAGACACTTTGTAAATGGTTAATGGAGAGATGGTCGGTATATACACATAGCTCTTGTGTAGTGCAGACTCGAACCAAGGGCTAAGAAAGATGAAGTTACAATTCAGCGTTGATTCATCCTACGTGTGTATGGGTTGCACCACAATAACTCACTCATGGAAACGCTTTACCTAGAATGAAAGGGATGATAGACATCGTGGATTAACTGATTAGAGAAAGTTGAGATCTCACCCAACATAATAACGTGTGTATTAAAATCAGACTTCGTGATCGCTCCCACATTGCGTTTTTTACCTCCGTCGATCAGACGGAGGTCTAGGATAGCAACGTGAAATCTCCCGCCAAATAATTGTCATATGGGGAACCCACGACTCATAGGATTTCCAATAGGGATGATTGTCATGGTTCCCGACGAAATGTTGAAGCCAAGTTGTTGGACAATATTGAAATAATGAGGAACCCTCATTGCAATGCATTTCAATGGGCCTTGCTTCTGTAGTCGGGTTCCACCTCCCATCATGCTTCATGAGTTACACGTAATGTTGGCCGCTTCCATCGGGAGATTCAACATGGCGGCTCTCCAGCTTGTAGCGATGGACAAAATGCGATTTTTTGCCGTTTTTCGGGTAAGTTTATTGTCGTCATTTTATGTCATTACAACACAATGATTCCTAGTACACCACCCGTCATTTCTATATATCGTAAAGTATTTGTCGGCTGATGACTTATGTCGAAGCCAACGAAATAGTCCAAGCTGTTGTTGTTGCATATCAAATGCACGGGAGGTCATGCACGCACTGACTGGAAGACAACAGCACAATCGACGATGCCCTAATTTTTCTGATACTTTTTTTCTTTCAGTTGATGATATCCACCAGCCTGGTTGTTTAAAAACAGTTATTCTAAATTTTGCTGATAAATTATATTTCCTGGAAGGGGGAGGGGGGGTGTTGGTGTTGGGCTATTGATTATTGATTTTGGCATTTGGGAGTTGAATAATGGTTTGATATTGTAGAAGCACCAAATTGATCTAGCTGCTTGAGTCTGTAAAGTTATTTAATAAAAGCTGATAAATAATATACATATACTTTTTGTTTGACAACATTGTAAACCTTTTTAGTGACATCCACATTGTGTGCTGTGACACTTGTTGATGAAAAATAATTTGCTTGTTAAAACCTGATATTCTGAAAACTTATTCTGCATTGTAGCTGAAACAAAGGAGTGTCTACATTCCACATATAGACCTACATTATTGAGATTTTTGACTGATAGCATGGATGGAACCTTTCCCAATTTATTTTTTTAGTTTTAAGCTCTGGACATACCACTGGGCATTTATTTGCCATACGATCAAATTTCACATGCTTTGTTCAGCCCCCGTGATCTGGAACCAAACAGACACTATCACTAGATGAAAGAAGGAGATCATTATATACATTTCAGGTTTTACCGATGCCAAATGACTTGAACAAAAGACAATTAGACAAAAAGAATATCAATAAATATATCAATAAATAATAAATTAAATAGAAAATGTTCTTGTCTTTGCAAGGGGGACATCAGACACACTGACAGACAACATAGACCATTCATTCAAATTTCGCCTTCCATTGGGGAGACAGAAATATTCCTCAAACACGGTATACGTATTCACTTTTGTGATCTAATTTTCGTTTGTCAAAATATTGCTCCATAGAGAAGTTACTGATATAAACAATCCTGTTCTAGATTATGATATACTGGATTCTTATCATGCTCATGCCACTAACATGAACTCTAATCCAACCAGTGGTCAAGATCCATCATCGTTCTTCAGAATTCATATTATTGATCACTCATAGATTGGATTAAGTTCTCATAGTACTCAGTTCTCATTTCATACTTTTGCAAATTCTTGTAACATGGTCAGGTCCCAGTTCTATTAAGTACACGTATGAAAGGCGCGAACTGGTATAATGGATTTCATCTTGTTGTGTATGACGAAAGAATGAAATATAATGAAGGCCATAAACATTTTCAATGAAGTGAGTTTTGATATTAAATATGTATACAATTGATTCCAACCTGCAGGTCATGGATTCAGCACTTCTGATATCAAATGCAACAGGACTGTTACACAATGGATGTACTGGATAAAATGGAAAAACCCAAAACAGACTATTGATTGGTTCAGCTGTGTCAGAAAGATGTGGAACGACAGAGGTGGTGAAAATCAGAGCCAGTAATTGGACCCCCCCCATCCCCACCCATTGGATATCAGCTGATTCCTCACGAAATAAACATTACACATGTAATGGCAACCGGCAGAGTGATACATGAATAATTGGATCTAACTTTTACAAAACCTGCAGCTCCCAATAGCTCCTGGATCTAGAACACATAAATGAAGCGATCTAGTTTATCGGTGCTATGGCAAAAATATCATGTAGAATGGGATTGTGTGGATAATATCAGATTTATGGAAGTTGAAGTCTTGCAGCATGCTCCACAAATATCATCAAAGGTCATGAAACTTTCTGGTCTGCACCAGTGTGGATCTATACTTGTTTTTTTTTTATACAAAATTATCTCCCTTGACCAGGTGTGGACTTGAATGTGTCTAAAATGATTTAGCTTCTAGAAACAAAGAGTTCCTTTCCTGAGTAGAGGTAAAAGCCGAACATATTTTGATTATTTTATTCAAATTTCAATTCCACTTCTGGTATATGTACATATCATGTATAAAATACATACAGAATGAACTGCATACAGAATAACACAAAGAACAGGTAAATGTATCTGATTACATTCTTAACCAAAGATCAATACCTGGGTGATATTACAACAATACCATGGTGTTATATATTGTTATGATTAGCTTAACTTTAGCTGCTGAAGATATTTCTAATTTGAGGGCAATGGGCAATCATACTATATTTATTTTCATAACTTCATTTACTTTCACAATAAGCAACATAATCGAGATTAGCAAGTGAAGTCTTACAACATAATATAATACGCATCATGGGTCTCCTTCGGTTTAGTGTAGACATATATACCCTTGAATATCTGTTACCATGCTTCAGTCATAATATTGTCTGTATTATATTGATGTCGACAAGGAATAAACATAATTATTTGATAGTATTATTAATTGTATGTTGTTTATGATTAACATGAACTTTGTATTCGCTGGAATCCAGCCATTTGTTCCATATCGGCAATATTCTCATCAGCCATCACCATTCAATATGAATGTGATACATGTACAAGTCCATGGTAATTGATACATTATGGTGAAGATGACCTGTAACACCAGTATACAAAATTATTCCGAGCGCATTGAATCCTCATCACATGATGCTGAGACAGATCAGAACAGAGTGTCAGTAAGATCAGGGGGTTTGTAGAGCATTCTAGCAATGAGGATGCTATACTGTACACATACAAAATATGAAGTGTTGTTGTGTAGGGCCTATAGCACAAAATCACAAGCAAGTTAGTAAAACTAGGCACACAGGATCTCATTTCTGCCGCTAACGTGTTCATTTGGGTGGGGATGTCCTCTCAAGGGGGGTGGGGGGTGGAAAGGGGCCTAATTTCTCAAGCAGTTTTCCAGGTTTTCGATCAATATACTCTTTTCCATACCCCAATATTTCAAGCACATGAAATCAGACAAAAATTATTTGCGGTGAATGTGACTTCCACATCCCTAGCTGGACATGCTAGTGGGGAACCCTCAATCCCAGGTTAATTACCATTGGGGAAGTTAACGTCCAACAAATGCAAAATTGAGCTTGGCATCCGGCCCTATGTTATTCAGTGATGTATTCCCCTACGGACCCTGTTGCCTCGACGGGGGTCTTTGCGCTCATACAGCGCTTGTTTGTGTGGGAGAGAACTCTGACCCCAGCTAGACAAACTGTCAGAAATTATCCGTCGTGTGACTGAAGGGTCATAGGAAGGTCATAGACTAACCGTCTGTGTGCTCCACCCCTTAGCGTCTTCGGTTAGTCCAATATCGGCAACATGTCCTGCCAGCTTTTTTCACATTTTGACCGCATTTTTCAGAGCCTCGGTGGTGAAAAAGCAAGATCCTCTTGCAAGCGATGCTTGGATTTCATGGTGGTCCCGCGCATGCATGGGATCGCCCGTCATTTCAGGCGACAGCAGAATATACGGTACATAGATCGCTGTGACTGATTATTCTGATCAGTGTAGGAGCGCTTGTGGATGTACGCCTATTGTAAATTGTCCTGTCTGGCGTCCTCGCTTAACAGCGTCGGTATTAAAAGCCTCATCCACAATACAAGTTCAAACGGTTCCTCTTCTCCCCACGCAGGCCATCGTGGGCCTACTCTATAGCTTCCGCAGTTAGTTGGATCTGCGTAGCTGGCATCAGACCGGAGTTAATCACTTCCGGGTCAGTGCCCACGACCTACATTGTTCAGAAATTTGGGAGCAGATCTTTATGGATTTTATGGGCTGCGATTTTTCAGCATTTCTGATACATTTGATATTTCAACTTGCAGATGGGGCTTCAAACTGTACTTCCTGGTGTTGATTTGGGCCACTTTGGGAAAAGCATGGTGGATGGAGACATGATCAATGAGGGGTGAGAAGGCTCCCTGTTTACAAATTCAATGACAGTCGGTAGCACCAATCAGCTGTCAGTGGCGGGAATTTGAAATTTTCATCGTCAACTTCTCTCAAGACTTTCACAGTTAGTGTCCCACAAGGTGAATATTGTCATGTCAAGTGGACTCATGCATCGGTAGTTTTCTGAATTTTTTTGTGATTTTTTATGCTAATACATAACAAGTAACACAATTATTACTGATCTGATGCCAGCTAGGTGAAGAAAACGAGGACTGGGACGATGTACTCGGACTTTCCTGCGATGTAGCCTATCAGCGGCCGAGATCTTAGTTCATCAGTCGGTAGGCTCTCAGTATCAGTCGGTCGACTCTCCGAATCAACACTCTCTCCCTCAGCAAGTTCCTCGGAATTTGGCGCCTCGGATTCGTCGTAGCCATGTATACTCTTTTGGTATCGCATCATATCGTATTTTCTGATGAACCGCACTCAGAGCAACGATAAGCGATTTTGACGTGTTAAACGTCGACCGAACAAATCTTTCTTTTATGGATGTCTTTTTATTATCGGACATCGACTTATAGCTACTCAGATGCTCTGGGCTATATGATCCATTTCGTAAACAGATGTGTAAGATGGGGAGAAGCTAAGGTATAATTTCTCGACTCCATCAAGTTTCCATTAAGGTCTGAAATGCTTGATACAGGGTCGGCAGAATGTGACAATCCTTGTACAAGTAGGACTAATCCAACCGACAGTGGAAATCGATATTTCAATTTTTTGCAACTGCGCAGCGTCTGCGCAGCGAGGTCACGAAAGGTCATCTGGCCAGGTTGAAAGTGGGTCATGTAATGTTTGAGGTGGCGATAATGACCAAGAACTAGCGGTAAACTTAGACAACACAATTTACTGTTCTCATATCGTGATGCGCGCCTCTACAACACGTCTTATACACGCGGGTGTCTTTACATTATAAAAGACCAGCACTAGATACGGAACTGGATAAGGATTACATAAGCTCGTATCAATCATGATATCGCGACATTACATCTCTCCCCTTCTTGAATAAAGACTGTGTCTACATGTAATATTATGGGTGAAATTACTTTGATATGTTAAGAGTCACTAGATAGATAATTCTTTTGAGGCTCTTGAAAACAGTTCAGGATTTCAATGTTCATAGTCTTTAAATCAATTCATGTTCAGCTTCATGAAGTTGTAAATTATATTAGAAATAAAATCTCATTCTAATGCATCTTGCATTTATAATGTCTGTCTGTGATAAAATGTCATATACCCATATCACTTGGATAATCATAATGAAATTAGAGTTCATTACTTGCAGTGTCATCACAGATAAATCCAATTAATTATAAAGCATATTTCTGATTAAACTGTTATCAGATGATTAAATGAATTTATCACATCCAAATGAATTTCAGCAAATAAATTTCAGCACGTAATCCAATGAATTTCACCACACAATACTAAATGAACTGTAACACAATCCACCACTTTGCCTTTCCGCAAATGCCACAATCACATCTGATCGTATGTCACTAATTCACATTTCGGTGATCAAACGTCTGGGAGCGCGGCGTTGTCTTGCTGCAATTCCACGTCTGTTGAGTTGTGGGTTGTGTTGTATTTCCGGTTCAGGGTTCCAAGGAATACCTTCATCGTCATCATCATATTCTCTCCTCCCCTGCAGAAATGAATCCGGTTTAAGGTGAATTTGTTTGAAATGAGATGAATATCGTGTGAGGTCATGGATGTTGTTACGGGCTGTAATCATAGAACCTTTGACATCGGTAACAGTGTAAGGGTTAGCACAAAATGGGGTTGTCAGCTTGTTGCGTTTGCGCTGCTTCACTAACACTGTATCACCAATTTTCAGTTGATTAGGTTGCGTACGGTTCCGCAATTCAGCATATTTCTTCATTTTGGCTTTGGTGACTTGGTCACGTTGTCGCAGATTATCATCCACAGCTGGTTTGGTACATGTGGGTAGATCTGGAAGTTTGATTTGGGGTTTTCTTCCAAGCAGAGCTTCAGCAGGCGAAACACGAGTAGTTGAATGAGGCGTTGCTCGATAATTGCGAAGGAAATGGAACAGTTCTTGTTTCCAATTTTTCTTTTCAACAGTGGCTGTTAACAAGGCCTTCTTAAGAGTTTTCATTGCACGTTCGGCTTCGCCGTTGGCTTTTGGTCACAACGGTGTGATTTTACGATGTTTGAAACCAAGGAAATTGGCAAACTGTTGGAAGAAATGACCATTGAATGGGGCACCGTTATCAGATTTCAAAATTTTCGGAGTTCCCAGCAGACTGAAGATCTTGTCGAGAATGGGTACCACAGTAGTTGCACTGGTAGAGTTGATAATTTCTACAACTGGGAATCGCGAATAGTCATCGATTAGCACAAGTAAATATTCACCTGAAGGAAGGGGACCACAAAAGTCTATGGATAGGTTTGTCCATGCTCTGTTTGGTAGTTCGGTCATACATAGAGGTTCACATGTATTGGTATCAGTTGCGGACTGACAAGCTAAACAACTCTGAATTTCTTGTTCCACCATTTTGTCAAGTCCGGAAAACCATATTTTCTCGCGCAGAAGGATTTTAGTTTTGACAATACCTTGATGTCCTTCATGGGCTAGACGGACTGCTTTCTGTTGGAGAGACTTTGGAATTACTATTTTCGAGTCTTTGAGAATGACGTTGTTCTCATAGTCTACAGTGAGTTGGTTTCGGACTAGATAGAAGCGTCGAAAATCTGGGTCATCAGATTTGAGCTCGGTGTACCACTTTCCATTGGAGATACATTCTCGTACTTTCTGTAGAACGGAGTCAAGGTCTGTAGCTGTTTGTACTTCTCGTAGTGTCATAGCTTTCGGAAGATGTTCCAGTGTGAGAAAATTGACATACTGCTCAGCAGATGCACGAACTCTGCTTTTTGCTGCATGTGACGATTTCTCAGGATGTCGACTCAGGTAATCAGCTGGATTATCTTTACCAGGTCGATGTAGAACTGTGTAGTTGTACTTCTGAAGGCGTAGAACCCATCGCTCTATTCTGGCAGGTGGTTTCGATTTCGGGTTGTTGTAGATAAGTTCAACAGGTTTGTTGTTCGTAACAATATAGAATGGAGCACCTTCGAGATACAGGTTGTAATGCTCGCACGCCCAAACTATCGATAGTGCCTCACGTTCCACTTGAGAATAGCGCTGCTCTACTGGGGACAAAGCTCTAGAAGCGTATGCGACGACCTGTGTGTTGTCTGTCGATGGATCACGTTGTGTAAGTATACCTGCTAAACCTACTGGGCTTGCATCTACAACTAATTCGGTTACCTTTGCTGGATCAAAGTAGGCGTTGACAGTTTCACTTTTGAGACGAGTCTGCAGAGTGTTGACTGCATCATCGTGTCCATTAGTCCACTCAAATTTCACGTCTTTTTGAGTGAGTGCTCGAAGGGGTGCTGTGATGGTAGCATAATCTGGAATGAAGCGTGATAGGTAACCAGCCATACCTAACAGACTTCTGACTTCTGATGCGTTAGTAGGAGTGCTGATTTCATGAAGTGCGGTCACCTTTTTTGGATCTGGTGAGACTCCTTCTCCACTGAAGACATAGCCATAAAATTCCAGTTTTGAGTTGTTGAACTGATATTTAGGTCTGTTAAGAGTGATGTTGTTGTCCCGAAGACGCTGTAAGACAGCTTTGAGTGTCCTGTTGTGACCATCCTGGGTTGTAGAATACATAATGATGTCATCGCTCAGATTCATAGTTCCGGGAATGCCATCTAGGACTTTGCGAATGCGATCTTGAAAAACTTCTGATGCCGATGAAATCCCAAAATTTAATCGACGATATCGCCTCAAACCTACATGCGTCGAAAAGGTTGTGATGTAGCGAGACACTGGCGCCAGTTCCAGTTGGTGGTAGGCTTTGTTTAGATCCAGTTTACTAAAAACTGTAGCACCATTTAGATCATGAATCATGTCGTCAACTGTTGGAGTCGGGTGACGTTCACGTTTTATGGCCTTATTTGCCATGCGCATATCGCTACATATGCGAACCTGCTCTGGGTTTTTAGGTTTCGGGCAAATTACAATTGGGCTTACCCATGGAGTTGGTCCTTCAACCTTTTCTATGATATCCAAAGCTTCAAGATCTTCAAGTTCTTGTTCGACTTTCTTTCTTAGATGGAGTGGAATTCTTCTGTGGGACTGAGCGACTGGGGGAACACTTTCGTCAATGTGGAGTTTGACTTGCTGATTTGCAAGTTTCCAATGCCCATAAATCGGTCTTGGAATTCATTCAATATGGCTGATATGCTGGGGTCTTCTTTATCAGATAGTTCTGTATCTGTTGGGTTATTATTTGTTTTAACCGTGTTTATGATTTGCAGATATCCAAGGTCTACAGCTGTTGCATAGCTGAGAAGAGATCCAGTTTGATTTGGTACGACTAAGAAGTCTACTTGTTGTAAATTGCCTTTATGTTCCAAGTCTGCAGTGATCTTTCCTAAGAGTTTGATTGGCTGTTGAGATCCATATGGGAATACCTTCATAGAAGTTTTCTGTAGGTTGACTTTGTCTTGAATCTGTTCATAATGCTTCCTGTCTAATAAGTTAACACTTGCTCCAGAATCTATCAGAAAGGTCATCTGACTACCTGACACAGTTAACTCAACTTTTGGCTGTAATTACTTGGGCTTGTGGACAGAGAAAACATATGTAAAGTCATCATCGGAAGACGAATCATCTGGGCGAGATGAACTCGAGAGCGGTGTGGAAGATACCTGGTGTACGTTGCCAGTCTGTTTGGAATTATCTGGATTGGATAAGCAGCATCGAGAATAGTGATTGTATTTGCCACAGCTACCGCACTGTTTTCCAAACGCGGGGCAAGCTTTGAGACCGTTCTTGTGTGGAAAATGTCCACCACAATTTCGACAGGTGTCATTTTGATATTTCTTTGCCGATGTTGGTTGTGTTTGCTTGTTTGCGTTATGCTCCTGCTGTCTAGTGTTCTTGTAATGCTGTTTATTTCTACTCCAATTTGACTTATACGTGGTTGCTGTTGTTTGCGAAAACCAGTCTGTTTTGTGTTTAGACGGTTCACTGAGGTTGGATCAGGCTTTTCAATCTCATCAGCTTGTTTATCAGACAAGTCCATGGAACGACCAAGATTCAGTAGATCCGTTAGCGTAATATCTGGAGTGCGTAAGGCTCTTCTTCATAGCCGTGCTGATGAACACTTTTGAATAATTTGCGACTTGATTTCTCCATCAATATTTGTAAAATCGCAGTTGAGAGACAGCTGGCGAAGGCGTGTGTGAAAACTATATAATGGTTCACCTTCTCTCTGTTCGGCTTGTCGAAACAGATATTTCTCGTATTCTGTGTTGTTTTGGGGTTTGAAGTAAGCTGTTAGCTTTTCTACCGCGAGGTCAAAATCTTTAGCTTCACCTGTTTCGGGAAGTGTATCAAAAAAATCCTGCACCTCTTCCCCTGCAGAATGTAACAATAGCGCACGTTTGCGAGTTGTTTCGTCCCCGTCCACATGAAGAGCTACGAGAAAGTTTTTGAATCGATTAATCCATTTAATCCAACGTGTCGACACAGAATTCAGGTCGGAGGAGACTGAAAAACTGGCGAATGGCGGCAGAACTGAAGCCATGACGGAATTTGGCGGGAAAAATCTGCACACAGTTGAACGTTAATAAATGTCACAAAACTCACAGTTTATGGCTTGATTTCAATGTCACACAGCAGAAAACAACTTCTGTGCTCCTTTTCCTTATCACTCGTCGCCAATGTAATGTTTGAGGTGGCGATAATGACCAAGAACTCACATCGTGGTGCGCGCCTCTACAACACGTCTTATACACGCGGGTGTCTTTACATTATAAAAGACCAGCACTAGATACGGAACTGGATAAGGATTACATAAGCTCGTATCAATCATGATATCGCGACATTACAGTTCATGTCTCGGGAAAAGTACCTTTTCTGTGGAACTAAATTGTATTCAGGGTAAATAAATATCCGGAGTCGTTCTTCAGCCCATCTGGCGGTAGTTCATGAGATTTGTTAATGATTTTAAGTACAGTTGCACAAAATATCAACTGTTTCCCAACAATCGGCCTATCTCTCCAACGTTAAAAACTTCCGATTTGGTACAAACAGGAAGTTCACGAAAAAAGTTGAAATGTCTATTAGAAGAAAATATGTACGTCGCCATATAGTACTGTCAGGTATTCTTCGGTTTCTTCCTAAATAATTTTGAATAGTTTTCAGAGTGATCACATAAAATTGCTGATTCTAACTGATCATTCTGTAATCCAGCAGTTCAAATCAACCGTGCCTATAAGGAGAAAATGCTACTATGATGCTTAAAAGCTTTTGAAGTCTAAGATTTCACATAAGCAAATATTTCGTTGCCAAAATAGAATCTACAGTAACTTGAGTCATACACAGAAAAAAACTAATTCTTAAAAATTTAAGGAATATTCCCCGACTATTACACCAGCGGAATATTCCTCAACATAACTAAGGAATATTCCTTACAATGTTAAGTAATTTCCTTAACATGCTACGGAATATTCCTTATCGAATTTTAAGGAATATTCCGCTGGTGTAATAGTCGGGGAATGTTCCTTAAATTTTAACGAATTTTATTTTTCAATGTACTCCATGCAAGATTTACGAGACAATGCTTACAATAGCCGAGTCTGGGGACAACGATTTGTCTAGACTTGAGACTTTTCAGCTGCACAAAGACTCGGACACAAAGCTCCCTACATGAAGTATCTACCCAATGATAAGCGCTCCTCATATCTGCCCCTGCACCTGGAACAATATAAATGTGCCAAAACCAGAAAATTGTTTATTGTCTTTGGGATTTTAAATTGGAAACCTATCCAGAGTTTGCCTTTCAAAATGTGTGCGCTCTAATTTGGGGGGAATATCTGACTTAATACGAGAGTGAGTATAGAGTACCGACGTGCAAGAACATCAATTTCATGGAGACGTCAAACTAAATTATACTTACATTGCTGTTTTTCCCTGGGCTTCACAGTCTTCCGAACTTAAGGATCTTGGAAAGGATTCTGGTGACACATGCTCAAACATGTCTAATTTATACACAAAATATGACAACAACAAAAAATACCACGCCGAGTGTGAGGAAAACATGCACAAGTTTCAATATTTTAAGTGCCTTCGGGCGTTTAAAAATGTCTATGCAAGTTCCTTCTATTATATCGTAGTGTTTTCGTTGATTATAAAATTTCTGAGCTGTACTCCACGTAAGAACATTTACTTTATTATTATTTTCCTTCGAAGTAGGCTACTATCTGCAAATTGTCCGGTAGTCAGTCAGTCAGTCAGTCAGTCAGTGAGCGAGTGAGTCCATCCGAATCCTTTCGTTGGCAAAATAAGGAGAACCGTTGACATTAGAACCTTGATTTTTTGCATGAAGGTGCATTGGGGGACTGTTACCAGCAAGCTCTGAGCTGACCTACTTTGGATGAAACTTTTTGGTGATTTTTGATGAAAATCACTGGTGATTCTGACTTGGGCCGTGCCCATCTTAATATATGCAGGATTTCAACATGGGGCGGGGGGATTTCCAAGAGTTCAGTGCGTGTCGGAGTCCTAATGCCTACCCTACTTCGAAAGTCCTGTGACTTTAGTCACACTGCCATGTTTATTATTCTTGGTAATTACTTATATAGCTCAGCCAATGAAATCTGACTATTCCGGAAATAGCCGTCCGTTCGTCTGTGCGTGCGTGCTATTGGGTAAAACTATTGAATGAGACGTGTGTGAGTCCACCCTCCCCAAAGGATAATACTATTAAAGGGGATGTGTGTGAGTGCATCCGTGCCACTGGGTAATACTATTAATGGGGGGGGGGACTGTTCTGAATAGGAAAAAGAACGAGGATATTGCGCTTCGAAATTTCGCACATTGACTATACCCGTAGAAAGCTACAGGATGATGTCAATAGTTTTCCGACCCTACACCGGGGGACGCTGTTCTGAATAAGGAAATCTCGTGAAAGGCCATTAAGTCGAGTTGATCCTCGATATTTGGAACATAGAATACACTCCTAGAAGGCCACAATGTCAGTAGAGCTATTATGCCCAAATAACCCGTAACTTCAGTGTTAGGAAGCAGCTCAATCTAACTTTTACGCGTCCAATTTTAATTGTCCATTCCTTTTGCCTGATTGATGTCAGAATAACGCTGATCTGGTTCGAAGAAACTGTTCGTGTCTCTCCACATCATCTGCCAAATCTTCCTTCAAAATGCCAATTTGGTAAATACATTGCCATATCTGATATAAAGCTTTGACCAGACCGGAAAAGCCGAAATTTCTGGTTTGGAACGTTTTGGGGGAGCCGAATGTCTAGACGAAGGTCTACAAAAATTCCGTCATTTATGTGGCATCAGAGAGGAGTTAATCACTTCCGGCTCGGTGCCCCCAAACTGCATTGTTTAGAAATTGGACAGCGAAAATTTGGGAATTTTATATGCTGTGATTTTTAGTACTTTTAACAAATCTAATATTTCAAATTGCAGATGAGCCTTCAAACTGTACTTCCCGGTGTTGACTTGAGGCACTTCTGGGAAAGCATGGTGGAAGGAGATATGATTAGTGGCAGGTGAGATGTCTCCCTGTTTCCAAGTTGAAGGACATTTTTTTTAATTAAGTACATTGAACCGTTTTTCAATCACGCAACTACTTACTTGCTGGAATTTTTTACCATGGAACTCAAATCATTTCCTTTTAAACTAAGTTCTAACAGTTCAAAAATGTCTTCACCTTGTTGTTTCGGATCCGAATATTTCTGAAAGCGTTTTTCAATGCTGGTGTATCTCCGTCGATATCGATATTGGTGTATATTGATTCGATACTCGATCGTGGTAACCTGAAGAGAGTTTTGAGGAACATTGAGTTCGGATATTGTGACCGAAAAGTCTCCCGTATTTTTCACATAGTTCGTGTGCCTGTTTGCGATTGGCTTAAGATGATAATCTATGAACTCCGAAACGTGATCAGATTCAGAACCACAATCCGAAACAATAGGCCGACCTGGACGGTGAAATAATATGTCCATATATCTATGAGATTTTTCGGTAAAATGTAATCTCTCTCATCTTTGCAGGCAATCTGTTATGTCCTAGATAATCCAGTTGCTTATCTGAAAAATTGTCTTATCTTATTTGCGACCCAGTGTGTTAAATAATTTTATCCAATTTTGTGACCAAATTTCTTTCTTTAGCTAGACGATATATCTATAGCCGAGCCCTTGTCTGCTGGTTTGTTCACGATGTTGCGATTGTGGCGTAATTTTGATAAATTTTGTGTCGTTCCGAAAAAAGTTAAAGGAGAATTTCCCAAATTTCGTTTCTGTAAATCATCAATTCATCTTTGGCTTTTCTTACAGCTTTTGCAGTTTCGGGGCCCACATTTGTAGGTAACCAATTGGATTTAAAGAGGTGTATCTCGCCGACGGTCGGCAAATGATATCCGAACATTAAATTCCAAATGCCCTGTCCCAAATATATTTTACATCATACATAATGTTTGTATTGAGCCAATGTTCACACAGACAGTTTGCTGTATCTTCAGTCCAGTGAACGTTGCCTGGAAAATTTAAAGGACATTATACGGATATATTCGAATTGGAAATCTTCAGGCTGGTACATAGAAATAACGGCTTCGCGGAGTGGACAAAACTTCGCGAATAAGCACAAACTCCCCACAGCGCAAACTCTGTTCACATCACACGTCGGTAAGCAGGTTGCCAGTATGTAATGGCAAAAATGACGTTACTTATAGGCTTAAGATTACCTGAATATTGTTAAAGCCTGGAAAAATATCGATATGCTTGGATATACACATCTGCGTGAACCCAGTCAAATCGAATATTGAGTCTTGCGGTAACCTTCTTCTCCTGGAGTCTGTTGCATCTATATGACTGTAACCAACCAGTCTGAATTTTGTAGTATGACAGCTACCATCACCCCCGCCGAGATCAAAGAGGTTTTTTTGCTGTTCTGCATGCATGCTCGATGTTCCTTTCCTCACATATCAATTTAAATTGTCAATTTCGTAGGGATGTGACTATGCAATTTAGTCGGGCATGCTCGTGAGGAATGAAGGATTTGCTGGAGCTCCGTACTAGTGAAGAGCACGAACAAGGTCGGAGTATATATCTATGTAATCGGACACCTTCGAATGAGATAAACACAGATTGCAGGCTACACTTATACAGAGACTTTTAATCACATGGGTGGGGGAGGGTGGGGGTCGTCATAGAGGGCGCAAAGCTTCACACGCACACACACACACACACACACACACACACACACACACACAATCCTGTCATGTCTATACCTGGGATTATTAATTTATCAGTTTACTGAAATTATATGCAGCGCAACTTGTGCATTACAAGTTTGAAAAAAAGAGAATATACAAATATTAACTTTGCAATTTAACTTTTTCTTAACCCATTTTGGAATATTTTTTCATAAGGAAGTGTTTCCTAGATATTAACTCATATATAACATGATTCTGATTCGTCCTTTTTCTGTGTCATTTATTATCTTTCTATCCATCTGGATATTTTTTTAAAAATTTAATCATCTCAGCAAAACTTAAATTGTCAACCATCTGATGTGCACTTTTTCACAGCAAAAGCAATTTTAAATGAAAACGAGGAAAACGTAGTTTTGATAATAGACGCAAACATTATTGCTCCATAATCGTCAAATCAAAGTTATCTCATTCCTTCAACAGAATAAACACAAATTTTGCACGATATATCAAGTGTCATACTTCTCTTCAACATACGAAATACAATTTGCTTAAGCAGGACAGAAAACATAATAAGCACGTTTCTCACCATAATAAATTATCACATATCGTGATCATAGCAAAAGTTTGTCAACATAATATCACTTTTAATCAACATGTACCGTACATAACAAGATAATAAACACCTGTTCATCGCTATAATCATTACATCTTCGATATAATATGCATTTATTTAATTCAAATCGAGTAAAACCTATTACAGACACAGATATACACTGAAAAAAAAATCCTTAAAATTCAATAAGGAATATTCCGTAGCATGTTATGGAAATTCCTTAACATGGTAAGAAATACTCCTTAGTTATGTTGAGGAATATTCCGCTGGTGTAATAGTTGGGGAATATTCCTTAAATTTTTAAGGATTTTTTTTTCTGTATACGCTCCATAATCGTTACATGTCTTCGGCATAACACAGCTAATGTGTACCATGTAGCTGTCATATTCTTTCAGCATAATTATCACACATTTTTCACCATATTAATCGTCACTTTTCTCGTCAATATAATATATATTTTCCTTAATCATGGAAAGAAAACACGCTTCCAATGCAGCATGATCCATTTTTTTTCTTGACGTAATGAGCACATGTCTCACCTCAAAAGTTGATCACATATCATATAGTGAATATCACAAAAGTTTGCCATCATACTATCACAGTCCATCAACATGATAAACACATTTTTTCGCACAATAATAATGAAATCTTCAACATAGTGGGCATGTATTTAACTAAAACACGTATTTTTGATACTATATATATATATATATATATATATATATATATTGCGCACTTATGGACAGAAAATGCGCTTCTCATCATATTTTCAGCATATATCAAAATTGATATCATAGCTTTAGCAGATGTTTACAAATGTTTGTTACTATAATATTACAATTCAACGTTATATATTCTTCACCATAAACATTATATTGTACATTTTTTATCGTATCGTATGTACGAACATTGTTAGCCATGTTAGTGGGGGTGTAAAACAATGTTTTACGAGAGACATTATACAGATATTGCATGCTGTGAGGTGTGATATCACAATTTGTCAGCTCGAGAAGGTGATGTTCAACGAGTGCGGAGCACGAGTTGAACATCACCTTCGAGAGCTGACAAATCGTGATATCACACCGCACACCATGCAATATCTGTTCTATTATACCGAAAAATCCCATAAACAATACATATAGATGTATACAGTGTAAAGAGAAATGTACACGCCATCGTGATTACAGCGGAATGACAGCACAACAGACGACAATGCTACGAAAGAGTCTGTTCGCGGGACGATAACTGCTGCGCGAGACCGTGTGGCATTGCCTCTGCCGTGTGACGTCAGCGCGTGATCGTGTGATATCGGCGCGAGAACGTGGGACATCACATTGACGAGCTGTTTTTTCATAAGACATCGAGAATTGCGGAATATCACGTGATGGTGTCTCAACCAATTAAAATAAACGAATACACAGTGAGGTATAATAATATACAGATATTGCATGCTGTGAGGTGTGATATCACGATTTGTCAGCTCGAGAAGGTGATGTTCAACGAGTGCGGAGCACGAACATCACCTTCGAGAGCTGACAAATCGTGATATCACACCTCAAAGCATGCAATATCTGTTTTATTATACCGAAAAAAGCCATAAACAATACAAATAGACCATAAACATACGACAATGCTACGAAAGAGTCTGTTCACGGGCGATAACCGCGCGAGACCGTGTGATATTGCTTCTGCCGTGTGACGTCAGCGCGTGATCGTGTGATATCGGCGCGAGATCGTGGGACATGACATTGACGAGCTGTTTTTTCCATAAGACATCGAGAATTGGGGAATATCACGTGATGGTGTCTCAACCAATTAAAATAAACGAATACACAGTGAGGTATAATAATGTAGATTACGACACTGCTTACATTTGAACATGAGACGTCACATTTCAAGACCTAAATGACCGGTCAGAACGGTGTTTCTTCACCGGTCAATTGGACAACGTAATACTTCCGGTACTGCACTGTTACTAATTATCGTTATTTCACATTAAATCTATGTTGGAGTTTACAGTATATTTAACCGTAATCACATTAATCTGTACATTGAACTGTGATATTTCAGTTGATATCAACTGGAAGTGGTAAACTGCACACAAACATACAAAAACTCCTGTTTTCTCTGAAAGGATGTTGATATCTTTGCACACGAAACGCCCATTTGCAGGAGACATCCAACACCTGTGTTGTACAACATTCAGAGCATTACCGGAACACGCACACGGAGTGACGCGGCGGCTAACTTTAATTTTAGTTTTATCTGACCTAGAGATTAATGTCGCAGATTCCTTCCTTACTATTTACGAAACTTGTGGTGACCGCATTTGTAAACGCAAAGAGATGTAAAACGCGAACGAGCAATGGCCATTTCGGCCTTCCAGTGACCAATAGATGATTGTAGACAACGGTGCCAAGTAATTAAACATACAGGATATTTTAAAAAAAAGTAATTGTAAATTAAGGTGCAACCTAATTTACAGTTGATTGCCTGTTAACAAACGGTAATTATAAAATACGGTGCAACACTTTACAGTTTAAAACATGTTAAAAAACGGTAATTGTAAAATACGGTGCAACGTAATTTTACAGTCGAATGTACTGGCACCTTTTCTGCCAGTACATTTAACTGTGAATTTACGGTGAGATTTATAACAGTGTGTGCAATGAAAACTTGACACCAGGTCGAAAAACACGTGCGATATTTCCAGCCTTGAATCGACGCGAAATAAGGTGGGTTTTAAGCGGCAATAGAATCATATTAATGGTCAAACAAAATAGCTAATGATTTGCGAAAAATGTTAACTGACTAGGATTGTAATAGAAATACAAGCGTCTAGTCCGTCATTCATAATTCAGCCGTCGTCCATTAAAGAATATCCGCGTCCATAATCCAAAGACCTATTCCATATATAACAGTATTAGCACCAATTTCAAAAAGACAATCATAGTATACATAGTATGCCGCTCTATAGAGATGTCAATTTCGGATCAACGAAATGCGCGCCGTTTATAACTTGAAATCGGTGAATAAGGGACGGTCTTAGAACTAAGACAACAGCAGCAAACCGCCTTTAAGACCGATTGGTCACTCCGTCGCATTGTAAAGATTTGTTAATAAGAGTCTAATCTTCAAGAGAAATCTACTTCACATGATTTCCACGTAAAAGCGCCCGTCCCCCAAAAAAACGACCTTTTTCGCAAATAAGCCCTAATTCACCTCACATAGGCAATATTATCATATACAAGTTTTTCTATTCGCTTTCTATTATCGCTGGGAACACGTCAATAACAGAGAAGATGTGTTTTAAGCTTGAACTATTTTCCCCATAATTTATAAACCTGATCAACTCAGGAAATTCAAAGTTGTCAAGGAGGAAAAATTGCATCTTACTGAAAGAAAATATATGCATTTGGCACGAACTTTATACATTGGACAAAATAAGAATTAAGAGTCTTCATTTTATAATTAGAAGTGATAAATTCATTCTATAGAAATATTTTTTGGGGATAAAATGTGTAATTAACGAAGCTATTGTACCGAGAAGATTTAAAATGCGCACGCGAAATTCCGTCAGGATTTTTTGTGATTTCGTCATTAGATTTAACCCCTGCGATGAACCAATCACTCTTTTCTCACGAGGAAAAGAGTCCTATAATCCGTAGGTACCGCTTGTTGGTAAGATGGCATATCAGAATAATCAGATCGAAAAAGAGCAGCCAAAAAATAGATAACCAACATCAGTTAAAATGGAGAACTTTCACTGTGATTCCATCATGGTCAGTTTCAAAGATTATATAACGAAAAAACCTGCAATATTTCGGACGATATATTATACTTTATATAAAACTTGACAGCAGTAACTAAGGGAAAATACGTTGAAGGTCTACTTATAAAGAGTGTATTCTCATCGCACCCCGATGAGCACTGGTCGTGCGAACACGCCGTGCACCCCGTTTCCGCCAACCATGCCAACTCGCCCTATGCATGATCCCTATAAACAGTGTCACATAAACACTGTGCAATCCCCACATTCTTATTAAACAATATATCTTCTCCACATTCAACACAACCTTATACTCTCCTTTTTCCATAACTACAGAATTATTACATAATATTTCCATCTGTCAAGCCCCCTCATTCTCTCTTTCCGAACCGACTCTAGTGGCAACTTTTACCAATTATCACCATGGACACTCATAATTAAATCTCCCGATAGTCAATCATCCTCCCCATTCACTCAACATTTAATATATCACCGATCGAATTTCTCTCCAACCCAGTAACGAGCGCCTCAAACTGTTAAAGTACCTTCCAAACCGTGATTCCGTCATGCTTTTCGACAACGCTCGGTCTGTGCGTAATATGTGTCTGGATTGTATCAGTTAATAATTTGCTCACAGGGTGGGACGAAGGCAACATCGAAATCTTCTCCAAGGCCCTCATCTGTCTATGACTGATTAAGAAGATGACTCCGAGACTGATAAAAAATTCCATTCTCAGGCCGAGCACAGGTGACCGAAATTCCTTTTCGCGATTTGTTGTCGGCAATTTGACAGCAGGAAATACATCACGTATATATACTGAAAGCAGTATATTCAGTATTCTGACATATGTTGCTGGGAAAAGTTTAACAACCGGAAATCTCCATAGTAAGAAACAGAAATGCGGACTTGCCAGACTGAACTCCCTCAGCTGTTTATGCCGAAAATAGATTTAGCAGGCGACAGAAGTCACGTGCTGATGACGTAGGGACAAACGTCAGCAAAGTGTCAGCTGAGTTCACATTAAGGTCGCACGTACCCGTGGGATCATGGTACTGTATATTGAATAAATCTTCACCACGTAACATAGTATGAACAGTGAACAGTGAAATGGATCACGTATAATAACTTAGAAATGTCATTCTCATAGCCAGTCTAATAATACAGGTAGCCCAACGCGTATTTCTGATTAGGGTTAGGGCCGGAGTTGTGTCAAATACGAAGTTCAAACTTAAGATTAGGGCCGAAACGCTAGAGGCAAACACGTGTTAGGGCTCCTTATAGATGCAGAAGGGACAGTTTCAGCTATAGGTTTATATATTTCCAAGACTATAACGCGAAAATAAGTTGCTGTTGCCCGTAGAACAGAAACGAACCACAAATTAGGTAGCAGTTATACCTAGGACTGATAGCGTATTAAACATATCAGAATTCCAGTGTGAATTTGTCATATTAAACTGGTCACAATAAATATGAAGGCAATAGCATATAATTGCGATTTTCACCGACAGTCTGTTTACTTATATATAAACATACGGTCATAAAATAAAACCGTGAATATAAGTTGTTCATACCAAAATCATCAAAGCATCTACTAATATGCATGTCGAGTGCAAATAAGGCTGATGTCGCCGGTCTAGGGCGTGTTAGCGACGTCTCTGTATGGAAATTGCAACAAACAGATTTACTCATTGCAATAACATACTAATAATTTTAGTAAGGGTGTAAAACATAATGTTTTACGGAAGACATTGTAGATCACAAAACTGCTTACATTTGGACATGAGACGTCACATTCCAAGACCTAAATGGCCGATCAGAACATCAAACTCAAATTTCAGACGAATCTAGAACGAAAAAGATGTATTCGTCATATTTCTTCAAAATTTCTGCTTTTCCGCGATGAAAAGCTGGGCAAAAACTATTTTATTTCACATCACATTCATATTAACTAATTTATCGGAGCAATTGCATGAATAAAAAATTCGGAAAACCTGACAGAAAAATCGACCAAAAAATGCTCATTTTTAAAAAATGACATCAATGTGACGTCATCAAAACGGCCATCTTGGATTTTTTTTACATTTTCTGGTAGGGCTTGACCCAAGGATATAGTGTGGTAAGTTTCAGCTCCCTAACCTGAGGGGTAAGAAACATAATTAGAATTAGGTTGGGCCCTGGACAGCTTCCAAAAATCCCAGGCCAGATAGGGTTAATCTGGTCACAACAAATATGAAGGCAATAGCATATAATTGTGTTTTTGTTTTTTGTTTTGAATACTTTTTGTGATTAACCACTAACATCTGTATTACTAATTATGACCCCGAACATTCATTATCCCCATCATATCTAACGCTATGCAATAATCACATATAGGTTTTCATTTTCAAATGTAAGCAGTGTCGTGATCTACAATGTCTCCCGTAAAACATTATGTTAAACATTATGTTTTACACCCCCACTAATATGAAGCTCGTGTTTTTGACAACAGAACTGATCTCAATTCTCAAACATGAAAAAAGGTATACGGTAAAACTTCATGAAAAAGGTACAGTATACGTTCGGACAACATCGGGAAACGGGGATATTTATTCAGCTATGAAGCACTGCAGTACGTGTCGCCGAGGATGCTCATACTTTTGGTCGACCGGATCATGCCCAAGAGACAATGATGGTGCATACTCAATCGCAAGTTGACCAAATCATTTTCTTGTACAGCAACATTCATTACCTCTAGGTGGAGGTTGTCAGTTTGCATAGTGGAAGTCAACTATATTCTTGATAGCCTCTCCAGATGGTATCTGTCTGAAGAAATCGTAAATGCGGACGACATTTGGCTCCTCAGACCCTACGTTCGTGAAGGTGATCCAGTGGCTATTGAGCACGTGCAGATACTGGATATACTGCATCTGGGGCAGCGACCAGGAGAGGTTCTAGATCTGTTGTAAGCAAATGTTTTGCAGTCCATCGGTATGGGCATTCATCTTTTTCAACAGGGAAGAAGCATGTCAGATCGCTAGCTGCTGCCTGCCAACTCCTTTAGAGTGCTCTGCTTTGAACATGAACATCGATTATCCTTACAGCTGGTCGTGCAGTTACAGCTTTTCTTCGTAATTTTATTTGGGTTAATCCGTCTGGCAGCCTCATGCAGGGACAGTAGTGTATGGTATCAGGTCACCACCATTGAATTTCCTCGAAAGTCTCCCCATCGGCGTAGATAGCGTATAGACCTTGTCCTTGTCACCCGACACTTTAACCAAATTGGTTAGGAGACTTTGCTGGTCGGTGGCATCACGGTCAAGTTAGATATCTTTACTGACACAGGCTGGCCTTTCTGAAATTCGGTAACTTGGATTCGCTTCTTTTGTTGTATTTGTTCTTCAAGAATGAGGCAGATCGGATGGTAGCCTGCAACACGTTACCATGGGTCTTTGCTCTACTGGAAAGGACCTGTAACACAAAATGATAGACATAAACATACAGCAAATTAAAGGGGTGCATTTCCTGTAAATATCAGTTTTAGCCAGAAGATATGTAGATCGATAATACAAGATGGAAGATTTCATTGCCGAAATGTTGATCGATCAATTTAAATATTTCATTGCTAATCGCCCCGGGATCATTTTCTGTGTTACTGTCTGGGTAGAAATTGGGTTTTGAAGTCAGATTCTTCAATTCTTCAGGGGGTGCAAAAGGAGATGGAGGAAGATACAGATCTGGCATTTCGTCCTCGAAGTCGCACCCGGTCTGCATTTGGGAATCCTCATTTACTGGTCCTGTGGAGCTAGCTGGTTCTTCTCGAATCTCTATTCGGGCATCCTTCTTCCCTGGTTCTGAAGATATAACCGTTTCACCTGTTTCGATTCCAGCATCGGCATTTACTGGTTCTGGAGATTCATCTGAGGATAGTCCGGAATCAGATGAATGCGGCTCGTCCTGAAAATAAATATAGATTTTTTTTTTAATTTCACTTTAAAACAGAAAGTATTACAGATCGAAATGTCCTGATTTCTTATTATAATAAATCAAAAAAGAGAATCTGATATGTTAAGCTCGGAGGAACCACAAAAAGGCTCACCGCTGTTTCGTCAATGTCTTTCTCTTGTATCAATTTTCTCTCTACTCCGGGAATCAGTGTCTGCCTTAGCGGAACACCCAGAACAACGTGAAATGGCGTGTCTTTGATGGTCTCATTCGGTTGTATGTTCAAAATATGCGGCAACCAGGATGCCCAAGGATAGATGTCCCCGGTGAATCCCGAGTCTACTTTCATGGCCGCAATCTTTTTCCCCACTTCACGATTTCCTCTTTCAACTAAAATTTGAGAATTTGAGCGTCAAGGGCGGCCGTTGACGAAGGTAACATCTCGACCCCATCCTTCCAGCAGAGCTTTGAAGAGCTAATTTACAAACTCTCTACCGTTGTCGGAATGGAATATTTTGGGTGTTCCATGCAAGTAAGCAAGGACGCGTTCTTCCAACCTCTGGCTGACAACGCAGGCTCGATTCGTCTTTAAAGGGAACAGGACATGGTAATTGGAGAAATGATCCATGAAGTGGCAAATGTACTCGAGATCTTCAGTTGGGGTTTGACGCATGTGGATAAGATCCCCCTGGACTCAAAGCCTTTCTCAATAATAGGCTTTAGAGGTGATCTTAACGTCTGGGGTTAGTCTACCTCACAGGTTGGACAACTCTGACCTGTATATATCCTCTTGGGATTTCATAATAATTCTGATGAATTTCAAAGAGAAAATCGACACATTTAATTGATTTTTTTTCACCAATAACTGCTAACGGTAAGCCTTTACCAAAATGATAGATTTACCCGTTTTTTTGGTATGGTTTTGAGGAATTGATTTCCGGTCTGAAACAAAATATATTTTTTCATCCACTAAACATTTTGCTTATATTGAAGCACGAATACCAAAAACAGCAGCAGTTCATAATTTCAGTGCTGTAGAGTCTAGATCTACCGAACTTCACTTTTGGTGTCATTGTGCACACAAAAGGTCATGATAAGAATAGCACGTCTGACAGCTTGTCGTAAGAGATGACTAACTGGGGCACCCGTGGGGTTCCCGGAAGTGAAAAAGAACACCTCCATTGGTCGTGGGGTCCCGGGTTTAAAAGGAATAGGACCCTACGCGAGGGTTTACCGGGTGTGAAAAGGAATAGTACACAAACATCGTGATTTGACTGAAAGCGACGTTAAGTCATATTCATTCACTCACTCACATACTCATATACTTCGTCTATATTTTCTCGAAGGCTCTTGGCACTGTAATTGTCAATGTTACCAATACGACACAATGTTGGAATGGCATTTGCTTTCAGCGATACCTTCCTGGGGCTGCGAACCGAATTGCAGCATGAACATCCGTCATAACAGGACTGGCCAAATGTGCAGAGCACAGTCGCAAATGTTTAACGGGATTAAATAGTTCCATTTGCCACTCACGAATTCTACCCAGTTCTGCTTAATACTTATCTAATGAATCTGAGGGGAAGATGCGGGAGCTGAACGGTGCCTTCCCTTTGCTGAAATTGTTTTCACACCCCATGACTACACAGTACACCAGGCTTTCCTTCTCAGAGCCCGGTGCGCATCTGGGATTCACAAAGCACAATGACGTCATAAGTCAAGAGAGATAACCAGTGTCGTTTTCAGCTGTCGGATTTTCATCCAGATCAGAAGGGGTTTAATGTGGGTTAAATATAACATTTTTATTCAACGATTTCTTTTGCCAAATGAATTTATGCTTTGTTGTATCTAAAGCACACAGAAATAAACTAAAAACAATGCAGTTCAACTTTAAAGGTGTTTTCATCCACTTGGAAATTGAGGTTTTCAGAAACAAATTTCATAACCAACACCTCCGTATCCAAATACGTAGAAACTTGATTCTTTGGTCAATGCAAAATGGTGTACATGTGAATGACACTTGTAGACGACATTTTAAAGCTCAGTGGATGTGTCATGTTGCTTTTGAAAAAGATTCTGCTGCTCTTATTTGAATATTCACGAGCTTCAAGACGAATTTGATATGAATTTTTTTGCTAACTTCAAAGTATGGCAACATGTTAGCGAGTGTTAGTGAGAGCGTCCCATTCATCTTCATGTAAATATTGCTGTAGATATTTCAATTTATTGACAGGAAGCATGGCCAAACCGTTCATTACCAACCAAACACATTCTACCTCTGTAATATTGTGGCGAAAATTCAATAAAATAGTCTGTTAAGTCTTCTGGTATTTTCGCAATACCATACTCTAGACCCTCAGTACTTTTGGCTATGAGCGTCGTGCTCATAAACCAAACCATAAAATTTGACCGTCTAGAGCCTCATTGTCGGCTGCTAATTTTCGTCTTTGATCTTTGTTAAAATAGTCGACAAGGCCCGCGTAAACTCGTAAGTTTATAAAAATTCACGTACTAATTTTATGCTAATCTCGAGCGCAAGGTAGTTGCAGAACATATTTATCTGTTCAACTACATCATGTCGACTAAATTTGCCACCATTATTTGCCGTAAACACGTTTGTCAGTGACAGGCTCAGAAAAGTAGTTTTGAACTCGGTCATCGTCTAACCAACACAGCACGATTAAACTAATCATCTTAGGCTTACCTTATCGACCGAGATGGGTCACGTAGCGTCTTTCTTCTTTCGTTACGGTTGTGCGGGTCTTTTCAGCCATACTTCTCTATTGTACAACAGCTATGCAGAGTTTGAGGAGCTCTATATGGAAATTAGCCTCGTCTAAAGTTATAAGTTGTGCTATTACGGAAAATACGAATTATTCCTGATATTTCGTATACAATTCCTTTGGTAGACTTTAAGTGATTACAGCGAAAATAATCAACTGAAAAATTATATGGGGTATAGTATATCTCCTCGAAAAAATGTTTTTCGACCATTCGTGATCAACTCAGGGTTGAGAGATTTTACTACGAGGTTCTCAACCAATCAGATTCTTGAATTTCGCGAAGTAGTTAGACTCCGCCTACTCTGTCAAAAATCCATACGAACAGAAGAATGGCGCATATAGCTATGTAAGTGGATAGTGAATTACGCATATAGCCGAAACTAGAACTGGTATACAAAAGCTGTATATACTTTGAATAAATTGTTTATTGTTTTCTTTTGTACTTTATATCAGGGTTGACGTTGATCATTGCATGTTCAGCTTTAGTCTATCACAAATTTGCAGAGAACGATAATTTCTATTTCGCATATCAATTGCCAAGGATGAAGAGCTGTCAGGGAAATAAGCTGAACAATTCAGAGAGTAATACATCAGCCTATCAGATGACATAATTTACAAATACATGACAGTACCAGAGCCGATGACAAGACGATAAACGTACCCCATTGGTAGCGACCTCCGAGGAAGATATATGAAGATTTGGTTGTACATTGGAACGAAGAACACTCGATACGGGGGTTTAAGGAGAAACACCAGATGATGAACTAATTGAGACAAATACAACCGAAACCAATATATAAACAATTCTCGCTAGAGTCTCGCATAAATAATTGCGGACTCTATCTATTAGTACGTATGATCACGAGTAGTACTGGTGGTAGCATATCTAGATATTGAGTTTTCGAGATATAGTACTGGTTGAGTGACGTAGAAGAAATTTCTGCTGCTATATTCCTTATTCTGCTGACGATCCTCGTACCGTAGATCAAGCAATGACTGTAACCCATAGTCTAAGCCCTTTCTCTCTGCATGGGCGTTTGAATTAACTACAAGGTTGACATATACCGCCATTTTTTTCTCGTGCATTGGAATAACAATGCTCAAATCCTGGATTTCTATACTGTTTTCGACCTGGGTATTTTGTGAATGGATTTTTTTTTTATTAAATAGAGGGTTATACATGTACGGTACCTAGATCAGGTTAAGTCTTTCAGCTCTGGGATCATACATCTCAAATTTCTGTCGAAATATTTGGGATACGGAGGAAGTTGTTAGATCGTTATTTATGGAAATTGCTGGTCAGTTCATATTATTTGCAAAAAAATCCACTGTTTTCTACTATTTGACATTCGGATGGAAAATTATAAAAAAAAATAAATAAAAGAAACCTCTACCATGGCACGATCTGTCGATTCCATTCTATCCACTAAGCTATGTCCACAAAAAAGACCGAGATCAAAATAAAAAAGTCTACCCTCATACGCTTCTCCACACCGGTGTGTGAAAGAAATGAACGTTCCAGGAAACAATGTCCCTATTCAGTTATTTCTATTTTTGAAAATATGTCTTACCTGAATTGCAAATCAGGAAAAAAATGCCTTGACTGGGTTAAAAGATAGGACCCAGAGGTTTATTCCTACCTGACAGTCTTTTCGTTTACACAGGCACAGTGTCAAAAATACATAAATCATCAAAAAAAACCCAAAAAACCAGTCGCCGTTTCTTTTTAGAAAACCTTCCGAAAAAGGGGGCTGTCTTTCAAACTACAGTGTAACGCCAAGCCACATGCGAAAGACTATTAGTGATAAAAAAAACCCCACCCAGTTTAGTTTAATCCTGGTGCTGACTGGCGTGGGTTCGTGATGACTCTCAAAATGCCAGTACAGATATCAGAAACCGGCTGTTTTTACAAGACGATCCGTCTAGACTGGTTTATCTCTTATGGTTCTAATTGGATTATCACCCACCCACCAATCATAGGCTCGCCGCTGCACGCACCTAATATCCCTCCGCCATTTTTGTTTTGATATACCGGTACCACGATATATCCAGTTAATCTCAAATGGCGTTACGTTCCAGTTATTTTCCTATGATAAAGAATACAGGTGTATACCGTTAAATACAGGGTATATGTTATCACCATCAACCCTGTTGTGTGTCTCCAACTCAATCGCCGCACTACATCTTCAGGCTTGTTTCCCGAAAGTCACGTGGCTGTACCCGCTATGTGTACCTTGAAGACTGCATTTGTTCAGACTTGTTTATCGGACGTCCCTGTCCGTAATTTACATGACCGAAAGCTGCCTGCACGGCAGAGCAAATTGTGGCGTATAAACATGCGCAAGCGAAGGAGCGCACACAATGGAAGTCTTCAATGCGTATGCGTGTACGCATAAATGGATGGAGGGAGTGAATGAATAGGATTTAACGTCGCTTTCAACATTATTCCAGTCATATCGCGACGGAACATGGAACTAGACACCTTTCATCCGCCCTATAATACACTGAGGACAGCACACAAGACACAGGCAGCAGGCTTACATTGGTGCAATACAGACAAGTGGTATTGCAGTGCTAGACATCGATCACAGAGTTCCTGTTGAACTGTCAGAAAATTCAATTGGTAAAAACCGCTTTCGAAAACAAAAGGATACACTTAGCCGAGAAATTGCAGGAATTAGAACAAATAAGACACAAAAAGTCGAGAGTAAATTGGTACGAAGATAAATTGGTACGAAAAAGGCGAGAAAAGTCAAAATATTTTTGCAGTTTAGAGAAGAGGAATTATACTGAGAAAACGCTAACTGAGATTGAGAAAGCTGACGGCACAATACTTAGTGACTGTATTCCAATTTTGGAAGAATTAAAAAGGTTCTATCCTTCACTATATATGGAAAATAAAGACAATCGAAATAACCAGGACGAAGTTCTCTTTCTCGATCATAACGTAAGACTTAGTCAAAGTAATAGAGACACATGTGAAAATACAATTAACTTAACAGAATGTGAAAAGGCACTTTCAAACACGAAAAATGGGGAAACATCTGGTTCAGATGGCTTTCCCTGCGAATTTTATAGATTTTTCTGGACAGAAATGGAACCTTTCCTTCTTCGATCTGCCAACCATGCTTTCACAGTAGGGTCCCTTTCAACATTTCAACAAGAGGGTGTCATAACCTGCCTACCAAAAGATGGGGAAAAAACAGAAAACTATTGAAAAACTGGAGGCCGATATCCCTACTAAATGTGGATTATAAAATAATTTCAAGTTGCATTGCCAATAAGATAAGAAAGGACCTACCATCAATTATTAGTGATACACAAAAGGGGTTCATGAAGGGAAGATATATTGGCGAAGTAACCAGATTAATTTCTGACCTCTTGACCTACGCAGACGACCACCAGATTCCAGGTTTATTATTGCTCATTGACTTTGAAAAGGCAATTGATTCTGTTTCTTGGCAGCTCATAGAGAAAACATTAGTTTCATTTAATTTTGAAAACAATTTGATCAGGTGGATCAAAATATTTCAAGAAAAATCTAAAAGTTGCGTAATAAAAATGCATTTATGTCGAACTTCTTCGAGCTCGGTAAAGGATGTAGGCAGGGCGATCCTATCTCGCCATACTTGTTCATCATGGTAGCGGATATCTTGTCCATTGCTGTAAAACGGGAGGAAAATATAAAGGGAATAAAAATAGAGAATTCTGTAACAAAAATTCAGCAATATGCTGATGGCACGACTCTTCTTCTAAATGGCTCTAGGAAGTCTCTCGTGGCAGCCATGGGTCTCTTGGATAGCTTTGCCAGCTGTTCGGATCTTCGATTGAATGTGGAAAGGTCCAGGGCTGTCTGGTTTGGCAGTACAAAAGGAAATAAAGAAAAATTCTGCCCTCACTACAGAATAAATTGGGACCCGGGGGATTTAAATTATTAGGGGTGTGGTTCTACGATGATCACGAAAAACTAATGGAGGAGAACTTCTGAGAAAAAATGTCAAAAATACAAAAATCTTTTAGGAAGTTGGTCTAAACGAGATATAACACCCGTAGGTAAAACATCTATAATTAAAACCTTTGTCCTACCCCTTTTGATTCATTTATTCTCTGTTCTACCGAATCCGCCTATATCATTTTTCAAGGAAATAAACATCATTCTGTATGAATTCACATGGGGACATAAGCAGACAAAGTGAAGAGAAAAACACTAATATGTGAAATCGATGAGGGGGAACTCAATATGATAGACCTACATACGTTTGCTAAGTATATGAAAATTAAATGGATTAAGAGATTGTCCGAAAACTCCACGTTCTTATCTGTGTTAATGGAAGAAATTCCAAAACCCATCGGAAAAGACACCTGGAGATTGTGTCCTTATGGATTACATGAACTAATCGGACATGTTAATAACTCCTTTTGGGGTGATGTCCTCTCAGCTTGGCTGGAATTGATACAACATGATAGGTTACAAGTTGAGAGAATAGATGACATGCTGTATGATTTTTGCGCATTCTCTGAATGGAAAACATAGCCAGTGGCATATGAGTGGTGTAAACAAATCCGTGATTTAATTGGGAAACATGGATCATTTTTGACGTTTGAAAATTTTGTTCAAAAATATGATATTGACCAGAAAGATTTTCTGTTGTATTACGCAATTATTCATAACATTCCAGGTGACACAAAGAAATGGTTAAAAATGAAAGGTAATCATCAAATACAGCAGCCTAACCGTGTTTTCACTAAAATTACAAATCAAATATGTCTGAAATTTGTTTATAAGTACCTCTTGGAAGTAATAAAAGTGAAACCGACCGAAATAGAACAGAAATGGAACCTGGAACTGGATATTCAGCACCAAAACTGGGCTAAAATATACTGCAACGCATTCGAAATCACACCAGATTCTAGCTTACAGTATTTTCAATTCCAAATAACACATGGGATCATTGTTACGAATCAGAAGTTGAGGCTATGGGGAAAATCCGATTCAGACGAATGTAGTTTTTGTGGTAAAGAAACCGAAACAGTTCTTCACTTGTTCTGGCTCTGTGAATGTGTTCATAGAGTATGGAAAGAGGTGGAGGACTGGTTTCATGATCTCCATATTGTGTCCACTGCACTGTCAAGTCAACAGATCATACTGAATCACAGGACGGTGTCCTGCTAAAACATCTGATATTACTTGTGAAAAAAATATACATATCTGCAGATACTGGGGACTCAACCCATCGTTCGATAGAGCCGGCAATATATACAAAATTAGAGATATTGAGTGCAAGACTTCGGGAAATCGAGAACACTTCGTTAAAAAATGGGGCCCTCTGGCAGACATTACAAATCAATGAGCCTACATGTATACTCTAGTATCGTACATAATACCAGTGGTGGTAGTTGCTTTTTGTACCTGGCTGTAGAGATTCCGTATCTCCATTATTAACAACAAGAATTGCTTTTATTCTCATGCATCATTAAGACACTGAATTCTCATAATTTTTGTCCATACCCTTACTGTCCAGAAGTGTCACACTTCATGTGAAGTGTGCCTAGAAGTGCCTCTGAAGAGTACACTGAAAAGGCATTTCAACAACAGAGAAAAATACTGGCACACTTCAAAGGTACTTCATTAGAAAAAGGCAGTAGCCAAGGGACTCCTCAAAGACACTTCATGGACTTTGTCAATTTCATAGCAAAAAATGATGGACTTCAGAGACACTTCTGAGACTTGGTTTTTGTTCGGCATAATTCAAGGTACTCCTCAAATTACAACACATATAAGGGAAGTGGGAAGAGGTGCCGACATACTGACTGCGTCACATGACTTCACAGAATAGTCCTCTGGTTAACCCATTCTAAAGCACATACCAAGAATCTAACGATTCGTGATATGTGTTGTATCTCAGGTACGCTTTTATTGTACCTGTTCATGTGGCAACTTGGATGATATGACCACACGGCCCCTAGCACCGGCATAAGCGATATTAGATACGAATCTAAAGAGCTATGACGGAAATGCTCTGACAACTCGTATACTGGTAATTGGTGAGCTGTTTCGCTGTGACAACTCGTACATTGGAGATTGGTGAGCTGTATCGTCGTCAGATGTAAATGACTTTTATCAGTTCTTCAGCAAAACTTGGGGGGCTTCAGGGACACCTCAGAGACTTAGTTATTGTTCGGCATAATCTAAGGTACTCCTCAAAGACACTTCTTGGACTTTGTCAGTTTTATAGCATAACTTTGGGGACTTGCTCTTACAAAAAATATCTAATAGGATCCTATAAGATTTTGAAAAATCCTATAAGATTTCAAAAAATCATATAAGATTCTAAAATGTCCTATAAGATTCTGAAAAAAATCATATAAGATTAAAAAAATCCTATAAGATTCTGAAAAATCCTATAAGATTCTAAGAATCCTGAATAATCCTATAAGATTCTAAAAAAGCCTATAAGATTCTGAAAAATCATATAAGATTCAACCCAATAGGATTTCTAGATTATTGGAATTTTCCCACAAACTGTTATAGTGACATAACATTATAAATTAGAACTATGTGTATACAACTTTCAATGATATTAATTAGCTCTGGGAATATCCCAGCTTAAAGTTGGCCGATTTGATTTCACTCAGTGACATCAAATCTAATTTCAATGAAACCACTCAACATCAAATTTGTACTTCACAGTTCAAAATAGCTGCAACTGTGTAAAATATTCAGATGTGGTTACTGACATATTACTCAGAACTGTGAACACTTTTTTGGATCTTTTAAAGTGATCAGTACCATGGGTTTCTATTTGAATAAAATAAAGATATTAATAATATCAGTCTCTCACATATTAGTGTTATCTGAACAGTATCATATTAGAGAAGAAATCTTCTTGAATTCCGATTTTATAATCATTCCAAATCCATGATTTTATAGTAAAATTGGACAAAATGGGAAAATATTTTTAGAAGAATCAGTTCTAACATAACATGTCAGCAACAAAAAATGCCCATTAAAGAATACTTCATATTATCCTCTTCATTATTATCACTTGTTTAAATATAATATACATAAACTGTCTCGTCAAAATGGGTGGAGTTATCTGCCCTTCAAAATTTAATATATATGTAGGTTTATGGAGATGGTTCGTTTTAAAACATTGTTCACCAGACAGGCAAGTCTTTAGCAGCTCCTCTTGTTTCTTGTTGCGTTTAGTGTTCTGTGTTATAGTATTATTGCTCAATCCTTACTGATTGCTGTTGATTAGCCACTTTTTGCTCCATAGTTCCTTTACGGCTTCCGCAAATAATTACTGATATTTCCGCAACGATTTGGTGTAAGACTCACGAAATATAATTGACAAAGTATCTGCTGCAAGTTGTATTGTCAGTCTTTTGTCCAGGATATTACCTTTTCAATGGGAGGTCTTACACCAAAGCCTTGCCGATATTTCTTCTATGGAAAAACCCAGTAAGCCCCTGTCATGTGGGTAATGTATGGGTGTTATGTAACAAATCAGGACAACATCAGAATGAATAAATGCCCAGTGGTTATTCCAGGGCTTACTGAAAACAAAGAGTTCCTGTTGCTTCTCAGCAAAATGCATTGAAGCAGCAGGAACCCGTGCCCACCGGACACCCACCAACCACCCGCATAAATGTTTCCTCCCACTACTCATAGGTCATACGTCGCCGCCTTGCATGTTTTTCGCCTAATTTTGTTGTGTTTGTTTTACTTGATCACGCGGTAGGGCTAATAAACTAGAAGCTTAAATGTCTAATATTCCGCGCGAAGCATAATGGACTTTGGAATGGCATTCGTGATGGATTCTCTCAAATTGTAATATTTGACGTTTATAGTCTGCCTATTTAAATTAGTCGTCTACTTTGGAGCTTGTCAATAATAAACAGTTAATTCTGCATAAATTTTCTTTTTTGCATTGTGTAGAACAAACAGAACTCTACAAAACGACTGTCATTTCCACGTGATATCCATAACATATCACGTTTGAAATAACTTTTTAATTTTCTCTATATAAAACTCCAGTACAGTGGTTTCATGTACCGGGACTCAATTACATAGGGAGACGTCATAATGTATTCGTGTTGTCTAGCACAAAGGTCAACAATGCCGTGTACGGTGTGTACGGTTTATCATTCGGCAATTTCACTGGGCATGGGATATAAGCGACACTCCCACAGACCGCCCGTTATTACTGTATTCGGCATGAATGACCTTTGTGTCAGTGAGCATGAATATATTATGACGTCTTCCTATGTAATTGAGGCCCGGTACATAAACAACTGTACTGGAGTTTTATATGGAGTGAATTATAAAGTTATTTCAAGCGTGATATATTATCGATATCACGGAGAAGTGGTAGTCATTTTGTAGAGTTCATATTGTTCTACACGCTGCAAAAAAGAAAATTGTTGCAGGGTTAACTATTGATTTTTGACAAGCTCCAAAGTAGACGACTAATTAAAATGGACAGACTTTAGTTCGCATCATTCCGGCATTATAACCCAACATGCATGATACTCTGCGCGAAGCATTAAGGAATTTCAAATGGCGGCTTTTGATGGATCATATGAAACTGGAATTCTAGATTGTTTCTAGTACAACTTGGGGTATGCACTTACCTCACAACATACACATATTAAAAGCAAGCTATATCACGATTTAATGTAATATAGCTTAATTTGTATAATAGGAAATAAGGGGAAATTTTAAATGGGGATCTTGATTAGACGGACAGGTCTTTTTACGTGTTTAAAGCAGGGCCGCCATACCCTCCGAATGGATATCATCTCGATATGGTCAATTTACACCGACTGTATTTGTTGCTCCTATTCTTCCAGAAATCCGGGTTGTGCCACCGTAAGAGTGGTCTAGATATCTTTCTAATACATTTATCTATCTCTCTGACCCATTTATAGGCGTTTAAATTTGGGAAGTCATATCCTCCGAGCCAGCGCTAAATGGACCGTAGCCCGATATGGTCAATTTACACTGATTGTATCTGTTGATCCTATTCAACCAGAAATCCGTTTTGTGCCACTTTAGAGTGGTCTAGATATCTTCATAATAAAGTTTTCTATCATTCTGATCCATTTTGGTGTTTTAATCGGGGCCGTCATACCCTACGAGCCAGCGCTAAATGGATATCGTCTCGATACGGTCAATTTACACCGACTGTACTTGTTAGGCCTATTCGTCCAGAAATCCGTTTTGTGCCACTTTCATACCCGCCGAGCCAGCGCTAAATGGACCGTATCCCGATATGATCAATTTTCAACGACTGCATTTGTTGGTCCTATTCGTCCAGAAATTCGTTTCGTGCCTCGTTAAGAGTGGTCTAGATATCTTCCTAATAAGATTATCTATCTTTCTCGCTCATTTTTTATTTTTTAAAGCAGGGCCACCATACCCTCCTCCGAGCCAGTGATAAATGGACCGTAGCCCGCTATGGTCAATTTACATCGCCTGTACTTGTTTGTCCTATTCATACAGAAATCCGTTTTGTGCCACTTTAAGAGTGGTCTAGATATCTTCCTAATAAACCTATCTATCATTTTGATCCATTTTTAGGTGTTTAAAGCGGGGCTGCCATGCCTTCCGAGGCAGCGCTAAATGGATATTATCTTGATACGGGCAATTTACACCGATGTATTTGTTGCTCCTATTCGTCCAGAAATCCGTTTTGTTTCACTGTTTATAGTGGTCTAGAAAGCTTCCTAATAGACTTATCTATCTTTCTTACCCACTTTTAGGTGTTGGAGGCGAGGCCACCATACCCTCCCGGCCAGAACTAAATGGATATCATCTCGATATGGTCAATTTACACCGACTCCATTTGTTGGTCCTATTCGTTCAGAAATCCGTTCTGTGCAACTTTAAGAGTTGTCTAGATATCTTCCTAATAAATTTACCTATGTCTCTGACCCATTTTTAGGTGTTTAAAGCGGGGCTGCCATACCTTCTGAGCCAGCGCTAAATGGATATTATCTCGATATAGTCAATTTATACCGATGTATTTGTTGGTCCTATTCCTCCAGAAACCGATTTTGTTTCACATTTATATTGGTCTGGGTGTTTTTCTAATATACTTATCTATCTTTCTGACCTACTTTTAGGTGTTTAAATTGGGGACGTCATACCCACGAGCCAGAGCTAAATGGATATTATGGGATGTGCCACCCTTCGGGTTACATGGACTTAAATCTTAAATAGAATGGGTTCAGTGAGTACAGAAACTCAACTTGAAAACTCTGGTTTCACAACACAGAGACTAATGGAGGCAATATGTATAACAATACAAAGTACTCTTTATTCAACAAGATAACAATAAAATACGAATGGTATGCGGTGCCGAGCGATGGCGTTATAAAATATCGATCGTTATAATGGTATCTGGGGTACATCCAATTCAATCTGTAGGAATGATAACTGGTAAACTCTGGATCCGTTCAATCGGTCAAGTATACTTACTTGGTATACCTACTAAAGAAGTACCAATCTTGCAGAGTTCAATCTGGTGAAGTACAAATCTTGGTGAAGAACAATCTTATAGAATACAATCTCTGAAGTAAAATCTTGTAGAATTCAATCTTATGAAGAACAATATTGTAGAGTACAATCTCTGAAGTACAATCTTGTAGAGGTCAAATATTGTGAAGTGCAATCTTGTAGATCAAATCTTGTGAAGAACAATCTTGTAGATCAAATATTGTGGAGAACAATCTTGTAGGAGCTTTCATCTGGTGAAGTACAATCTTGTAGAGGTTTCACCAGATCCGGTGAAGGTTTCTCCAGATCCGGCGAAGGTTTCACCAGATCCGGTGAAGGTTACTCAAAACCGTATAAAATCAAGCCGTTACTAACTCCAATTTATTGGAGAGTATATTCATAGTGTTTCGCCAAGCTTACCTTGCAGAATAGGGGTTATCAAGTGTACTTTCTTGTCGAGACGCTGTACTTGCGTACTTGGTTGCCCAGTCGGGGATTATCAAATCGGCCCGTCAAATTGAGTAAACAAACCAGGTCAAATATGGTAATTAGCCATGTGCCAACTCGTAACAACGAGTGTCTATTACACTTTCGACAATGATTACCAAGTTCAGTGCTTCCAAGAAGCTTTACATAATTTCGTTGGATGGCAGTGTAACATTTCACGACCGCCACCGGTCACAGCTCCTGGTGAAAGGCATCGTTTATCTCAAAACACGTTCTCATATATCGTCGTTATAAATATTCACGTGCGTGACGTCACCGCCTGACGTATGCATTCTTCCAGCATCATGACGAACACACAAATTCTGTTGCCAACTGCAAACATTCTAGAAGCTGATTTCCGTAGAAATAATCATTACATCTTGTCCAAATTATGTCAGCAACATAGTAGGAACTTCCGCATTTATACAGGTATGTTGTACGAGAACTCTTTGAATAAAATAATTCCATTCGCGCCAACAGTTTATAGCACATGTTTTTGACGGTGTGCTAAGGGGTCGTCTCCAAATAACAACAACAATAGTATTTTCGTACGTTCGTAACACTGCCCCCACCTCAGCTTATTTGGTCGTCAAATAGAACCAAATGTATTCTTCAAAATGTCTTATAACAAAAGAACGTACATGAGAGCACGTGTTCAAACACTGCCCACACCTCAGATGATTTGGTCTCAAAATATGCATTTACCAGCATCCGAAATATCACAATTTACACCCCATTGCAGGAAAACTGTACTGGATAGTTACAAATAGGCAATAGAGGTTACAAAATTGACAAAAATAGTTAACGATATTCATATTTGCTGAAATCGGCCAACGTTTTAATATTCAGGTACCGATTTGGGCAGTCTCAGTCTTGGTAAGTATAATTACTTATTAAATCCTGGTGGTGGAATGTTGCTAATGTTCATTACTTTATTCCAACATTGGATTCAAATTTCACTATCACTATGTGCAGATCCAGTCTGATCATGACAACTAGCTACCGAAGAACTATGGTAGCCTGTTCAGTTATCTTGAAAATCGAAGTCACAGGTTCACACCCACAACAATAGCCCAATGATCTCTTTCGGAACGTCCAGTGACGTACAATAGCACTCTGAAGCTATAAGAAAGTATTCTTTTCAAATTATGGAAAAGTTTCTTCTCCGCTTAAGCTTACATGTACAACATATATGTATGACGTTTCAAACTCTACATAGCATTATTCCTTTCACAATCTGACGCCTATGTCAGTAAAATCTGAGCTGTTTTCATAATAAAACTTGGTTGTTTCATTTTTACAGGTGTTCAGCTAGCTGACCTAAACATCCCATGTATGTATTCCTCTCATCTAACCAAGAACAGTGAGTAAAATACTTCATCATACTCTACTTGTATTTGATTGATTGCATTTACAAAATTATGATAATCAGCAAACAACAACAAAATTCGTGTTGACCCAAAGTCAAAGAATTATCCTTTTAATATAGAAGGGAGATAACTCTCCAGTAGCAGTTACAAGTTTTTCATTAACTTGTTCATCCTGTTGTGATGGGGAAATTGACTGATCCATAATATCTGTACTCAATATCAGATATTCCTGTATCGATCAGCATCGATGTCTTTTTTTTAATTCAGTATAACCCTCATCACTACGGTTATAATTAGTGTAACAATTACACCAGGTATGAACTTCCCTGCCTTGGCAGCTGGAAGTTTTCCTGTATGTCTGTGTAGTCAGCTGATCCACCGTGATCATGTCCACCATCTCGCCAATTACTTAGGTCACTCCTGTTTCCTCGGTGACCAACATTTCTGAAACTTGTCTTCCGTTTATTCTGCCATTCATTCTGACCAGCCTGTTTTAAGGAGTTAAATCCTTGAGTTATCTCACCCATTGTTTTACTCATATCTCCAAATCCATTCTCCATACAAGTGATCAGTTTACTCATATCTGAAGCACTTTATTACAAGCGTCTAGTCCGTCATTCATAATCCAGAGAATATCCGCGTCCATAATCCAAAGACCTATTCCATTTTCCATATAACAGTATTAGCACCAAATTCAAAAAGACAATCATAGTATACAAAAACATAGGCGTGTTTCCTGCAAGAGAGAAGCGGTCAACAGTTTTCAATGATGCCGGCAAGACATCATGATGTTCCAAAAATATCAAATCCGTATCGCTGATCAGTATTCTTAATCCATAATATTCTAAAGAATGATGTATCTCAGTCACGCTTTGATTGTGACTGTTCATATGAGTACCATGAGGTTCTTGAAGTACATGGGTTCATACGGCCCCTAGCCCCGGGTTAAGCGGAATTAGACACAAGTTACGAAACGTAGCGCCATAGATCTTGCGCGCTACGTTCGTATTTTGCTATCAGCATGCGATATGTATCGCCAAATTTGAGAAACTTTGAGTGGAGGCGCTTGGAGGAATAGCCCTGTTTTATAAGTTTCTCCAACAATGTTTTGTGATGTTGATTGAAATCGTCACAATTAACACAGGATCTAGCAAATGCTACTAGGCGAGATATGTATACGCCATATGCAGGTCGCACTGGAATATTACTGTCCAGAAAGGGATAGTTTACGATGTCGAAATTGTAATCATCTCTTTGTCATAAAGTCGACGAGAGAGAATGCCCGCTTCATTTTTATAGAGATGTAGATCTAAATATGATGTGCCTGTAGGGCTATCTGTAGTTTCCTTCAAATCCAGTGAAGGTGGATATATATCCTTCACTGCGTCATTTATATAGCGATTATCCACAGCGAGAAGATCGTCTATATATAGCGTTTGGTGAATGAGAAGGAACGGGCTTTGAATGGATCGGTTTTTGAAAGCGCCTGCATATAGTCACATTCATAAGAGAACAGATACAGGTCAGCCAACAGGGGTGCACAATTAGTACCCATTGGAATACCTATATGCTGCTCATATATTGTGTTGCCAAATTTCACATAGATATTTTTAATGAGAAATTCAAGCAACTCTATAAACAAAGAAACATCCATGAATGATATCTCTTGTATGTAGTAGAGCTAAAGAATGCTTTATGGCTTCCGACATTAATATATCTACGATCAGTTTTCTTGAACACAGATACTATTAATGAACTTAGACGGTCAATAAGGTCCTGATGAGGGATTGTAGTATAGAGAGTCGAGAAATCCCATGTGGATACATGTCTGTACGGTATGTGACCTTTAGCATCAAGCTCTTCCGTAAAACATTTTGAGTTTTCAATATCCACATACATTCAACGCCAGAGTTCTTAGAAATAGTGGCGCAATACCTTTCTCAAAATGCTTTTACCTCCTGAAGGGCCCTCGTCAATAGGGTTGAAAGAAGCTTGGTGGTGCAGCTTCTAGAACCAGCTATGAATCTAGCTTTGTATGGTGATTTATGCATTTTGTGAGTCCAGTATATTTTTGGTATGTCGTTATGATTGGTTGGAAGACAAATACCTCTTTCCCTGAGAAACTTTTTGTGATTGTTAAATAAATCTTCCAGAGTAAATGCAGTTTGGGAGTAAGTAGACGTATTTGATGAAGATATGTCTACACTCAATTCTTTAACCAGCACCTGGTAATAGTAATATTTACATATGAATATTACTTTTCACATCTCTATGATTCACAGGAGAATCTATTTCAACCTGCGTCATACTGTGTACAGGGTGACCACGATATCGATCAGTCAATCGATACGTCTCTAGACGAACTGCTAACATCTCTGCCTCATTCATTGAGCTTGGACGAGTTTCACGCAGACGAAGTCTCAAATCAGAATCAGGTATGGCATCAATAAAATTATCAATAGCCAATGCATCAATCAATGCTCTATTTGCACCAGGGTAAGCTTTCCTGGTCAACTTTCTAATCGATTGAGCTAGTTCAGCAATAGTCTCATCTTATCCTTTCGGTTTACCCTGGAGTGTAGCTCTGTACACTTCAGCACGATTCAATGACTCAAAACGAGAATTCAAAGTGCCGACTAGAGTCACATCTTCTCTTCACTGCTTAGTTCACTCAAAATACCCTTAGCAGTCCCTCTCAAACTGTCAGCTAGAAATAAAGCCTTGTCCTGATGAGTCCAACAATTAAGATCGGAAAGGATCTCGAACTGGCCATGGTACTCTGACAAATCTTCAGTAGAATCATGTGGTTGAGGTCTCATTTTAATATTACCTGACCATACTGACATGGGTGAAATGGCATTACCATTCATATTCACCCTTCTAATGGGAGTTCTCTCCCTTTGCTCAGCAGACACTTGCTGTCCCCTGTTAACGCTATCAGGGACATGATAATTCTCATAACCAGCTGGTGTTCTACATGTATTGGCATATCCTTCAGGTTTGGTCACATGACCTTTTTCATCATATTTCCCAAATTACATCTCACGTTTTTCTCTATTTCAGGTGGAATATCGTCGGAGTCATTCACAACATCTACAGTATAGACGGATGCATCATCCTTAAGAATAACTTGAGAAAACTGCACATGAGATGGATGATCAGACTGCGCCCAACTCCTGGCAGACTCATTTTGTTTCTTATCACTTTTTCTAGAAAATTGTTGTGCCCCATGGGCTGAACTCTCTGAGCTTTGTGAACTATCACCAATGTGATTCTCTATAACTCGGGAATTCTGCGAACATTTTAATTTATCAACTTCTTTTGCGTTATAATATATCGAACATGATAATGGTAGCTGGGGTACATCCATTTCAATCTGGTGAAGTACAAACCTTGTTGAAGAACAATCTTGTAGAGTACAATCTCTGAAGTACAATCTTGTAGAGGTCAAATCTTGTCAAGAACAATTTGTAGAGGTCAAATATTGTGAAGAACAATCTCGTAGAAGGTTTCATCTGGTGCAGTACAATCTTGTAGAGGTTTCACAAGATTCGGTGAATGTTTCCCCAGATCCGGCGAAGGTTTCACCAGATCCGGTAAAGGTTACTCAAAACCGTATAAAATCAAGCCGTTACTAACTCCAATTTATTGGAGAGTGTATTCATAGTGTTTCGCCAAGCTTACCTCGCAGAATCGGGGTTATCAAGTGTACTTTCTTGTCGAAACGCTGTACTTGCGTACTTGGTTGCCCAGTCGGGGATTATCAAATCGGCCCGTCAAATTGAGTAAACAAACCAGGCCAAACTTGGTAATTAGCCATGTGCCAACTCGTAACAACGAGTGTCTATTACACGTTCGGCAATAAATACCAAGACCAGTGCTTCCAAGAAGCTTTACATAATTTCGTTGGATGGCAGTGCCATTTCACGACCGCCACCGGTCACAGCTCCTGGCGAAAGGCATCGTTTCTCTCAAAACACGTTCTGATATATCGTCGTCATAAATATTCACGTGCGTGACGTCATCGCCGGACGTATGCATTCTTCGAGCAGCATGGGGAACACACAAATTCTGTTGCCAACTGCAAACATATTCTAGAAGCTGATTTCCGTAGAAATAATCATTACATCTAAATTATGCCAGGAACAAGGTAGGAACTTCCGCATATATATAGGTATGTTGTACGAGAACTCTTTGAATAAAATAATTCCATTCGCGCCAACAGTTTATAGCACATGTTTTTGACGGTATGCTAAGGGGTCGTCTCCAAATAGCAACAACAGTAGTATTTTCGTACGTTCGTAACACTGCCCCCACCTCAGCTTATTTGGTCCCCAAATAGAACCAAATGTATTCTTCAAAATGTCTTATAACAAAAGAACGTACATGAGAGCACGTGTTCAAACACTGCCCCCACCTCAGATGATTTGGTCTCAAAATATGCATTTACCAGCATCCGAAATATCACAATTTACACCTCATTGCAGGAAAACTGTACTGGATAGTTACAAATAGGCAATAGAGGTTACAAAATTGACAAAAATAGTTAGCGATATTCATATTTGCTGAAATCGGCCAACGTTTTAATATTCAGGTACCGATTTTGGCGGTCTCAGTCTAATTACTTATTAAATCCTGGTGGTGGAATGTTGCTAATGTTCATTGCTTTATTCCAACATTGGATTCAAATTTCACCATCACTATGTGCAGATCCACTCTGATCATGACAACTAGCTACCGAAGAACTATGGTAGCCTGCTCAGTTATCTTGAAACTCGAAGTCACAGGTTTACACCCACAACAATAGCCCAATGATCTCTTTCGAAACGTCCAGTGACGTACATGTACAATAGCACTCTGAAGCTATAAGAAAGTATTCTTTTCAAATTATGGAAAAGTTTCTTCTCCGCTTAAGCTTACATGTACAACATATATGTATGACGTTTCAAATTCTATATAGCATTATTCCCTTCACAATCTGACGCCTATGTCAGTTTAATCTGAGCTGTTTTCATATTAAAACTTGGTTGTTTCATTTTTACAGGTGTTCAGCTAGCTGACCTAAACATCCCATGTTTGTATTCCTCTCATCTAACCAAGAACAATGAGTAAAATACTTCATCATACTCTACTTGTATTTGATTGGTTGCATTTACAAAAATTATGATAATCAGCAAACAGCAACAAAATTCGTGTTGACCCAAAATCAAAGAATTATCCTTTTAATATAGAAGGCAAATAACTCTCCAGTAGCAGTTACATTAACTTGTCATTAACTTGTTCATCCTTTTGTGATGGGGAAATTGACTGATCCATAATATCTCTACTCAATATCAGATATTCCTGTATCGATCAGCATCGATAGAGGTCTTTTTTTATATTAAATTTCAGTATAACCCTCGTCAGTAAGGTTATAATTGGTGTAACAATTACATCAGGTCTGAACTTCCCTGCCTTGGCAGCTGGAAGTTTTCTTGTCTGCCTGCGTAATCCTCGGACCACCGTGATCATGTTCACAACTACGCCAATTACTTATGTCACTCCTGTTTCCCTGGTGATTTGTGTCCCGGTTATTTTGCCAGTGGTTTTGACCAACCTTTTTCAAGGTTTTAATTCCGTCATTTATCTCACCCATTGTTTTCTTTACATCGATCTAAATCCATTCTTCATACAAGTGATCAGTTTTCTCATGTCTGAAGCACTTTCATCACTTTTCACATCTTTGTGATTCACAGGAGAAGCTATTTCAACCTGCGTCATACTGTGTACAGGGTGACCACGATATCGATCAGTCAATCGATACTTCTCTAGACAAACTGCTAACGTCTCTGCTTCATTCGTTGAGCTTGGACGAGTTTCACGCAGACGAAGTCTCAAATCAGAATCAGGTATGGCATCAATAAAATTATCAATAGCCAATGCATCAATCAATGCTTTATTTGCATCAGTGGAAGTTTTGCTGGTCAACTTTCTAATTGATTGAGCTAGTTCAGCAATAGTCTGATCTTTTTATTTCAGTTTACTCTGGAGTGTAGCTCTGTACACTTCAGCACGATTCAATGACTCAAAACGAGAATTCAAAGTGCTGAGTAGAGTCACATAATCTCTCTTCTCTTCACCGCTTAGTTCACTCAAAATACCCTAGCTGTCCCTCTCAAACTGACAGCTAGAAATAAAGCCTTGTCCTAATGAGTCCAACAATTAAGATCGGAAAGGATCTCGAACTGGTCAAGGTACTCTGACAAATCTTCAGTAGAATCATGTGGTTGAGGTCTCATTTTAATATTACCTGACCATACTGACATGGGTGAAATGGCATTACCATTCATATTCACCCTTCTAATGGGAGTTCTCTCCCTTTGCTCAGCAGACACTTGCTGTTCGCTGTTAACGCTATCAGGGACATGATAATTCTCATAACCAGCTCGTGTTCTACATGTATTGGCATATCCTTCAGGTTTGGTCACATGACCTTTTTCATCATATTTCCCAAATTAAATCTCATGTTTTTCTCTATTTCAGGTGGAATATCGTCGGAGTCATTTACAACATCTACAGTATAGACGGATGCATCATCCTTAAGAATAACTTGAGAAAACTGCACATGAGATGGATGAACAGACTGCGCACAACTCCTGTCAGACTCATTTTGTTTCTTATCACTTTTTCTAGAAAATTGTTGTGCCCCATGGGCTGAACTCTCTGAGCTTTGTGAACTATCACCAATGTGATTCTCAATCACTTGGGAATTCTGCGAACAGTTCAATTTATCAACTTCTTTTGATAAACAAGACATCTCTTTATGTATACCATTAAACCGTTTGTTCACTTGTGAAAATAAACTCTGAATAGTTTCTCTGATTTCACTTTGAAAAACAAACATCTGTTTTGTTATCTTTTTCGTTGCTTCCAACATTATTTGACTCCATTCATTTTGGTTTACTGATTGTTTTTCTGCCAAATTCTCTTCCGGTTCAGAGATTGAACTAGTACCCATGACCATATCTTCTCTGGGTTTAAATATTACAATGTCAGAGTCATCCATATTGCCCGTTCAATGTAGTTGCGAACCAATGAGTTTTCAGATCCCTCAATAGCTGCCACCAATTGTCACGTGCCACTCTTCGGGATACACGTACTTAAATATTAAATAGATTGGGTTCAGTGAGTACAGAAACTCAACTTGAAAACTCTGGTTTCACAACACAAAGACTAACGGAAGCAATATGTATAACAATACAAAGTAATCTTTATTCAACGAGATAACAATAAAATACGAAAGGTACGCGTTGCCGAGCGATGGCGTTATAATATATCGAATATTATAATGGTAGCTGGGGTACATCCAGTTCAATCTGGTGAAGTACAAATCTTGTTGAAGAACAATCTTGTAGAGTACAATCTCTGAAGTACAATCTTGTAGAGGTCATTTATTGCGAAGTGCAATCTTGTAGAGGTGAAATCTTGTGAAGAATAATCTTGTAGAGGTCAAATCTTGTCAAGAACAATCTTGTAGAGGTCAAATTTCATCTGGTTTCACCAGATCCTGTGAAGTTTTCCCCAGATCCGGAGAAAATATGAAGTATAAAATCAAGCCGGTACTAACTCCAGTTTATTGGAAAGTATATTCATAGTGTTTCGCCAAACCCACCTTTTAGAATAGCGGTCAACAAGTGTACTCTCTTGTCGAGACGCTGTACTTGGTTGCCCAGTCATGGACTATCGGGTAAACAAATCAGGTCAAATATGGTAATTAGCCATGTGCCAACTCGTAACAACGAGTGTCTATTACACTTTCGTCAATGATTATCAAGTTCAGTGCTTCCAAGAAGCTTTACATAACTTCGTTGGATGGCAGTCTCCCATTTCACGACCGCCACCGGTCACAGCTCCTGGCGTTTCACAGCTCCTGGCGAAACGCGCAGTTTATCTCAAAACACGTTCTTATATATCGTCGTCATACATATTCACGTGCGTTACGCCACCGCCTGACGTATGCATTCTTCGAACAGCATGGCGAACACACAAATTCTGTTGCCAACTGCAAACATTCTAGAAGCTGATTTCCGTAGAAATAATCATTACATCTTGTCCAAATTATGTGAGCAACATAGTAGGAACTTCCGTAAATATACAGGTATGTTGTACGAGAACTAATTGAATCACATAATTCCATTCGCGCCAACAGTTTATAGTACATGTTGCAGACGGTGTGCTGAGGGGTCGTCTACAAATAACAACAACATCAACAACAACAACAATAACAACAACAGTATTTTCGTACGTTCTTAACAATATACTCTGGAAACGACTGGAAATTCATTTCGATAAAGAATAATGGTCACTGGTTAGTACTTTTTCTATAGAGCACCGCCATATCTTGCTGACATCATTGAAACCATAGTGTGTTTTATTATTTTTATTTCCTACGCATTTGGGATTAGCGCTAACTCTCAGGCGGATAGATCTTTCGATTTTTGGCGCGGCAATTATTTTGTAGACGACGGCTGAATTATACGCGCCTGATCTGTCAATCAATATTCAGCCGTCGTCCGTTAAAGAATATTCCCATCCATAATCCAAGGACCTATTCCATATTCCATATAACATGGACATTATGATGTTCCAAAAATATCAAATCCGTATCGCTGAACAGTATTCTCAATCCATATGATATTCGTTGTATACTATATACTCATCTGAACAGCCAGAAACGTTTCAAGTCTCGGCCAGGCGATGGAGAATCGGCCATACACGATTAACTCACGAACATTTACTGAAAAAAGAGCCAGTTCCAAGGTGTATTCCATGCGACGACGATCTCACAGTGAAACATACTCTTATCGACTGTATAGCTATTAAGATTGTAAGAGATTCTTTTTGTCGAGCAGCTGCTTCAGGAGATCTGTTTAACCGGGTGAAAGAAGACTGTATCTTAGATTATTTGAGAGAAATCGGTTTGTTATATAAGTTTTAACCCTACCTGGCCTGGCCCCTACCAAACTTTCTGCGCTATCTCCGGAACGACAAAAAATACAGAGCTGAAACTCCTTGACTTTATAGTTTATCATATTCCGGTCATTTTGAGCCTATTGGCATAACCTCCGAGCAGAGGATCATGGGCAAATTCAAAATGTTTTTGTCATATTTCTTCAAAATCTCCGTTTTTGCGCGATGAAAAGTGAGCAAAAACTATTTTATTTCACATAACATTAATATTTACTAATTTATCATGCAGTTTTTGAGGCGAAACTGCATAATTAAAACATTTGGAAAATCCGACCGAAAAATCGACCAAAAAATGTCGTTTTTGAAAATGACGTCACCGTGACGTCATCAAAGCGACCATCTTGGATTTGTTTTACATTTTCTGGTAGAGCTTGACCCAAGGGTATAGTGTGGTAAGTTTCAGACCCTAGCTCAAGGGATAAGAAAAATAATTAGGAGGGGGGGGGGCATTTCGGCCCCCCCAGGCCAGGATACGTCCCAAAAAGTCCAGGCCAAATAGGGTTAATGTGTGTATGTTTTACTGCGTTGGATTGCTATGTTGTTAACTTGAATACTTAGAGTTTTGTTTGATCGTCGTTATATAGATGAAATATTGCTGAACAGGACGTTAAACCTTGATTCTCTCTCGTTATAAAGTTGTCATCTAGAGAATGATGTATCTCAGTCAGGCTTTGATTGTGACTGTTAATATGAACACCTTGATGATTTTAATGTACAAAGGTTCATACGGCCCCTAGCCCCGGGTTAAGCGGAATGAGACACAGGTTACGAAACGCAACGCCATAGGTCTTGAGAACTACGCTCGTATTTTGCTATCAGCATGCGATATGTATCGTCAAATTTGAGAAACTTTGAGTGGAGGCGCTTTGTGGCATAGCTCTGTTTGACAAGTTTCTGTGAAAATGTCTTGTGACTTTGATTAAAATCGTGACGGTTAACACAGGATCTAGCAAATGCTACCAGGCGAGATATGTATGCGCCATATGTAGGTCACTTAAATATTTCTGCCCAGAAAGGGAGAGTTTACGATGTCGAAATTGTAATCATCTCTTTTGTCATAAAGTCGACGAGAGACAAGGCTCGTTACATTTTTCATAGAGATATAGGCATAAATATGATGTGCCGTTTGAGCTATCTGTAGTGCCCTTCGAATCCAGCGAAGGTGGATATGTATCCTTCACTGCGCCATTTATTTATCCATAGAGCGAAGAATGAGAAGAAACTGGCTTTGAATTGATTGGGTTTTGTGCCTGCATATAGTCATATTCATGACTGAACAGATATAGATCACCCAACAGGGATCACAATTAGTACCCATTGGAATATTTATATGCTATTGATATATCGAATGTCGGATCCAACACTTTCTTTTGTCAATGTAAGATTATCTCAGATAAATATCGTTGCTATATAGCTGAAATATTGCTGAATGCGACGTTACACATTAATTCTCTCTCTCTCTCTCTCCTTATCTCAGATCAATCAAGCTGTAGTCCACGTAACTTATATTAATGTAGTGTGGCTAACAAAGGTTGACAACTTGAAAGATAACTTGGCGAATATTTTTGCATATTTTGGCAACAAATGCAATTATTATATATTATTAAGAGTGTTAGAGAGAGTAGAGTAGAGTTTCGACATAGTTAACTGCCCTTTTCTGGATACCAATATTCCAGAAGAAACCCCATATGGCCTACACATATGTCGCCTGATAGCCTTAAAATGTGACTATTTTAATTAACGCACAAAAACTTGTCAGGCTAAACCAACAGGTGCCTCCATTCTAAGTTTCTCAAATTCACTTATAAATATGATACACTGACGACAAAATACGACCGTAGCGTGCAAGATCTCTGACTCTACGTTATGCGTTTACATATCTATAAACGTTATGCGTTTACATATTATGGCGTTCAAATGAACAACCGTGATACATCATACTCTAGAAAACGACTTGAAATTCATTTGGGCAGAGAATAACTGCCAGTGATAAGGATTTTATTAAAAGACCATGATGATATCTAGCTGTCAACATTGAAAGCTGTTGACCGCTTCCCTCTTGCAGGAAATCATCTTGTGTGTTTTTTGTCAATTTTCATTTTATGCATATTTAGAAGAGAAAACCATTGACGCGAAAATTCTTTTGTGTACGATAGCTGAATAGTGAATGTCGGATTTAATACCTATACTTACTGAATATGCTCACCAAGCGTACAACCTCGTTGTATAACATCAGAGTATGGCTAATAAACTAAAAGGTCAGATTTAGGTACAGAGCGAGAGAGAGAATTAAAGTTTATCGTCTCGTTCAGCAATATTTCAGCTTTTCAGAGACGACCAATCAAAATTCTAAATATTCCCTCTGTTAATGGCCCAGTAATCCCGTAGTAATCCACACAACAGACCAGACATTTATACAACTAAAAGGTTTCTCGCAAATAACCTCAAATACAGACTTCTTTTACCCGACTAAAAAGATCTTCTCGAGTAGCTGCTTGATAAAAAGAATCTTTAAATCTTTACAGTCGATCAGAATATGTTTTACTGTGAGATCTTCGTGGTGTGGGATACACCTTGGGGCTGGTTCCTTTTTTAGTAAATGTTCGTGAGTTAATTGTGCATGGCCGATTCAACATCGCCTGGTCATAGTGTGATCGAAACGTTTCTGTCTGTTCAGATGAGTAGAGCCTACAGGATTCCAGCAGGATCTAACTCATTATCGAGCGCTGCCTTAGCCATTTCATCAGTTTCAGTATTTCCTTTAATGCCATTGTGGTTAGTCAACCAACAAAACACAACAATCTGTTACAGTCATATAATTGTAGTATGTTCAAAATGGTGGGGTGAGCTGAAGTTCCAATCGCAATCGCTTGAAAGGCATGACAGTGAAACTGAGAATATGACATTTTCCCCTCCTATAGTAGACCCAATACCTCCTAAAGCTAACAATAGAGCTTTGGCTTCGGCAATGAAAATCGAGCTACCTGGAAGTTGACAGGTTTTAGTTTCGGAACTAAAGATAGTAGCACACGCTACTCTCTCACCATGTTTAGAATCATCTGTATAAATAGCTTGATGCGATCTGTATTTTTTCTCTCAATAGACCAAATTCTTGTCTATACACGAGATGGCTCGTGTCTGCCTTTTCATATTTCATCACGATAATATCTACTTCAGGTCTGGCTAACTTGCCATAGTGAAACTGGTAGTGAGCTTGTACGTAAGTGAGACGGCTGTTTCAATCCTTATGGGATACTGTGATTAATAGCAAACTTCTCATCTCGGCTATACTCGTCTGAACAGCCACAAACGTTTCGATCAAACTATGATCAGGCGATGTAGAATCGGCCATACACGATTAATTCACGAACATTTACTAAAAAAAGAGCCAGTCCCAAGGTGTATTCCATGCCACGAAGATATCACAGTGAAACATATTCTTATCGACTGAATAGATTTTAAGATTGTAAGAAATTCTGTTTATCGAGCGACTACTTTGGGAGATCTTTTTAGTCGGGTGAGAGAGAACTGTGTCTTCGGTTATTTGAGAGAAATCGGTTTGTTGCATAAGTTTTAATGTGTGTATGTTTTAATGTGTTGCTCTACAAGGTTATTGGCTTGAGTAGTTAGAATTTTATTTGATCGCTGCTATAGTACTGAAATATTGCTGAACGCTACGTTAAACTTCATTCTCTCTCTAACTCTCTCTCTCTCCTATGTTAGGTAAAATTTGACTAAGCTTAGAACGAATTTCATGCGAATTCCAAGCGGTGGAATAGTGGATGGTATCTTTAAAAATACAAATCTACGTATTTAGGATTGAAAACACAGTTGGATGCAGGATTTGAGTGATAAGATCGCAATTTTGCAAAATATTGCAGTACTAGTTTAATTCTGCGAAGCTCTACAGGACATTCATCTGCTTCGACATATGAGCTTTCTTTAGGTGATTTTTGAACGCTCCCTGGCAAGGTCTTGGTCCTTGATGGAGAATAGGATCTAGCTTTGCCAAGTTTGACTTACATGCACCGTTGTAAACAATAGAGCCATAATCCAGCTTAACGAATAAGTGATCGATATAAATGGATAACCGTCTGCTGATCTCCTCCCTACTTATAGCTTGCAATTACCTAGTGTACAACCCGTTTCTATGTTACTAAGGAACAGTTTGACTGAGTGGGGTAGGTGGGCCATAAATGAGACAAACGATGCCCCTCCCCAACCCCTATCGTTTCTCTCAATACACACATACCCACTCATTGCTGATGAAATAGGAGAGATACACGTCATTTTGAATTACCCCCCCTCCCCCCGCTTGCCCTCCCATATAAATGGAGAACCGTAGGATAGAGATAGAATAGAGAGCTTGGTGTGGGGCCATAATGGTCTCCGAGATCTGATTGGATTAAGATGACTCTCAAAAAACATTAACCAGTAACACAAATATGAGCTGTTGATAATATTCGGGGACATTTCGGCGGCATTCGTTCCACATGTTTCTGTACCAGTCTTCCAGCTAATGTTTTCCATCAACATTCAGTTGTATGCAGCGATAACGATATCAAATGGTTAATTCATATTTACATGTGGTGTAGGATTAATGATCCCAAGTCCTACAGTGATGCATATTTGTGTTTGTGATATACTCTGACAGCTGAAAGACTGTTCGTACTGTTCTTGCATGCAATGATGGAAAGGATACAATATATACCATGATTGTTTTTGGTAGAATAATGGAACACTCTGATGATGATGATGATAATGTACATGTATACTTTAAAGCGAACCCGCACGTCTAGACTAAACAGCTACACATCATGCCAGGCATGCAATCACACACAATATAGGGATTAATGGAGACGCAGATGCGAGAGATGATTATTGATCTATCCCTGCACCTAAAAGGATTAAAAGAAACACCATCATTATAGAAATAAAGAGGCTGTTATATGTTATCCATTGATTGATTTTATTCTCAAGCCATGAGAGCAGCATGATGTACAATGCATATACATTTATACATGATGACAGTGTATGTGTATCCGACACAGCGGTAGAGCATGTATACAAAAAGCAGAAAAAACATAGATGTTTACTCTCTCTCTCTCTCTCTCTCTCTCTGGGGGAACGGGTTAATCTATTGGTATGTTTTCTGTTTTGTGTGTACATACATTTGTATCAATGGTAACTTGAACGGACTGAGCCAATTCAGTGAACAAATCGGAACTTTTGGAAGAGCTGACGTATCTCATATGCAGTATGTTTCACATTAATTTTAGCTTAATATTAGTCTTTCTCTCTAATGTCAGGACATTTGAGGAAATAATGATGTTCACCTTCAACATCTGAGTTACATAAATTACAAACTCTTTCACTTTTCTCCATATTTGTCCAAAAAATAACCTAGTGCTGTAAGACGAAACAGTTTGAATTTGGTCGATGACATAAAAAAATCGGAGTTATTGTCGCGAGGCTAACTTTCTCATATATTTTTGCTATAGTTCATATCTTGCCTTATAGCTTAAATTTATCCATATTATGCAAGTTTCTTTAGATAAGCATTGGCCGAAATTTGTAACCTTCTTTACTGCATTGACTATTCGATCTTGTTTTCTCTTGTCTCTCTCAAAATTTTGGTTCTGTATTAAATCTTCTGAGTAGAGGAGAGCAATTCCGACCTCGGTCTGACTGCTGTGTCTGATGTACCTGAAAACGAATGTGGTCCAAATTATTGAAACTCAAAATTTCAAGAGAGAAGAGGAAAAACACTGTAGACTAACCAAATCTTCACTGCACTTCGATCAATCTTCTGCCGATCTCTTCTTAATGAACACACTAAACACTGATATTAATACTGATCAATAGAAGATCCATATTCGACAGAACGAATCATGACAGATAGATAGATAGACTGGATTAATACACATAACCCGACCTTTTTTGGAAATCCAGACTGGAGGCTAATTTTAACGTCCCCAGCTATTAAAGCAGAATCTCACTACCTCATCTGGTAACAAGGAAATTTTACCCAGCATAATTACTCAGCACAATGCTGCTTTGTTATCGAAACCCGATGCTTTCCACAGGGTCGAAACGAAGGTGCAAGTGTTCGATACGAAAGAGCGAGTAATCGATAGAAAAGGGCGGGAATTTGATATGAAAGTCTGAGGTCATTCTCACACTTTAGTATCAAACGCTTGCTCTTTCGTATTGAACCTAAATATCGACTTTTTCTATGTTTCAGAAAGTGGTGTTAATGGGCTAAAAAGTCGCAAGTCAACAACTCGAATGGCCGCATCCGTCTTCCCTACATATTGAATCATTATTCATTTTCCCGAAATATGGGTGATTGAAAATGGTTCAAATGATGTATCCACAGACTTCTCCAGAGACTATTTTTATCCAATTTAGAGGATAAGTTAAGTCTTAACTGTTGTGACGTTATTAATTTCCAATGAAGTAGTGCTTCATTAAAACACCGTCTTGCGAGAGCTCCGTTGCAAACTGCTTCGTCGCCATGTCAAATCTGTATTTATGGGATACGTTGTTTTGATTGGTTAACGTAGGATTTTTTTACGGCTCAGCCTATAAATTAGACGAGCAGGACGAAGCCGTTGTAATACATTTAAGACGAGAAGAGCTGTCAATGAAATATGCAGGGAAAACAATAGCCAAGGGCGAAAACCACCCATGCCACAACATTTTTGGCCCTAAAACTGAATACGAATACCTAAAAATGAAATGGGAAAAAGACTCCGCACCACTAGGTTACACGATAGAACGATTATTCCAAGAACACGGCATTCCTATCTCTTGTATCTCTGACACTGATAAGGTCAATAGACCACCATGGCAACTAATCACACCACACGTGGACACGAATATACATAGATACATCACGAAACAGGACAACCCAGAGCATATAAGGGTCACTGCCCTCGAATATATTGACACACATTGGAAAAATCGCTTGAAAATATATACAGACGGCTCCAAAAACACAAGTCACAATACAGGATCTGCATTCGTTATACCAGAACTTGACATTCACGAAGGTTTCAAACTACCAGACAATATGTCTGTATACACCACTGAATTAGTCGCCATAATCAAGGCCCTCGAATGGGTTCTTCAGAACCGACCGGTTTCCACAGTTATTCTTAGCGATTCCTTAAGCGGACTGGTATCTATAGAGAACTCCAAATCCGACAGCAGACCTGACCTCATACACGAAATAGAAATTGTATGTACACAAATACGAGACAATGACATTGACGCCATTTTAGCTTGGATTCCCGCCCACGTGGACGTTAGGGGAAATGAAGCTGCCGATAGGACAGCCAAAGACAGCCTCACCAAAACTGCACCTGACGTGCATATAGGACTAGGAACCAAAGAACTGAATTCTATCATTAAAACCAGAATAGATAGTAAATGGGAAAAGGAATGGAACGAAGAAAACCGAGGTAGATGGCTACATAGTATTCTAGATAAGGGGAAAGACAGAGTTGTGGATTCCAGCTAGACAGTAAACATGACGACCGCATCATCACAAGATTAAGACTAGGCAAAACAGGACTAAAATCACACCTCTCTAAGCTAATAAAAAACACATCACCACTATGCACCTAATGCAACAACGAAGAAGAAACGATAGAACATTTTATACTCAAATGCCCAAAACATGACCCCTATCGCCGCACACTGGAAAACGAGCTCAAACACTTAAATATCCCTCTGTCGTTGGCTTCTATATTAAATCCTAAACCACCTCTTATAAACAAGGTATTCACCACCTTACTAGCTTACATCAAATCGACTGACTATTACTCTACCATTTAATACTATATGGTTACACCAAGAAACCAAAGACCAAATTTAAATAAATGTAGCACGCTTAGAGTCAAAACTATATTACAGGGGCGGAAATAAGGGTCAGTGATCAGAAATGACTGATCAAATTTGGACACTAACCAATCAAAATGTCATAGCAATAACATAGACAAATTCACTGATCAAATTAAAAGCTCCTAATAATGAGCACCGATCAAATTGTGTTCTCTTATTTCCAACCCTCTTTAACGAATGTTAACCGTCCGGTTTTCTAGCAGAGGCAGAAGACTGGAGGTTATATCAAACATTCACAATCGGCTATAATTATAATAATATTGTTATTTATAATATTTAGTACCTAATTAATTATTGCTATTGATCATGTGTGACTTAGATCACGATAGTGCCTGTCGGTGGCAAAAAATAACACCAGAAAATAAGAAACTACAAAATCTTCTATTCTTTGTAATACAGGCACAGCACACTGAAGACCACAGACGAGTAAGACCAGCCATGAAACAGAGCACCGATGACGACAAAAATTATAAAACAGCACAGTGAGTGACAACACCCCTGAAACCACCCTGACCTAGCCATTTCAGTGGAATCACCAAAACCCACACCTTGACCACGGACAATCAACGGAAACAAGAACAGCTTCTACATTCAAACCAAATCGAACAATGCCTACCACAACCACGGACAATTGAAACCATACTCACTGAAGATAACACAGATCAGATGTGCCACACCTGAGATGCCACCGATGTAATATATGATCCTTTGACTTTCACCTATATAGGATGTAGACCTGCCATTCTGTATCCCAATACCCACTCCAAGCAATTGTTACAGGCACAGATTTCTGGAAGAACCCGCCTATGGTTCTCCCAGTTTTTTCTGGACGGCGGTGTGTGTACAGAGGGGTACAAAGACAAAGGAATCACCCACGCGACTACAATATACAATGAACACATACTTACCAATATAACCTAATCAAACACCAAGCGATGAACCTGTACATAGACAAATCTTATATTCTAAACTATTTATATCTCCATCCGCACATTAATAATATTTACTTATTTATTTATTTATATATTTATTTATTTACTTATTTATTTGTTTATTTGATAATACAGCACTTGTAAACATCTTTAACAAACTAAGAAATGTAACGTGTAATTAAAATAAAACATTGAGTTGATGGGCTGCGAAATCCGTACGGGAAGCGGTCCTTAAACTGCAATTTCAATCAAAGCCGTTGTAAATCCCACTTTTAAAAACTAACCAAATCAACGTCTAAGATAGTCACGTAATAATCAAGGCGATGAAGCCGTTTCAACAGATTGCTTACGAGAAGGTGTACCACATGCCAGAGAAAAACTTTTTGGTAAAACATTACAATGTTTAAAAGACTACCCCCCCCCGCCTCATCCTCAACGTTCAGAAAATATTACATGACTGTGACGTCATAATCATAGTCTCCGTTTGTTTGATTGTGGCGTCTTGTTAGAGCATCATAGAAATATACAATGTAGAAACTTAATTAACTTTCCTAACCCAAAAGTGATAAAAAAAAGATATGTAATAACCTGCATAATTCGCACGTTATCTCCGCAATTTGCTCCACTTCCATCTACACCAATTATGGCGATGATGCCCCATCATGTATATGTACCTAAGACGGGATATCGGGTATACAAATGGAGGCTAAACTACGAGTCAAGACGGTTTTAACTCACCAGGAGACTAGCTTCTGAATAACACAATATATATATAAAATAATATTAATGAGTACTAATAATATAATCATGAACAAGGAAATAATAATAACTAGAGCTGCGAGCAGCTATGGGTCGGCTTCCGAAATTACGCATGATAGACGATCTTGACTATCCTGACAGACACTTTGAATATTCAATTCAATTAATACTAATTCTAATTCCTGAACATGTATTTCGTCACATTCCCCTTCCAAATCCGTTATTGAAAATTCGACAACTTTGATTGGCCGCTGGCAGCCATTTTCTTTTACGGTGCAACATTTCAAATAGAATTTTGGGAGACCCAGATCCATTGATTATGTGTACCAAGTTTCGTGTTGATTGCTTTATTGGTTCCAGAAGAGTAAAGTTTAAAAGATTTTTTTCAAAACGGAGTAAATGCAAGATGGCCGCTGAATGCGCTTTTGAACTACTAAATGTGAGTCAATATATTGATTATACCGTTACCAAACTATCCTCTGCGCATTGGGCCGCAAGGTCAATAGGGCTTGAAATGCGCTTTTATACTACTAAATGTCCGTCAATATACTGTTAATATACCATCCTCTGCGCATTGCGCCGCAAGGTCAATAGGGCTCGAAATGCGCTTTTATACTACTAAATGTGAGTCAAAATACTGTTACTATACTATCCTCTGCGCATTGCGCCGCAAGGTCAATAGGGCTCGAAATGCGCTTTTATACTACTAAATGTGAGTCAATATACTGTTAATATACCATCCTCTGCGCATTGAGCCGCAAGGTCAATAGGGCTCGAAATGCGCTTTTATACTACTAAATGTGAATCAATATAATGTTAATATACCATCATTTGCGCATTGCGTCGCAAGGTCAATAAGGCCCAAAATGCGCTTTTATACTACTAAATGTGTGTCAATATACTGTTACCAAACTATCCCCTGCGCATTGCGCTGCAAGGTCAATAGGGCTCAAAATGCTCTTTTATACTACTAAATGTGAGTCAATATACTGTTATATACCATCCTCTGCGCATTCCCTTTTTTCGAAATGCGCTTTTAGACAACTAAATGTGAGTCAATATACTGTTACTATCCTGTACTCTGTGCATTGCGCCGCAAGGTCAATAGGGCTCGAAATGCGCTTTTATACTACTAAATGTGTCAATATACTGTTACTATACTATCCTCTGCGCATTGCGCCGCAAGGTCAATAGGGCCCGAAATGCGCTTTTATACTACTAAATGTGAGTCAATATACTGTTAATATACCATCCTCTGCGCATTGAGCTGCAAGGTCAATAGGGCTCGAAATGCGCTTTTATACTACTAAATGTGAGTCAATATAATGTTAATATGCCATCATTTGCGCATTGCGTCGCAAGGTCAATAAGGCTCAAAATGCGCTTTTATACTACTAAATGTGAGTCAATATACTGTTACCAAACTATCCTCTGCGCATTGCGCTGCAAGGTCAATAGGGCTCAAAATGCTCTTTTATACTACTAAATGTGAATCAATATACTGTTAATATACCATCCTCTGCGCATTGAGCTGCAAGGTCAATAGGGCTTGAAATGCGCTTTTATACTACTAAATGTGTCAATATACTGTTACTATACTATCCTCTGCACATTGCGCGGCAAGGTCAATAGGGCCCAAAATGCGCTTTTATAATACTAAATGTGAGTCCATATACTGTTACTATACTATCCTCTGCGCATTACACCGCAAGGTCAATAGGGCCCGAAATGCGCTTTTATACTACTACATGTGAGTCAATATACTGTTAATATAACATCCTCTGCGCATTGCGCCGCAAGGTCAATAGGGCGCGAAATGCGCTTTTATACTACTAAATGTAAGTCACTATACTGTTACTATACTATCCTCTGCACATTGCGCCGCCAGGTCAATAGGGCTCGAAATGCGCTTTTATACTACTACATGTAAGTCAATATACTGTTACCATACTATCCTCTGCACATTGCGCGGCAACGTCAATAGGGCCCGAAATGCGCTTTTATACTACTAAATATGAGTCCATATACTGTTACTACACTATTCTCTGCGCATTACACCGCAAGGTCAATAGGGCCCGAAATGCGCTTTTATACTACTACATTCGAGTCAATATACTGTTAATATAACATCCTCTGCGCATTGCGCGGCAAGGTCAATAGGGCTCGAAATGCGCTGTTATACTACTAAATGTAAGTCAATACACTGTTACTATACAATCCTCTGCACATTGCGCCGCCAGGTCAATAGGGCACGAAATGCGCTTTTATACTACTAAATATGAGTCAATATACTTTTACTATACTATCCTCTGCACATTGCGCGGCAAGGTCAATAGGGCCCGAAATGCGCTTTTATACTACTAAATGTGAGTCCATATACTGTTACTATACTATCCTCTGCGCATTACACCGCAAGGTCAATAGGGCCCGAAATGCGCTTTTATACTACTACATGTGAGTCAATATACTGTTAATATAACATCCTCTGCGCATTGCGCCGCAAGGTCAATAGGGCTCGAAATGCGCTTTTATACTACTAAATGTAAGTCAATATACTGTTACTATACTATCCTCTGCACATTGCGCGGCAAGGTCAATAGGGCCCGAAATGAGCTTTTATACTACTAAATGTGAGTCCATATACTGTTACTATACTATCCTCTGCGCATTTCGCCGCAAGGTCAATATGTCTCGAAATGCGCTTTTATACTACTCAAAATGCGCTTTATACTACTAAATGTGAGTCAATATACTGTTACTATACTATCGTCTGTGCATTTCGCCTATCGCAGTAACATAGAAATCTGTATCTACCAGGGTTTAAGAGAGTTGGCACATGCAAAATTGGTAAACTTGTTCATAAATTTCAAAATGGCGGCCATACCACGTGACCTAGGGGCATAATTTTTGCTTATTCGTTATCGGCATGTCATATAACATATACTAAATAACTTTTCCCGTCAAAATCCGTTACTTGAAAATCCGACCATTTTGATTGGTCGATGTCGGCCATCTTTTTTAATGGGTGAACTTTTTAAATTTACTTGTGAGAGAACTCAATTCATTGATCATGTGTACCAAGTTTCACAGCGATCGGTGCAACGGTTTCAGAGATCAAGATTGTTGAAGGTTTTAAACTAAATCCAATATGGCCGCCAAACCGTTCAGCCAATCAAAAATATTTGCTTTTAGTGCAATAGAACTTGGCCTTCCCGATATGTCACAGTAACCTAGAAATTTGTATCTATCAGGGTTCAAGAGAATAAGCCATTGCAAACTTGGTAAACTTTTTCCCAAAATTCAAGATGGCGGCCAAACCACGTGACCTAGGAGCAAAATATTTGCATATTCATGATCGCCATATCATATAACATATATTTCGTCACTTTCCCCGTCCAAATCAGTTACTTGAAAATCCGGCCATTTTGATTGGCCGCTGGCGGCCATTTTGTTTTTCGGAGCAACTTCTCTTATTGAGTTTTTCAGAGACCCCGATCCATTGATTATGTGTACCAAGTTTCGTGATGATTGCATCATTGGTTCCAGAGGAGTAGGGTATAGAAGATTTTTTCGAAAACGGGGTAAATCCAAGATGGCCGCTAAACCCTTCGACCAATCACAACCAATTTTTAATATGCACTAGATCCCCGCATGTCTAATATATGTGTGAAGTTTGGGCATGATTGACCTGATGGTTGCTGAGATTTAGCACACACAAAATCATGGAGAAGAATAAGAATAAAAAGAATAAAAAGAATAATAAGAATAATAATAATCCGAACAATAATAAAGAAGTCTTCCGATCTTCATCGGAAGCCTTAATAATATTTATTACCATAAATTTCACATTAGTGTTCATGCTGTAAGATTTTAAATTGACAGTAAACGGTTTGGTACACAGCACTCAAATACTGACTGATTCTTCACTCAGTTGACAAAGTAAGACGAATACAAGACACTTCCCCCCCCCCCAAACCATTTCCCCCCGACATTAAAAAGACATTTCCCCCCCAAAATTTTGAGTCACTCCCCCCCAGTTTTGCCATTTCTCCCCCTAAAAAAATATGATATTCTATGGTACACATATGCATACTCGACATTAGTGTCGAGTAATTTGGCAGTGTTCTCAGGGGGAATACAAAAGAAGAAGACACACACAGTTGTTGAATCATAATATGCACCTTCAATTTATTATATAACAAATATAATCATAAGGTATAGCACCATGACACTAGCACTGATCAAGGAGACATGGTTAATACTGGTTCAAGTTGATCGGTGGAGACCAGTGGTGGGGGCGTTGATCTTAGCACATTGTCGTAGTAGCTGATTCAGGGTCACGTCTTCATCCCTGTAGGCTGCCCACAGCTCGAAGAGCTTGGCCTGTTTCGATCATGTGGACAGCCGCTGATAGCGACAAAGCTTCCTTTCACCAACAAGGAGGATCTGTAGGGGTAGCTGGGATGCCTCGGCATGGAGGAGAGGGACGAGGATGTAGAACGGCAGATGGACACCATTGGCTCTTGTGTTCAACCTCCGATGCCATCCCTCACATCATGAAGTAATTAACAGGGGAATTGAAGTAAGAATGAACTCCTATGAAATTTATCAACCTCCGATGCCATCCCTCACATCATGAAGTAATTAACAGGGGAATTGAAGTAAGAATGAACTCCTATGAAATTTATCATCTTATATAAGTATTGACCCAGGAGAGGTGTTAAACTGCTTTGTATAAATGTGAGAAATTGAGTATTCTTCAATTTCCAAAAATAACCCATCAAGCCACAAAACCGTTAATGTTGGTGTTGGTGGGTGCTAATCTGCAAATGTCTGATCATTGATCAAATGCCTTACGCAGACAAGCAAATAAAGCATTATTTGTTCTCTCTACAGGAGAACTTCTTACAGAAGCACTTCAAGGAAATTGCCTCACAAAAGAATATCTTACTGAAGCACTTCAAAAGAAAATGCCTCACAAAAGAACATTATGGTTGTTGGGATTAATCAGTGGGATTAATCACTGAACATTAGTAGACTTACCTTTGAAAACAAGCACTTCAAGGAAATTGCCTCACAAAAGAACATCTTACTGAAGCACTTCAAAAGAAAATGCCTCGCAAAAGAACATTATGGTTGTTGGGATTAATCAGTGGGATTAATCACTGAACATTAGTAGACTTTACCTTTGAAAACAAGCACTTCAAGGAAATTGCCTCACAAAAGAACATCTTACTGAAGCACTTCAAAAGAAAATGCCTCACAAAAGAACATTATGGTTGTTGGGATTAATCAGTGGGATTAATCACTGAACATTAGTAGACTTTACCTTTGAAAACAAGCACTTCAAGGAAATTGCCTCACAAAAGAACATCTTACTGAAGCACTTCAAAAGAAAATGCCTCACAAAAGAACATTATGGTTGTTGGGATTAATCAGTGGGATTAATCACTGAACATTAGTAGACTTTACCTTTGAAAACAAGCACTTCAAGGAAATTGCCTCACAAAAGAACATCTTACTGAAGCACTTCAAAAGAAAATGCCTCACAAAAGAACATTATGGTTGTTGGGATTAATCAGTGGGATTAATCACTGAACATTAGTAGACTTTATCTTTGAAAACAAGCACTTCAAGGAAATTGCCTCACAAAAGAACATCTTACTGAAGCACTTCAAAAGAAAATGCCTCACAAAAGAACATTATGGTTGTTGGGATTAATCAGTGGGATTAATCACTGAACATTAGTAGACTTTACCTTTGAAAAAGCACTTCAAGGAAATTGCCTCACAAAAGAACATCTTACTGAAGCACTTCAAAAGAAAATGCCTCACAAAAGAACATTATGGTTGTTGGGATTAATCAGTGGGATTAATCACTGAACATTAGTAGACTTTACCTTTGAAAACAAGCACTTCAAAGAAATTGCCTCACAAAAGAACATCTTACTGAAGCACTTCAAAAGAAAATGCCTCACAAAAGAACATTATGGTTGTTGGGATTAATCAGTGGGATTAATCACTGAACATTAGTAGACTTTACCTTTGAAAACAAGCACTTCAAGGAAATTGCCTCACAAAAGAACATCTTACTGAAGCACTTCAAAAGAAAATGCCTCACAAAAGAACATTATGGTTGTTGGGATTAATCAGTGGGATTAATCACTGAACATTAGTAGACTTTACCTTTGAAAACAAGCACTTCAAGGAAATTGCCTCACAAAAGAACATCTTACTGAAGCACTTCAAAAGAAAATGCCTCACAAAAGAACATTATGGTTGTTGGGATTAATCAGTGGGATTAATCACTGAACATTAGTAGACTTTACCTTTGAAAACAAGCACTTCAAGGAAATTGCCTCACAAAAGAACATCTTACTGAAGCACTTCAAAAGAAAATGCCTCACAAAAGAACATTATGGTTGTTGGGATTAATCAGTGGGATTAATCACTGAACATTAGTAGACTTTACCTTTTAAAAAGCACTTCAAAGAAATTGCCTCACAAAAGAACATCTTACTGAAGCACTTCAAAAGAAAATGCCTCACAAAAGAACATTATGGTTGTTGGGATTAATCAGTGGGATTAATCACTGAACATTAGTAGACTTTACCTTTGAAAACAAGCACTTCAAGGAAATTGCCTCACAAAAGAACATCTTACTGAAGCACTTCAAAAGAAAATGCCTCACAAAAGAACATTATGGTTGTTGGGATTAATCAGTGGGATTAATCACTGAACATTAGTAGACTTTACCTTTGAAAACAAGCACTTCAAGGAAATTGCCTCACAAAAGAACATCTTACTGAAGCACTTCAAAAGAAAATGCCTCACAAAAGAACATTATGGTTGTTGGGATTAATCAGTGGGATTAATCACTGAACATTAGTAGACTTTACCTTTGAAAACAAGCACTTCAAGGAAATTGCCTCACAAAAGAACATCTTACTGAAGCACTTCAAAAGAAAATGCCTCACAAAAGAACATTATGGTTGTTGGGATTAATCAGTGGGATTAATCACTGAACATTAGTAGACTTTACCTTTGAAAACAAGCACTTCAAGGAAATTGCCTCACAAAAGAACATCTTACTGAAGCACTTCAAAAGAAAATGCCTCACAAAAGAACATTATGGTTGTTGGGATTAATCACTGAACATTAGTAGACTTTACCTTTGAAAACAAGCACTTCAAGGAAATTGCCTCACAAAAGAACATCTTACTGAAGCACTTCAAAAGAAAATGCCTCACTATCATATGAATATCATATTTTTTTAGGGGGGGAATGACTGGGGGGAAATGGTTTGGGGGAGGAGTGACTAGGGGGGAAATGGTTTTTGGGGGGGGGGGAAGTGTCCTGTACATAGTAAGACAGACAACGTATATTGCTGATCCCGGAGCCAGAAATTAAAAGTACAAATAAACGAGTTTAGAGACGAATCCAGTAATCCACATATCACACTCCTCTTATTTGGCATTATCTATTACATTTCATCATATCAGATGTTTGTCAGAAGAATAAAATTATTGATAAATGTTTCGCCTGAACTTCGTCAATATTGGTTTAACTTGGGATTTATTGGAATTCCTGGTGAGATAGATAGATATCCAGGGTTGCTGTATTAGGTTGGAGAATTAGATTACATACCGGCCCTGTATTTGTATATATGTATACAATAGTAGTAAAACTGGAAATGATATGTAAAAACAGCTAAAGTTATACAGTGCGCGACAGCGCCAAAAATATGGATATTAAGTAAACTGCCATTGCTGGTTAACCCTACCTGGCCTGGGAGGGGGGGAGGGGGGTACTTTTCGCCCCACCCTCATGTTGTTTTTTTGCCCCTATCTCCGGAACGACAAAAAATTGAGCGCTGACACTTCTTGACCTTTTAGATTATCATATTGGGGCCATTTTTAGCCTATTTGCATGACCCCCCGAGCAGAGAATCATGGATAAATTCAAAATGGCGCCATGTGGGGTACCAGAAAAGTGATGTTTTTGTCATATTTCTTCAAAATTTTTGCTTTTCTGTATGGAAAAGTGGGTAAAATCTATTTTATTTCATATCAGATTATTATTTACTAGTTTATCATACAGTTTTTGCGATGAAAAACAAAAAAAATTAAAAATTCGAAAATTCTGACCAAAAAATGGTCCAAAAATGCTCTTTTTGAAAATGACGTCAAGGTGACGTCATCATGGCGACCATCTTGAATTTTTTTTTACATTTCCTTCTAAGATCCAATGATATAGTGTGGTAAGTTTCAGCCCCCTAGCCTTAGCGATAGCAAAAATATATAAGGGGGGGTCACTTTCCGCCCCCCCCCCCTGGCTGCGGTACACCCCAAACCGCCCAGGACAGATTGGGTTAAAATATGTCATAAGACATAACGCTAATCATCACAATATTTAAAAGGATCGATCCAGCGTTCGAAGATATGCCCTTTTGGATGACTGGGCATCCTGGACAGTTACATGATTGACACTTGACGACATATTGAATAAGCAAACCAAGAAGGAAGGGCACATTTGGGGGCACCCCATACGCCCCCTCATGAGCTATTTCTTCCTGTTTGGTACGTTCGATACATCGCCTCGTGTCATCATGTAACTATAGCATAAACGAAGTGTTTAGATCACGGACGACAAGAGCCTTTGTTAGCGGTTGAGCCGGCTAAGCGGGAAGCAAAATGCTAAATAGAATCAGATAATTGGTTATTTTGCCTGGAGTCGAACAGTTCTTCTGCATGTGCAAATTTCATCGCTAGTGGGTTTCTTGCGAAGACAATGGCGAATACCACCGGTAATAACGACACAGCTTTTCAATATGACACAGTCAAATTTGTAATCCTTCTCTCTATCAACTCCGTCGTTTTCTTTGTCGGAATATTCGCTAATGGAACTTTGCTTTGGTCTGTCAGCCGAAACAGACAACTGCGTACAACACCGACATATATCATGTTACTAAGTATGTCTTTGAGCGATCTACTCGTGGTTGTGCTACACTACTCTTTTTCAACGATGGGAATGACAGCAAGTACCTTTGTAGGGGGTGATGTTCTTTGCAAACTATATATCTGGGTAAGCTTTAGTTTGCAACAGATCGGCGTTACACATCTGGTTGTGTTTGCCTTGTTTAGATATCTAATTCTGATTCATCCCTTCTATGCCAGACAAAAGATAACCAAAGGTACCACCTTCAGGATATGCTGTGTGTTATGGATATCCTGTTTGACTATTTATGCTCCAACTGTCGTGTTCTATGGGATACAAGAGAGGCATATCGCCGGTAAGAGAACAACAAGATGTCAGGTGGATATGTATCAACGGACTCCTCAGATCTTATTGTTGCTATGGCTATACGTAATACCACTTCTTAGTATCTCTGTGCTACATTTAGTAAAGATGTGGAAAATGTATTTTATTGGAAAAGTAACAGCAAACCACCCGATAAGCTATTGGATCAAAAACAGAACATCCAATAAAAGGACAGTTTCTCCTAAAACTGTAGCTGCAATTATCGTGACTTTCGCCGTCTGTTATTTCCCTATGAGTTTCAACTGGTTTCGTGTAGCATTCCTTGACGAAGAACCTTTTGCTGGAGTCCTACATACCGTACAAGTTGTCTCTGTATTTTGTAATAGTGCTCTGAATCCGATTATATACTTCTTTTCCATTGGATCAGTGAAATTCTGCCGTAAGGAGAGACCGACAGGATTTACCCCAGCCATCGTGGCACCTGCATAAACATCTCACATATAATCCAGATTTGGTTGAATATTTCGTGTGACGAAGCAAGGTCGATTTGTGTACCTTCACAATACAATTTAGTCATACAGATGATGTTAAAAATTATATTGTGTTTGTATCTGGACCTCGCGGTTAAAGGTGGGCGGTGACGAATTCTGCCGCTCAGTTGCCTAGGAAAATCATCTAAGAGCATTTTATTTGGAAACGTCTGCGCGAAACCAGTCAATTTAAATATCGACAGCGATTTGCCTGAGCCGGTTTTCCCTGGTATGGTTGGAGTTGGTGTTGACTTTTCCCAGATGCCGATTGCCGAGCTGTCTGTATATTCAGGTAGCTGTCGTCACCTACGCCAAGGCCAAAGTCAGGGTCACGTCAGTGAGCGCAATGTTCCTTTCTTGTACACTAATTTAAAATGTCATTTTATGTAGAGATGGGACTATTAATTTTCGATTGGTGAGCCCCAAGGGAAATTAAGCCACAGATTGGTTAAGTTATTCGTACTGATAGAGGACGTTAACCCTATCTGGCCTGGGCTTTTTGGGACCTATCGTGGCCTGGGGGGCCGAAATGGCCCTCCCCCTAATTATTCTTCTTACCCCTTGAGCTAGGGAGCTGAAACTTACCACACTATACCCTTAGGTCAAGCTCTACCAGAAAATGTAAAAAAATCCAAGATGGCCGCCATGATGATGTCACAGTGACGTCATTTTCAAAAACGGCATTTTCCGGTCAGATTTTCCGAATTTTTTATTTATCCAATTTCTCCGCAAAAACAGCCTGATAAATTAGTAAATATTAATGTGATGTGACATAAAATAGTTTATGCCCACTTTTCATCGCAGAAAAGCAGAAATTTTGAAGAAATATGACAAAAACATCACTTTTCTGGGACCCCACATGGCCGCCATCTTGAATTTCCCCATGATCCTCTCATCGGGGGGTTATGCAAATAGGTTGAAAATGACCCCAATATGATAAACTATAAAGTCATGGAGTTTCAGCTCTCTATGTTTTGTCGTTCCGGCGATAGCGCAGAAAGTTTGGTAGGGGGGCCATTTCGGCTCCCCCCAAGGCCAGGTAGGGTTAAAAGTTGTGTATCTTGGTAAACGAGTGATCAAATAGTGCCACCGGTACTGAATGTGTAGTGAGTTTCAGTGACTTTCACAGCGACTAGTAGAAGAGATTGACGAAGGTGAAACATTAGGCGGAATAACAAAGGGAAGTACACAGTTGAATGCAAACATATAGATGAATTTGAATAGAAACGTACAAGTGAATCTGAATGCAAATCTAAACATGAATCTGAATGCAAATGTGCAAGTGAATCTGAACGCAAAACGTTAAAGGTTGAAGCCGGTCACCGAAGTTGCAAACAAGTCAATGGTGTACTGGAGAAGGCCATATTTGTTGAGCACCAAACTTATGCAAACATTTTATGTGCCTGGATCAATAAATTGTTGTTATTATTACTTAATTAGCTAGAAAGAGTGTAAATAAGTCAAAATAGACCAATTGTAGTAGTTGAGAGATCACATGCACGTATTCTTGCTTTTTTATGCAAGAGTATACAAAACTAATGAACATTTAAATCAAAAGATGTTTGAACACCTTTGTTCAAATGTTTGAATCTACCTAGTATAATCCATGGCGTGTCTTCCTCCTCCTCCTCTTCCTACTCCTCCTCCTTCGCTCTACTCAATGCACAGTGGGTCGCATTGGCGTGGCGCGGGATAGGGTGGGGCGAGAGACCTCAGATTCCATGGGCCAGACTTGCACCCTACAGTAGTATGGGTCGACTGCGCATGCGCGATGAGTAGTGCGCAATGTGGAGTATAGAAAGGGCACGCGATCTCCCTATTGTTGTAATGCAAGATCTTATTATATTTTATTGTTTTAAATAAGATAGCAAACACACATATATACATACAAGGCTCAAATATAACAGCATATATACACATACTTTTATAAAGACGCACATCGACCATGATACGAATAACTCAAAATTGGTACTTCTTTAGAATCAGCGATTCTCGCGATTCAAAACACGCACGTCTTCGTTTGCGAACGATTGGCCGGTTGCCAGATGTCTGAAACGACCAAAGCGTAGCAGTTGAAAACTGGCTATTGGTGTTGGTCATCCTTTTGTTTCACTGCCAGGTGACCGTACACCGAATAACCCAATGACCCAACTTCCATAGTTCACGTTCAATGTGTTCATTTCAAGGTAAAATTAGCAGCCCAGTTGGTCAAAATTGCAATATCAGGCAGTTCATGGGGATATGGGGCGTTTATTAAGAGAAACTGAATTGTGATGCAGTTCGTCATGTAAGAATCTTCAAACAGGGAACACAGTGTGCAATACAGCTTGCCAGGTAGCTTTTCCAGGTTCAACATGGTTTCCTACATGTAGTCACCTATTGTGTCTTGCTTACATAACGAATATGCGGAATTGTGTCTGATAGCAATCAAGCGGACTTGTTATGCTATCCAAATTCTGCAAAATCACTTTTTAGTAAAGATTACATATTCACATATCAGCCTGGAGAAAATGTGTTCGTCGCTTGCATAACAATGCATTTATGATTCTTCAAACTTTGCTCTCTGTTTTTTTTTTCAAGCATTCTTAGAGAGGATTTTCTCTCTTAGCGAAAATATGACACGTCAAACAAAAATTATATTTACGCTCAATTTATTAATTAGAAAGTGGGATCATTTGAAAAAAATCGAGTATGGCCTTGTTTTGAGGTGTTATATGATTGCTACAACAGACAATTATCCCTATAAATGCTTCAAAAATATCAAAGTAGGTCAAGGAACACATCTTTACGCAACTGACCATCTTAATTTTTTCCGGGCTCATATTTCAATACGTGAACTTTAACCCTACCTGGCCTGTGGTGGGGGGGAGCCATTATGGCCCCCCTACCAAACTTTCTGCACTATCTCCGGAACGGCAAAAAATGGAGAGCTGAAACTCCGTGACTTTATAGTTTATCTTATTGGGGCCTATTTGCATACCCCCCCCCCGAGCAGTGGATCGTGGGTAAATTCAAGATGGCGGCCACGTGGGGTACCAGAAAAGTGATGTTTTTGTCATATTTCTTCAAAATTTCTGCTTCTCCGCGATGAAAAGTGGGCAAAAACTATTTTATTTCATATCACATTAATATTTGCTAATTTTTCATGCAGTTTTTTGTGAAGAAATTGCAAAAACAAAAAATTCGGAAAATCTGACCGAAAAATCGACCAAAAAATACCGTTTTTGAAAATGACGTCACTGTGACGTCATCAAAGCGGCCATCTTGGATTTTTTACATTTTCTGGTAGACCATGACCCAAAGGTATAGTGTAATAAGTTTCAGCCCCCTAGCTCAAGGGGTATGAAAAATAATTAGGTGGAGGGGGAGGGGGGCATTTCGCCCCCCCCCCGCAGGCCTGGACAGGTCCCAAAAAGCTCAGGCCAGATAGGGTTAAGAAAAATATCATTTTGCAGGTTCTTGAAGTTAAAGAAAAATCGTTCTTTTTTTCTTACGTAAATCATATTCAATTATTTTCACCTAGATCACTGATAATCTACATTATTACATACATATAAGATTCGCCACAATTATATAGCTATATGATACATCTATTTGCAATATTAAAAACATTTTTTTCCGACATATAGTCATTTCAGATATTCTCACTTGCCTAGGAACACTTTCCTGGAATCCAGATGTCTGTAATTTCAATTTGGCTGTCAGATCTTCTGAACAGACCTAGCCATGTAATTGTCTCATTAAGGCCGTTAAGCATGATTGTTTTTCGATGCCTTTGTTTTTGGACGGTGAAATGCACATTCTTCTTCTTCTATTTCCGACTTTCGCTATTTAGCTAATTAATTTTACATCACAACTTCCGATTTCTCTCAGGTTTGACTAGGATGACTATCGATTGTATCACCCAGATGTTGTGACCCAAAATTTAGGTCAGTAGGTCAACTCGAAGGTCACTGTGGCTGAAAAAGCAGGAAATCACCGAAATTCATTTTAGTGTGAGTGGATATATCAACGAGACACGATATACCAGGTACTGCAATAGGTCAAATAGGTCAAAGGTCACTCTTACGGTTCCCCAAAAGAGTAATCAAACCTCAGAGTAATTCTCTCTTATGGCAAGCATCAAACATATTGATGTAGAAAGGTCAAAGGTTAAGGCCAGAGGGATAAACAAAATGACCAGGAAACCATTAAAAATCACATCTTTGTGACTGAACTCATTAGTAGGAAGCGAGGCGTGGGCTACCAAGGTTGAGGTTAAAAGGTCAACGGTCAAGGTCAAGGTCACTGATCAACTGCAATTCACTGAAATGCGTGATACGTATAAAGATCCATGGATTTCATTAGTATGCGTATCACTATGACGTATAGTCTATAGTGGCTAATGTTTACACACAGTTTTTGTTATATGTATTAATGTGTCTTAATAAAAATCGGTTTCGATCAAAACGAAATAGTTTCTTGCTGTGTCTCAGGTTATCTCTTACCCGTGTTATCTCCTGTAGTTATTTTTGCAAATCGTTCCAAAAGTTATTTTACGTAATATCAATTTAGAAAAAAAATGTTCTACTGTTTCGATTTCCATTGCACAGTAATTACTGTTTTTTTGTTCGCTCGCTAAACCAGCCGACGAATTATGTGATGGCAGTTTCGGTCCGTCCGTCCTCACGTTCTTGTTCAGTTTACTTTGGCGTGGAATACATTAGAAGGAGACGATGTGTCACGTACCGAATTGAAAGCAAATTTACTGCTACCCTAATAATCAGAAATCTATGGAAATGTGCTGTTACATGTATTTTGTGACTTGATACACATTGTGATATACATGACCCTGTTTATATTTTTGTATATCGTGTGTTCAATTATGTTCACTGATTTGCTGTTCCATTGCTGATTACTGATTGTTTATTCGAATGGTTTCACTTTCAACACGGTTCAGAATTTACGGTTTCGGACGCATAAACTGTAAGGGGAGGGGCCTACGTATTGTGTGATATGCGATAATGAATACATTGTACATGGAAATGAGGGTTCCAAGATTTGGCAATGACCTTGACCTAAAAATAAATAGGTCAATGAATAATACTCCAGTAAATTTACAAGATGTTTGGTGAATCAAAACTTTAAGAGGTATTCAAGACACTGTTAAATTCAGTTTTGTGATGTGACCTTGACCTTTGACTTCTTGCCCTTGATATTAATACTGTGATAAAGAGTGTGATTTCTCCAATGGCTTGGAGAATAGCGGGAAATCACCAGCTCCAGTTGATCAGTTGCTACCAAACATTGGGTTTGTAGTGCCGATGGAGCAGTCATTTTGTGTTTAGGTCATATATTCAATTTCATGTAGAAATGGAAAGTCTCGTGTTCCATATCCAGAATTGGTTCGCAGCTTGATGCCTACCTTGCATATGGGGCAGACAATAACCCGATTTACTTTGAAGTCAAAAGGTCAGACAAAGCTCAAGGTCACCTAGGCCAGAAAATGTGAAAAAGGGAGAAATTCTGAACTCCAGTTCAGTGATGTGGATTTTGATCAAATTCCAAGTATACCCCAAACCTCAAAGTAATTAATTTTGATTTGGCCAAGAGTTATTTTCATCGGCAGCATCTCTCTGTCTGTCCATCCATCTGTCCATATACATATGTGATGTAGTTTGGTGCTAATAGGCGTAGTCATTCTTGAGATATGGTGGTAGCAATCAATTCATGATCAATTGACAAAGTTTGACCTGATGACCTGGAAAATTATGGGTCACACTGATTTTCAATATGCTTCTGCTCTGTGACCTGAAACCTGATGACGTAGGCCCGCTACATCCATGACAATAACATCCCACTTCTATCCCTTAATGCAATGCAGGCCCCCAACATCCATGATAATTGAATGGCTGGTGGGGATCTTTATGCAATTCATTTTACACTTCGTGTAACATGACATCAGCTTAGTTGCCTGCGCGAGGTCCCTGGACTGGCGCAGTCGGCAGAGCAAGTTTTAATTTGGTGTACCGCGTTACATGTAGGACTTCACGCCTTGCGACACGTGAACTTTGCGTTGACAATGACAATTTAATTGGTTTCGTGTTACATGAGCGATGTTAGATTTCTGGATAAGTGTTCACGTGTCATGCAGATGATTGAGAGAGATATAAAACGTCATCAGGGTTTGGGATCATTTTGTTGTGGCGCCAATAACTTAACCCTACCTGGCCTGGGGGGAGGGGGCGGAAAGTGCCCCCTATTGAACTTTTCTCTGCTGCTCCGAAACGACAAAACCGAGGAGGCTGAAACTTGGTGACTTTTAAGCTTATCTTATTGGGGTCATTTTGAGCCTATTTTCATATATCCCCGGGCAGAGGATCATGAGAAAATTCAAAATGGCGGCCATGTGGTATCCGCGAAAGTTGTGTTTTTCAATGTTTTCGCTCCCTTTCTTCACATTTTCCTTGGCTAAAAGTCCTTGAAAGTATTTTATTTATGAATAACTAATTATTCTATATTTAATTTGATTTTTTTCGAGAGAAAAAACGGAAAAATGAAAATTTCGAAAAATCGACCCAAAAATGGCCGAAAAATTGCTTCCGAGAAGATGACATCACTGTAACCTCATCGTGGCGGCCATCTTGGATTTCTTTACATTTTCCGATAGAGCTTGAACCAAAGATACTGTGTGGTAAGTTTCAGCGCTCTAGCCTTAGTGGTAGAGAGAATATATGGGGAGGGGGCACTTTCCGCCCCCCCCGGCTGCGATACACCCCAAATCGCCCAGGCCAGATAGGGTAAATTCTGTCAGTCTGCGATCATTTTGTTCAGCTACATGCTTTCCACACGAGTTACACACACACACCCCGCTCAAATCTCTCTATAGGTCTAACTTGGAGGAAAAACGTGGGGAAACCCTTATTGGAAGGGACAAAGCTTTCAGATACAAAGGAATCTCTCTTAATTTATAGATTCACCAATATATCTCCTATATCTATAATGCCATAATATAACATGATCACAGAGTCAACAAGAGTCCATTACTGGATCAGTTTGTGCAAATTATAACATATAATCGTTAAAGCCGGTTTCGAGTCGTGTGCCAGATATTTAACACATTTATCACAATGGTATACGACTTACACAACGGATATATTACTCGAAAGAGCTAGAAAATCCCATAGTGAAAGCATGAACCCGATCATGCTGTTTACAGAATGGCTAGCAACATACTGAGTGGTCCATTCACTGAGGATTTCTACTGTACATATAAATATAATAAAATACAGTGAAATGCGGAGAGGAATTCGGTATAATGATGAGAGAGTACATAAATGTAGAATCTCACAGAGCAATATTGGAGGCCTGAAAGCACGAATAGTAAACCCAATGAAATGATTTTTCTACAATTTAGTGGAACTAAGTAACAGTAAATTCACGTCAGCTCTATTCATACTAGAGAATAAAACCGAGATGAAATTAGCGAGAAATTATGTTTAGAGGCACGCCAGAATGTAAGAAGGTTCTAGAGGGGGGTCTCAGAATTTTCTGGCATTCTGGTATAAGAGATTCACAATTTCCCCATAATATTGCATACTATGTAATTATCATGCACAAGGTAAGTATAAGAGGACTCCACAGAACTCTGAATAGTCCAACCTAACATATAGTCACTTAAACAGGATTCACTTTTTGTGGACGGTGACCTTGACCGTTGACCTCAAAATGAATAGGGCTCCCCTTCATCCCGCGAATAGATTGGTACCAGTCCATACTTTATAAATGAAGATATTGCACGAACAACAAATGTTAATGGATGGATAGATGGACAGAACTCATCATTACATAATTTTTATACAACCTCGTCTTCGATGGGCATATACAAAATGTGACTCCTTTTGAGGTCACAGTGACCTTTGACCTTGACCTAAATTTTGGTACACGACACATCGTCTCCCCTTAATGTAGGCTAACTGCGGACACAAAAGTCATGATTTATAACAATTTCGTGATTTTGGTGTCATAGTTACCTTGATCTACATTTTGGTGCATCATGTATCTACTGACACAAAAAATGTGACTTTTAATGATTTCTTGATTTTGGGTCACAGTGACCTTGAACTTGACCTACAATTTGGTATGTGACACATCGTGTCACCCTAATGTATCTACTGGCACAAAAGTTATTTTCAATGATTTTGGTGTCACAGTGACCTTTGACCTCTGACCTCGACCTCAGTTTTGATATGAGACACATTGTCCCCACCTAGTGCATCCACGCGCAAAAAAATGCAACTGTGGATATAACCGACAGGAATGGTTCTGTGATTTCACCAAAACTTAGAACTGCAATGTCTAGAAAACTGTTCCAGATATAGACCAGACACGGGGGATGGACAGACGAATGGAAAAATCGGTATCACAGAATACGCCCGCCTTTTGGGCAGGTGTATAAAGACATGGGATTGGGCGGAAATGTTCACATGCATATGTTCACTTCATTACAATAATATGTGGCACAATTGAGAAGAATCAAGAAAAGCCTCTTTGATGAGTTGCGTTCACAAGGAAATGCAGCTGATGCTTTTCGATGTTCAATCGGCACAACTACGGAGAAAACATCAGACTGGGTGGAAAAGGTCACATGCACAATTTACAATTTGTGACGATACTGTGTGGCAAATTTGGAACGAATCTAGGAAAACCTCTTTGCTGTTGCTGATGGATGTAGTTTTTCTATATTCAATGGGAATAACTCTGGAGAAAACATCGCATCGGGTGAAAAGATCACATGCGCATCTCGACATGGTAACCTGACGATCAGATGTGACAAGTTTGGAAAGAATCCAGCAACAATTCTTGGCCGTGCTGCGTTAACAAGAAAAGTTAACTGATCGGCGGACGGACAGATGGATGGACGACGCCATACCATAATGCGTCCCGTCAAAAAGGGGCGTATATGAATTGCAATTTTTGAATTACTGGATACATCTAAAATTGATGTCAAAGCTCCATTGAAACTAATTTTTGTTAAATTGTTTTGTTAAATTGGTGTTTCATGAAAGTAGGGTGATTTATAAATATAACTTATATCTCTATATTGATGAGCACCTATAGCATGATGTGGTGATGCCCAAATTGATGTAAGCATGTAATTCTATGCCAGAAAGCTAGCCCTGTTTCACACTCCACAGTATCCAGCGTTTAATGTACTGAAAAACAAAATCACCAGTACTTTGGTTTCTTTGGAGGGCTATGCAGCCCTTTCAAGATATCGTTCAAAAGTGTGTGATCTTTCACACTGACCTCGTTTTCACATATGGGCGTGGAGTTCACCGTTGCAGTGCCATGTCTATGCTGTCTTTCAACAATTTGACTTGCATTATCTTCCAAATCACCTGAATCAGATAGGTCACTCCACAACTCTGCGTTCCCATCATCAATTTTCTCAGCTCCCTGCTCATCTAGCGACCTTTCTCCCATCTTGCAGCTTAGCATCAGCAGTGTCATGCTCCACCTCCCCTGCATGGCCATTGTCTATCAGCTTATCTGCAGCAGTGTCATGCTCCACCTCTCTTCATGGTCATTGTCTTCCAGCTTAGCGTCAGCACTGTCATGCTCCACCTCCCCTGCATGGTCATTGTCTACCAGCTTATCAGCAACAGTGTCGTGCTCGAGCTTAGCATCAGAAGTGTCATGCTCCAACTCCCCTCCATGGTCATCATTTTCTCCATCTTCCAAGTTACCAGCTACTGCATGATCTTTCAGCTCTTCTTTGTGATCTTCTTTCGCACTATCTTGTTCAAGTGCATAGCTGTGACCCTTCAACTCCGTTTCCTGACCATCCAACACACTGTCATTGAGGTCTTGAGCAAAGGCAGCTTCAAGCCGGTCATCCCTACTGTCAGAGACCTCTCGAATAGTAGAATTTATCACTGCCATCAAAGTCCCTTTTGCTACCTTTTGCATGCTGGCCTTGGCATCAATTGCTTCCTTCAGTGACTGATTTTTTTTCCTTCAGATTTGACAGAACAACCTTCATTTCTATCTCCAAATTCTGAAAACAAAATTGAAGGTAGTTGACAAAATAATATGCACTAAGTATACTGTGCGAGAGAAAACCTACATCTGATTCTAACTTTTCAAGGCAGCAAGATAACAAACAAGATCAGACATGGATAATCATATTGTCGCCTGTAAAGGAGTATTTTGAGTAGTATATCACAACTGGTCAGTACATATGGGCATACTAATGTGCATATCAAGCTATCTCTCTCCTGCAGGTGTTTTGGGACAATCTGTCACGGACAAAACATCATTTAATCTCAATGTGTAATAAAGTTATATGTACATGTATCTTATAAAAGAATCCCATATTCATATTTTGTGGGTGGAATGAATACATACCTTATCCGGTCCTTTGTGCCTCAGCCAAGAAAAGCAGCTCTGCTTTGTATTCCTCCATCTTATTAACATTCCGTGGAATGGTGCTTTGCCTCTGCTTTCGACCAGGTGAAATTACTGCAGAATCACCGGTGTCATCCAGGTACTGCACCTGAATCTTCAGCAGCTCGGCTTTCTGAAGCACCCAAGAAAATTTCACAGCACCCCGTAGATCAGTCATTTGCCAATTCCTCGTTTTACTATCCCTGCACAGCTCTTCAGCTTTTCTGAAATCATTAGGCAATTTACATCTTTGAGAATTGATGCATATATCTCCTGCATAACCAATATTCAAAGCTATCATATAAGATGGCTTCCGAACTTGGCTGCGGGTACTATGCTTGGTCCTGCTTCAAATTATGGCCAGGGTCACCCAGAAACAACGATGATAAATGCTATCTTCCAGGCCCTCTTGTATACAAGATTTGATTTGCTGTATTTTCAACCACCTTGATCTTCGACTTAAAAATGAATATGGGTTCCTCTTTGATCCATGGTTAAGGTATACCCAATGTATGGTATCAATCAACGGACAAGCGAAAATTAACAGACTGACAGATGCCTCAACAGACAGACGAAAATCGCTATCACATAATAAAAAGTGAGATGGGGCTTTTGTTCTCTGGGGCTTTTGTTCATGGAGCTTTTGTCCACTGAGGCTTTTCCTTGGGAAAAGTGGACAATTTTGGGATATTCAATCAAATTAAATAACAATCGGGTCAAAAGATACATGCATGCCTGACATTACGATTTATCTATATTTTCTCCAATGTGGGAACCAGTAATGGATTGCAATTTGCGCTGCATATCAGTCGAACTACATCAGCTCATATCTGTTAAAGAACTGCCGATAAGCTTTCTCCATTCCAGATGCCTGTTCAATATGATTTGTGCTCCAAATTTTGAAACCTTTGGCTGTTGCATTCGCAAATGTTGTTCACCAGTTGAAACTACTTTTTCTGAAACATAAATAGATGGAGATAAATAACCTTTTGCAGAATAGAAAATATTGTCACACATTTTGTCTCAGTATGTAGTATTTATTTGATCAAGTGATAATTAAGTTTATTAGCCAATTAAATGATTATAAATATACTGTATTTTATAATGTGCTTACTCTTTTATAAGATCAGAATATTTATTGTTGTGAATAAAGAAATCATACTTCATATAGTCCGCCCCGGAAAGATGAACAAATAATTTTCCCATGTGAAATTCTATACTAAATACAAATATTTTCAAATTATTTGAATGGGTTCTGAAAGTTTTGAAAAGAATAAAAATCACATTGCTATGATCATTATGGATATCCACAAATGACTGTAAAAATTGTTGCTAAATACGTCATAATAAAAAAAATTATGTACCATTTTTGTGTTATGGACACAGTAATACGAATATTGTCTTGAAAACAGTGACAATACCTGCAGTTCTGCAATCAGTATTCTCCAAATCTGTGGACTTTAATCCTGAAAATTCGATTAACACCATCACTAACATGACAAATGATGTAGTTGTAACTTGTATTTCACATGAAATTTCAACATATTTGAGTTTCACATTCAAATGCCTTCAGTCAGTCTTTCTTTTTTGAGTTCATTCTCTGAGAGAAATGGCAGAGCCATATACATGTAGTATTAGTTGTGAGGAAAATATTACGTCAATTATTAATTTCTTAGAAATCTGAATGCTCTTTTCTCATAATCGTATTTGGTCGGATCGGTGTTTTTCTCCAAACCAAAGGTAACTATAACCGATTCAGCATGTTGTAAAAGTGTGGATGCATCACTATATTATCGCGCTGTATGGTCGGTGATATAGTGATTTCATAGCCATCATTGGAAAATGTTGATTGCTTCTCTTTTGCAGGACACTAGTTTTTGTTTTATATAAACTTGTAATAAGCTGAAGATATTAATTTTGTATTTTAGTGCAATCTGTGTATATCCCTTGAACTCCGTAGTAATCCTTCAGATTATGCCATCAGACCATGTATGAATGCGTGGATAATAGATCTAACAGAGTCGAATATGAAGCTATGCACCAGGCAAATTGACAAAACCGGAGTCGATACTACTGCCGTAGAAAAGAATTATCGCCTGAGGGAGATAGCACTGTCGATGGAAGTCAACAGCAAACTGTGCAAACAAAGATGACATCTCCAGCAAAACGTGGTAGGTTCAGTTAGCTGATAAGGGAACAAAGGTTTTAGCTTAACTGATGAAGAAAAGATGAAGATTGCGCACATTTCTAGGTAGAATGACCGTATCCTGTCAATAAATTAACGGGAATTTTAATTTACTTCCTGATGGAGAAAGCAGACGTCTAAGCCAGAAAATGAAATAAAAAATAATTTCTAAAAATTCAGTCTTTTATCGGCCTGTTCAACATAGTTCCATAGAAAGTGCTTTTATTTTCCTCTATTGTTATTCTTAATATCGTTATTATCTCTTTCTTTCCATGTCATACTCATACACGTTAAGTCAAAGTCAGAATCGGACGACAACAGTATGATGGAAACGGTCCCGGAGACGATCCGAGCACATCGAACGAACCTTTACAAAGGCTTCGTGGTCGGTTGGATTTTCTTCCAGTTGTCTTCACAAGCCAATGAATATTCTGGATTTCCATTTGAAAATTTGAATCGACCAATCAAATGTCTTAAACCTGGAAGATATCCGGTGATACACTAATGTTTCTCTGAAACTCAATTAAGGATACTGAACCCTCATGCACATACTTTTACACGCCCTCTAGAACTTGACTTTATACAGCTAAAAGTATGCTTCATAGCTGTGGTAATGTGATATATTTCTTGAAAGCACATTTCTAAAGCATTCCAAAGATATAAATTTGTTCACTGTAAACCTCTAGGTTGTAAAGATAGTGGTATTAATTAAATAATTTAAAATTTAATTTAAAAAGGGTTCAACTTATCGTAACTTTCTTCATCATTCCTTGTATAATACAACTCCACGTCTCAGTTTTATCAATTTTGATCTGGTTCTCATTCTATTGACATTTAATGGAATATTTCTTTACGAAACCGAGCAACTCACAGATTTGAACTTTGATCGAAATTAACAAAACTGAGACACAGTTTCCTGCTGGATTTGTCTTCTACAGGAAATAATGATCTAAATTACGATAAGTTGAATACTTCTCTGAAAATAGACATTACCAAAAGGCTCATTGTTTACAATTATTTTTTTTAAATTCGAATATCACAACCTGCAGATTTACAGTGAACACATTTATATATTTGGAATCCCTAAAAATCGCCTTCAATCAATATATACAGGGCATACTTTTAGCTGCATACTTTTAGCTGTATAAAGACAAATTCCAGACGGTTTGTAAAAGTGTCTGCAGGAGGACCAACGCGAGAAGGTCGTCAAAAATAGGAAGGTCTTGTTCTGATAAGAATTCAAGAAGGATTTGGCAGGCACATCTGGAATAGTCGACAAAAAAAAGCATGAGCACAGGGAGACTAAATTTCAAGTCCACAGAACAAAAGTATTGCTGTTATTCGAATACATATTAACTAGGGAGAGATAAGGTAGTTCATAGATGTGAAGGTGATAACGGGTCATGTGGAGGCAGTAGCAGTAATGACTAGATTATGGCCTTGTGTACGGAGCGTCGTTAAATATTAATAAAACCCCAATATCAGGTCAGGAAAGAGGGTGGATTAATTTGTAGTTTGACGTCTTCGTCCATGGAAATTTGCTTCTTGCACTTGAGTATAAGATTTGTGTGTTAATATTACCAGGGATGGCGGAATCGGGGTCGGGGGCTATGCCCCCCCCCCACCCCCACCAATATTTTCAGAAAAAAACACACACACACGACAAAACAAGGCAGATAAAGATAAAAACTGATAGAGTAAAGCTAAAATACATATCTATGTATTCCAAAATCTGCTGGCTGGCAGAATTTTGCAATAAACGTAAATACGACAAAAACGCCCCCGAAAAATTTAGTGACATGGTCAAAGCTTATTGAACCTATCGATTGAAATGTTATATATTAAATATTTAAATTATTCATACTTCCGAACATCATCATTTCATTCACGGCAAACATTTGAAAAAACACGAGAAACAACAACACAGGCAAAGCAAATAAAGTTTACAAAGGCGAACATTTCTTGTTTTGTTGCTCGGAAATACGCTAGATCGCGTCTTTGGCTATCTAATACCCCAATATTCTGTACAATCTGTCAAAAAAAATCATTGTATATGGTGCACAATCAATTGTATAGAAACGATGTAGGTCTAAAGACACCCGATGAATGGGGATGCACTCAACGGAGCAAGGGAGATAACTCCTGAATACTAAACTGCCGAACTGTATTCCTGTATGTGATTTCTGTGCATAGCCGAAAACGTTGAATATACGTATCTGGGGTGAATAACTCCGTGAACCGTATTGGGGTAGACTTGAAAGGTATATCTTTGTAGGTATAAAACATAGCTACATGGTGCGGTGTATATTCAACACGCCATATTCCAATAGAATTTCATGTTTTAACCTTCAAGGAACATTCCATTATCCAGACCCTTGGTTGTATTTACGGGTGCGACCTGTGGTGTTCTGTGTGTAACAAACTCGGGTTTCCTTTTTAGCACGAACTGATCCTCAGGGGAGGGGACGGCGGAGGTGGGGTACCCTGGGTTTCTTTCCTGGGCAGAAGTTATACTTATTGAAGACCAATATACCCTGACTTCAGCCACTGGGCAAAAGCTCTCTCATTTCCAACTGCGTAATTAAAACCCGTATTATTAGGAATAATAATGGGGGTTGTTTACCAATTCCTCAAATAAGTAAATCTACTGGCTTATCATGGCACAGATATAGTCCTGGCGCCACTCGCGAGAACGTGTCATTCCGTAGCACCCCCCGCGTAGGCTTTGTTTGACTTCTTTTTCATGGAGATCAATATCTCCCGGTCAATTAAATACATGATGTAGTTATCTACGGTGGTGCCTATTAAGTTTGCTACATGCAATTGTTTGATGCTGACTGGTTTTGAAAAATTTAAAACCGAAATGGGGGTAGGGGTAATTCAGCCCTAATATTTTTAGTACCCCTGCGCTTCACGATCTGAAACTTACACAAATTTACCTCCGAATAACGACCTTTCACATAAAACAGTCCAAATTCCTCTAACTAATATAGCTACGTCATAGTGACGTCATAAGCTCGAGCAGCCTTTGTCTCATGAGTTTTGGGAAATATTTTCTCCGATTTTCTCCGTTTCTTTCGCAGTAATCCATTCTTGATGATATTTGACATATAATCTTGAAAGAAATATGTCTCCCGCTTAATTCTAGACCAGTGCCGTTTGACCTCAGCATGGATTCATATAGATGTTATCCGGTCATGACACCATTAAATTCAAATGGGGCTAAGGGAGATTACCCTCCCATATTTTCTTTAGTTCGCTGTTTATCATACTGAAATGCTCCACGCATTGCTTTTGGATATTGACCTGAAAGGTAGAGTAACCAGACTTCCGGTAACTTCTTTAGTTTTGTCGCTATGACGTCATGAATCTAGAAATTGTATTTTTTTCTTTATTTGTGTCTGATTATCGCGCCTTGTTCTGTTTTTTCTTTCTTTATTTCTATAAAATATTATGCTTATATCTGGATAGTGTTTCAAAATGTTTCATTTGAACCAAGTGTCGTACAGAAGTAAATTATTATGATTTTGTGGGAGACAAACTCATAATCTGGCCCGAAATAGGACAGAAAAACAAAATCTGATTAAGGGTGTCCCACAAAAATCGAGGTTAGTTGGAATTCCGCATCTCTCTTGTCCACTCAAGTTTATATTGTGAAAACTTGGATTATAATGAACTTGGCATGGGTACACGTAACTTTAATACAATCACAGCAAGGGATTGGGAGGAAACATTAATTGTAATGAATAAGAAACAACATTATTGCTGGATATTGTCTGTTTGTTCAATCTAGTTTGCAATGAAATATGGGTAGAATCGAAATGGCGATCGTGTTGGGATGGTCTGATATCTCGGTAAACTAAGATGGTATAGGGGCCGTGAGGATACTTCATAGTCTCCACATGAACAGCTGCAATAAAAGCGCGGCAGAGATACTTAGGCTACGCTGGAGAATCCACCTCATTCTTGGGTCTGACTGAGGTGCCGAGGGAAGCTGAGTCATATGGTGGCCTTTTAGTTGCCAGTCGTCGTCAATTTTTTTTCCACCTTTCTGCATATCGCTCCAATGTATTACCTGTATATGGTAGCTATCTGCTGGTGGACTGTTGGTCTCCGAGGCCCGCCCCCTGTACATGTCATTCGACAAATATGTGTAGGTTTATTATTTTGGCGGGAAATTTAAACCGTCGGGCATTACAGGTTAGTTTTTCGAGGTTTTCTTGCATTTACCATGTTTATCCCATGCGGAGACATTTACGCCATCGGGCGTCCTCGATGCTCATCCATTAACATCAAACGAGTTATTTGTTTGAGCTGATCTGTCATCACAGCAACCGAGCTAGTGTATCTAAATCCGCTTAAGCCGGTGTTAGTGGCCGTGTGAATACTTCATATTCTTCACATGAACAGCTGCAATAACAGCGCGGCTGAGATACTAAGCGTAAGTCCACCGTATTCTCGTGTCTGAGATCTGAATGTGAGGTGTCGAGAAAAGCTTGTGGTTGAGTCATATGGCCGCCAGACGTCAGTTTGTACCACCTCTTGTATATCGCTCCAATTAATCACATATATATATATATCTCTCTCTCTCAGTTTGCCGAGATTGGCCTGCTATTTGCAAAAATGGACAGAAGAGGGATGCGCAAATACATGACGGCAAGATAACACAGCCTTAAATGCAACTGGATTTTACCTAATTTTTGTTTTTGGCTATAACGTCTGAGGATGTTCAATCTAATTAAAATTAAATCCTGTCTGCTCCACCATTTGGATATGTCGGTTGAAGGATCTAAGAGGCTTGCAGTAACTCGAGTGACAGCCAATCCTGAGAACACTTCATAGTGCTTTGAATGGAACATTAATGATAGAGAATTTTTGGTTGGCTCAGTCGACATAGACACCGCGCTGTTGGGGTGCCTTTTCATGTTTCCACGGTCCCGACATTGTGGCACCATAATACGTGGTAGATATATGGACTGATCTTTGGTGTAAACATTAGGATAAACGGACACTGTGACCTATCTCCCCTCCCCGACTGCAAGTGGACTAGTCCAGATGCGACCATGATGTCATAATGCTATTAAATATTCATGGTAAAGGCGCTCAGAACACCAAATTCAATTGTAATACTTAATATTCTATATAGCGAACACCAGAGGTCAGAACACCAAATTCAATTGTAATACTTAATATTCTATATAGCACTCTACGATTGGGGAGCATTGATAGGATATCAATTTATTAAGATTGGGGATTGTTTGGATATCATGTGTTTTCACATAGTGTTCAAATGAACATTGCATTCAGAGCGTGACTGATACTCTGGACACGACTTGGAATTCATTTGGATAAAGAATAATGATCAGTGATTTCGGAATTTATATATAGAACATCATTATGTCTTGCTGACATCATTGAAAACTGTTTTTCTTGTATTTATTTCATACACATTGGAATTGAGGCTGACTGTCATACGAAATAGGTTTTGCGATTATTGAAGCGGAATTTCTTTATGGACTGCGGCTGATTATTGAATCTTCATATCGAATCTGACACTTGCTAGTGATATAACTATTGTATTGACAAATTCATTGGATCTTTCTTTTCTTATTTTTTTTTTCAATTACCTTTTATACAAAAGGAAGGCATTGGAATGTTTGTTTTTGTTTGTCAATATCAATTAAGCATCACAGTGTAATAGAACGTTCCCATAATGTATATCTAGCTTCAAGAATGGAACCAAAGATACTGACAAGTATCAATTTTCGAATGAGATATATTTATCGAATTAATTTATATGAACTGAGGTATACATTTTCAATTTCGACCATTCACATCTTTGTTTGATGTGGATGTTATACGAATTAGGTGTTTGGATTATACACGTTGAGTGGGCACGGGTTTCTGTTGCTTAAATGCATTTTTTCTCACTTTATGCATCATATTTGAGAACAGTTTGATGGAATCTGCCTTTCGTCTTCTCTCAATACTTTCTGACCTGAATCCATTCCTTTCATTTCATGTAACATTCATTCATTTCATCTAGCAAATTAACTGGTTTTCTCTAATTAGATATCGAAACATTGGCGAGATTCGAAAAGTTGAATCCATCTTCTGTCTGTATGTCCATAATTTCGATATGACACTGATGGAGTTAACAAATGCAAGCGGCAACTTTATATAGACCCGTTCTTGGTTAATAATTGACCACAAGCTAGATTAATAAATGCAAGCGGCAAGTTCATGTAAAGCCGTTCTTGGATAAGAGTTGACCATTATCAGCTAGTTGATAAACCTAAGTCGAGCAGAGTTTAACATGTGTGAAACATATTAAACACATACAATAATTGAACGTAACATTAAAAGGGTGGTGAGAAACGAAGCCGGCGTACAGACAAGAACTCATATTACCCCACCGACAAATATACTGACTGGATATTTCTAAAAACATCACAAGAACCAAAAGTGACCCCTGTGATGATTTTTATCTCAACCCCGCTTTTATTGTGACTGTTCATGTGGATATATTGAATGACATGACCACACGGCCCCTAACACGGACTTGGGCGGTATTAGATACAAATATTTCAGAGCGACGATATATAGCCCTCTAACACTGACTATGCTATAAAGAATATACACGAGAGTTCAAAACAGACATTACAGAGACTTCATTCCAGAAGTAGATAGATAGATAGATTCTTTATTGCCATGAATATGTAAGTATTATACATAGCGCCACATGTGGCAGATAAAAAGAGGAAATAATTGCACATAAAGATTGAAGCATTCGAAGTTTGATTCCTCGTTTTGCTCAACTAGTATTCAATCACAAAGTGTGACCCAAGTGTGAAGAAGATATCGAAGCATAATCACCCCTACCCCCATTCCTTGTTTGTTTTTGTGTAACTCAGAGAGCATTGGGAGAAGGCAGCATGCGACCTTACTCATTATCGTAGACACCAACACCCCATTTCAAGTGAGCCATGCGTTCGTAGTCTTGAAAACACACATCAAGCAAAAGCTAACAGGGTAACAATACACCGCTGGAAAATTACAACAAAAGTGCAAGAATAAAATACTTCCATGGTGATAATAACGACATAGTGACACCAATATTGAAGATAATCGGAATCGGATTGCTTTATCTGAATGATCAGTACACAGACTCAATATGTGATAAATTTCATTGCGTTAGGATCGGGGAGAAATAAAATACTAGAACGTAATCACCCCTACCCCTATTTCGGCTTCATATTTCTCATGCTCTGGTGCCGTTAAACATGGTTATGTTGCATCCATGAAGTGCATATTACATGGTTAAACCAGGTCTAGAATTAAAGAAGAGAGGATTATCTTTCACAAATACTAATCAGGCAGAATACAAAATGAATTTTTGCAACTGCAAAACAAAAAATCGAGTCTCATTTCTAAAAAAATCGAGGAAAAATATATCCTCCAAGTTATGACGTCATCGTGACGTAAAAAAACGTAAAAGACGTAACTTGGATTAAGTTATCTAATAGAACATTATTCAGAGGTCAGGTATGGGAAGTTACAGAAAGTTTAGTGCAAGAATAAAAAAGATATACGTTCATAAATACCCCTATCCCCATCTTAGAGTTAAGTTTTTCTTGTTCAGACAGCGGTGAAGAAATGCATGCTGCCAAGTTAGGCACCACCGTAGATGCCTACATCAGGTCTAGAACTGACCAGGAGATGATACTCGTTCATAAACTGTTACCAAACTAAATCTACGCGGGGGGTGCTACGAAAACCTTATTTAGACCCCTTTTTGCGATTTGGCTACCGGACTATTTCATTGCAAACAAGATTGAGCAAACAGACAATATCCAGCAATAAAGTCGTTTCTTATTCATTACAATTAATGTTTCCTCCCAATCCCTTGCTGTGATTATATTAAAGTTACGTGTACCCATGCCAAATTCATTATAATCCAAGTTTTCACAATATAAACTTGAGTGGATAAGAGAGATGAGGAATTCCAACTAACCTCGATTTTTGTGGGACACCCTCAATGAGATTTTGTTTTTCTGTCCTATTTCGGGCCAGATTATGAGTTTGTCTCCAACAAAATCATAATAATTTACTTCTGTACGACACTTGGTTCAAATGAAACAATTTGAAATACTATCTAGATATAAGCATAATGTTTTATAGAAATAAAGAAAGAAAAAACAGAACAAGGCGCGATAATCAGACACAAATAAAGAAAAAATACAATTTCTAGATTCATGACGTCATAGCGACGAAACTAAAGAAATTATCGGAAGTCTGGTTACTCTACCTTTCAGGTCAATATCCAAAAGCAATGCGTGGAGCATTTCAGTATGATAAACAGCGAACTAAAGAAAATATGGGAGGGTAATCTCCCCTACCCCATTTGAATTTAATGGTGTCATGACCGGATAGCATCTATATGAATCCATGCTGAGGTTAAACGGGACTTACTAGAAAGAGGTATCTGGTCTAGAATAAAGGGGCAGACATATTTCTTTCAAGATTATATGTCAAATATCATCAAGAATGGATTACTGCGAAAGAAACGGAGAAAATCGGAGAAAATATTTCCCAAAACTCGTGAGACAAAGGCTGCTCGAGCTTATGACGTCACTATGACGTGGATATATTAGTTAGAGGGATTTGAACTGTTTTATTTGAAAGGTCATTATTCGGAGGTAAACTTGTGTAAGTTTCAGATCGCGAAGCGCAGGGGTACTAAAAATATTAGGGCTGAATTACCACTACCCCCATGTCGGTTTTAAATTTTTCAAAACCAGTCAGCATCAAACAATTGCATGTAGCAAACTTAGGCACCACCGTAGATAACTACATCAGGTATTTAATTGACCGGGAGATGTTGATCTTCATGAAAAAGAAGTCAAACAAAATCTACGCGGGGGGTGCTACGGAATGACACGTTCTCGCGAGTGGCACCCGGACTAAAATATGGGTAGAACCGAAATGGCGACCGTGTTGGGATGGTCTGATATCTCGGTAAACTAAGATGGTATAGGGGCCGTGAGGATACTTCATAGTCGCCACATCAACAGCTGCAATAAAAACGCGGCAGAGATACTTAGGCCACGTTGGATAATCCACCTCATTCTTGGGTCTGACTGTGAGGTGCCGAGGGAAGCTGAATCATATGGTGGCCTTTTAGTTGCCAGACGTCGTCAATTTTCCCCCACCTTTCTGCATATCGCTCCAATGTATTACCTGTATATGGTAGCTATCTGCTGGTGGACTGTTGGTCTCCGAGGCCCGCCCCCTGTACATGTCATTCGACAAATATGTGTAGGTTTATTATTTTGGCGGGAAATTTAAACCGTCGGGCATTACAGATTAGTTTTTCAAAGTATTCTTGCATTTACCATGTTTATCCCATGTTGAGACATTTACGCCATCGGGCGTCCTCGATGCTCATCCATTAACATCAAACGAGTTATTTGTTTGAGCTGATCTGTCATCACAGCACCCGAGCTAGTGTATCTAAATCCGCTTAAGCCGGTGTTAGGGGCCGTGTGAATACTTCATATTCTTCACATGAACAGCTGCAATAACAGCGCGGCTGAGATACTAAGCGTAAGTCCACCGTATTCTCGTGTCTGAGATCTGAATGTGAGGTGTCGAGAAAAGCTTGTGGTTGAGTCATATGGCCGCCAGACGTCAGTTTGTACCACCTCTTGTATATCGCTCCAATTAATCACATATATATATATCTCTCTCTCTCTCAGTTTGCCGAGATTGGCCTGCTATTTGCAAAAATGGACAGAAGAGGGATGCGCAAATACATGACGGCAAGATAACACAGCCTTAAATGCAACTGGATTTTACCTAATTTTTGTTTTTGGCTATAACGTCTGAGGATGTTCAATTTAATTAAAATTAAATCTTGTCTGCTCCACCATTTGGATATGTCGGTTGAAGGATCTAAGAGGCTTGCAGTAACTCGAGTGACAGTCAATCCTGAGAACACTTCATAGTGCTTTGAAGGGAACATTAATGATAGAGAATTTTTGGTTGGCTCAGTCGACATAGACACCGCGCTGTTGGGGTGTCTTTTCATGTTTCCGCGGTCCCGACATTGTGGCACCATAATACGTGGTAGATAATATGGACTGGTCTTTGGTGTAAACATTAGGATAAACGGACACTGTGACCTATCTCCCCTCCCCGACTGCAAGTGGACTAGTCCAGATGCGACCATGATGTCATAATGCTATTAAATATTCATGGTAAAGGCGCTCAGAACACCAAATTCAATTGTAATACTTAATATTCTATATAGCACTCTACGATTGGGGAGCATTGATAGGATATCAATTTATTAAGATTGGGGGTTGTTTGGATATCATGTGTTTTCACATAGTGTTCAAATGAACATTGCATTCAGAGCGTGACTGATACTCTGGACACGACTTGGAATTCATTTGGATAAGGAATAATGATCAGTGATTTCGGAGTTTATATATAGAACATCATTATGTCTTGCTGACATCATTGAAAACTGTTTTTCTTGTATTTATTTCATACACATTGAAATTGAGGCTGACTGTCATACGAAATAGGTTTTGCGATTATTGAAGCGGAATTTCTTTATGGACTGCGGCTGATTATTGAATCTTCATATCGAATCTGACACTTGCTAGTGATATAACTATTGTATTGACAAATTCATTGGATCTTTCTTTTCTTATTTTTTTTTCAATTACCTTTTATACAAAAGGAAGGCATTGGAATGTTTGTTTTTGTTTGTCAATATCAATTAAGCATCACAGTGTAATAGAACGTTCCCATAATGTATATCTAGCTTCAAGAATGGAACCAAAGATACTGACAAGTATCAATTTTCGAATGAGATATATTTATCGAATTAATTTATATGAACTGAGGTATACATTTTCAATTTCGACCATTCACATCTTTGTTTGATGTGGATGTTATACGAATTAGGTCTTTGGATTATACACGTTGGGTGGGCACGGGTTTCTGTTGCTTAAATGCATTTTGTCTCACTTTATGCATCATATTTGAGAACAGTTTGATGGAATCTGCCTTTCGTCTTCTCTCAATACTTTCTGACCTGAATCCATTCCTTTCATTTCATGTAACATTCATTCATTTCATCTAGCAAATTAACTGGTTTTCTCTAATTAGATATCGAAACATTGGCGAGATTAGAAAAGTTGAATCCATCTTCTGTCTGTATGTCCATAATTTCGACATAACACTGATGGAGTTAACCCTACCTGGCCCGGGGGGGGGGCCATTATGGCCCCCCCTACCAAACTTTCTGCACTATCTCCGGACCGGCAAAAAATGGAGAGCTGAAACTCCGTGACTTTATCGTTTGTCTTATTGGTGTCATTTTGAGCCTATTTTCATAACCCCCCGAGCAGAGAATCATGGGTAAATTCAAGATGGCGGCCACGTGGTGTACCAGAAAAGTGATGTTTTTGTCATATTTCTTCAAAATTTCTGCTTTTCCGCAATGAAAAGTGGGCAAAAACTATTTTATTTCATATGACATTAATATTTGCTAATTTTTCATGCAGTTTTTGTGGAGAAATTGCAAAAATAAAAAATTCGGAAAATCTGACCGAAAAATCGACCAAAAAATGGCGTTTTTCAAAATGGCGTCACTGTGACGTCATCAAAGCGGCCATCTTGGATTTTTTTACATTTTCTGGTAGAGCTTGACACAAGGGTATAGTGTACTAAGTTTCAGCTCCCTATCTCAAGGGGTAAGAAAAATAATTAGGGGGGGCCATTTCGGCCCCCCCCCCAGGCCTGGACAGGTCCCAAAAAGCCCAGGCCAGATAGGGTTAACAAATGTAAGCGGCAACTTTATATAGACCCGTTCTTGGTTAATAATTGACCACAAGCTAGATTAATAAATGCAAGCGGCAAGTTCATGTAAAGCCGTTCTTGGATAAGAGTTGACCATTATCAGCTAGTTGATAATCCTTAACCTAAGCCGAGCAGAGTTTAAATGTGTGAAACATATTAAACACATACAATAATTGAACGTAACATTAAAAGGGCGGTGAGAAACGAAGCCGGCGTACAGACAAGAACTCATATTACTCCACCGACAAATATACTGACTGGATATTTCTAAAAAACATCACAAGAACCAAAAGTGACCCCTGTGATGATTTTATCTCAACCCCGCTTTTATTGTGACTGTTTATTGTGGCTGTTCATGTGGATATATTGAATGACATGACCACACGGCCCCTAACACGGACTTGGGCGGTATTAGATACAAATATTTCAGAGCGACGATATATAGCCCTGTAACACTGACTATGCTATAAAGAATATGCACGAGAGTTCAAAACAGACATTACAGAGACTTCATTCCAGAAGTAGATAGATAGATAGATTCTTTATTGCCATGAATATGTAAGTATTATACATAGCGCCACATGTGGCAGATAAAAAGAGGAAATAATTACACATAAAGATTGAAGTATTCGAAGTTTGATTCCTCGTTTTGCTCAACTAGTATTCAATCACAAAGTGTGACCCAAGTGTGAAGAAGATATCGAAGCATAATCACCCCTACCCCCATTCCTTGTTTGTTTTTGTGTAACTCAGAGAGCATTGGGAGAAGGCAGCATGCGACCTTACTCATTATCGTAGACACCAACACCCCATTTCAAGTGAGCCATGCATTCGTGGTCTTGAATACACACATCAAGCAAAAGCTAACAGGGTAACAATACACCGCTGGAAAATTACAACAAAAGTGCAAGAATAAAATACTTCCATGGTGATAATAACGACATAGTGACACCAATATTGAAGATAATCGGAATCGGATTGCTTTATCTGAATGATCCGTACACAGACTAAATATGTGTTAAATTTCATTGCGTTAGGATCGGGGAGAAATAAAATATTAGAACGTAATCACCCCTACCCCTATTTCGGCTTCATATTTCTCATGCTCTGATGCCATTAAACATGGTTATGTTGCATCCATGAAGTGCATATTAGATGGTTAAACCAGGTCTAGAATTAAAGAAGAGAGGATTATCTTTCACAAATACTAATCAGACAGAATACAAAAAGAGTTTTTGCAACTGCAAAACAGAAAATCGAGTCTCATTTCCAAAAAAATCGAGGAAAAATATATCCTCCAAGTTATGACGTCATCATGACGTAAAAAAACGTAAAAGATGTAACTTGGATTACGTTATCTAATAGAACATTATTCAGAGGTCAGGTATGGGAAGCTACAGAAAGTTTAGTGCAAGGATAAAAAGGATATACGTTCATGAAGAAATGCATGCTGCCACCTTAGGCACCACCGTAGATGCCTACATCAGGTCTAGAACTGACCAGAACATGATACTCGTTCATAAACAGTTGCCAAACTAAATCTACGCGGGGGGTGCTACGAAAACCTTATTTAGACCCCTTTTTGCGATTTGGCTACCGGACTAATATCCAGGCTGTAGGTTGTCTGATAGGATATTTATAGCTGACCATTACATTATCCAATCCACAGTGATAACATTTTAGCCATCTGACTAGTAAATGTTTACCCCTGCTTTTCACCCGTGATTTCACCCGTGCTTTACCCGGACTTTACCCGGACTTCTATACCCGTATTTCCAAACCCGGGGTGAAAGTCACTCAGAGTCTCGGGGTACCCTTACAAACCAATAAGCTGGGGAATTGGTGGGGTTTATGTGGGGCAAGCTGTGTAGGGATCATGTGGGGAATGTGTAGGACAGCCAATGTGGGGAATGTGTAGGGATTTGGTAAAATCCCCACATTGGACTTAGTCATGGAAAAGGAGTTTCTTAATGCTGCTTAGCTGAATTAAATCCCCACACTATCCCAACCTCAGCCCCACGTGTTCCCTACATGTGGGGATGATGCGGGGAACTATATTTAAATCTGGTATGGGATAGACCCACAATATTTCTGCAGTAAGTCAAGCATGGCACAGAAAACCCCACAATATCCCCACGTGGGGAATCTGCGGGGCAGAAAAGCCCACAACATCCCCACGTGGGGAATCTGCGGGGCAGTAATTCCAGCATGGGACGGAAAACCACAATATCCTCAAATGGGGAATCTGCGGGGCAGAAAACCCCACAATATCCCCAGGTGGGGAATCTGCGGGGCAGTAATTCCAGCAGGAGAGAGAAAACCCCACAATATCCCCATGTGGGGAATCTGCGGGGCAGTAATTCCAATATGGGAGAGAAAACCCCACAATATCCCCACGTGGGGAATCCGCGGGGCAGAAAACCCCACAACATCCCCAGGTGGGGAATCTGCGGGGCAATAATTCCAATATGGGAGAGAAAACCCCACAATATCCCCACGTGGGGAATCTGCAGGGCAGAAAACCCCACAACATCCCCACGTGGGGAATCTGCAGGGCAGTAATTCCAGCATGGGAGAGAAAACCCCACAACATCCCAGGTGGGGAATCTGCGGGGCAGTAATTCCAATATGGGAGAGAAAACCCCACAATATCCCCACGTGGGGAATCTGTGGGGCAGAAAACCCCACAACATCCCCACGTGGGGAATCTGCGGGGCAGTAATTCCAGCATGGGACAAAACCCCACAATATCCCCACGTGGGGAATCTGCGGGGCAGTAATTCCAATATGGGGCAGAAACCCCCACAAAGAGGTATGGCAACGTCTCCACAGTAACCCTAGGGGATGGCTCGGGGTTGTCGCCCCCGAATGTACCAACAATGGGTTATTTTCGGGGTAGTTATTTGGGAGTGGGGAATGAATTGGGCAGAGCACTCTGCAGTATCCTCACAAATGGGGAAATTACGGGGCAGGGGGCACAAAACACCATCTGTACAGAATTTCTGGGGTGTGGGGGAGGGGGCATCTTCTATTTGAAAGGGCATGTCATTTGTACAGACTGTCTAGTCTGTCCCGATTCCTCCTGCAATATCATCCATCCCTTAAAATAACCACCAGCAGAAGCAAAATCCACGTGTATTTCACCTTTTATTCTTTAACAGCATAAAATATATATTGTACCATGTCTTAAAACACCCGAGCACAAAATAGGAAGCACAATGAAAGTCTGTGTCAAGTAGAATGGTTTTTTTTCATCCCTCAAAGGTTTAAAAAATCTGTCTTGGTCTTTTCCCACCTGTTGTGGGATGGCCTTTAGCATTCCTTGGGGGACTGTCGTTGTCATCGTCAGAGGATGACAAATCCACAGCAGATGAGAGTGAAGCTGAAGAAGAGTTTACCAGTTCTTCCGACATGTGGAGATCATGC